>SNVD02010893.1:0-529442 GCA_013180625.2 Boswellia sacra | reverse complement strand
ATTGGCTGGTAAAACTTTTTATTATGCCTATGAAAACTCCAGATGGTGCTGCGATCTTTCGACTTAATTTAATCCGTAAGGTTCTGAAGTTTAGTCAAAATCTACAATGTTACGTCTATCACATACGATTTTTGACTAGGAAAGTACCAAGTTTGAAGTTATTATTGACCATGCATAAAGTCACAGTGAGGTTCCAAATACCATGTAATGTAAGGGGCTGCCAGTGAAGTTTATTAGAGCTTGTGTTTGTTGTATGCTTGTGCAAATTATGAGTTTCTTATTACTGTGTGAATCCATGATCAATTACATGGTCGTGGACTATATACAAAAGCTTCTTCTGGGCGAATTTTTTAATTTACATTTGCTTGGTTAACATTTTCAACCAAAATATTATAAGTGATGATCGAGTGTTAAGGAGTAATCAATTAATGTGGCAATTCTTCTTGTAACATCATTTTATTCGGTGCAATAACAATACCCGCCTTAACTCTTGATAATGTGTTGAGTAGGACTCTAGGTACGCGCTTACCAGCTTAAGCATTGCAGCCCTACACTACAAATTTTGTAAATCTCATTCATTGATTTTCCTCGGGAAAAGTAAGTTCTTGGTATGCAATTACAAATAGAACAAAAGGATTAAGTTGATCTACCCCTTAACCATGTCAAGAGCAATTGAGGACCCAAACATTTGCCTGGGCAAGCATCACCATCTATAGATTAGTCATGGTCGCTTGGATGATGATCATCAAAAGTAAAGTTCATTTAGCTAACAAAGAGACAGCATGCAACTGTTTTTCCTAGAAAGAGAGATCCTGGATTCTGGTTGCACCTAGTTAGCATTATCCCTTGACCAAGTGTTGCAAGTGTTGGGCTAAGCTCTTGAGGAAAACTGCAAGTGCAAATTGAATATTGCAAATGGATTTAATATTTGAACTAAAGAAAAAATGTATGCAAACTAAAAAGTAAAATTAAAATAAAGAGTAAAAAGACAGCATAAATTATTAGGTTGTGAAAAAGTGTTTCGCGCCTGTCTTTTACTGGTGATGGTTAATTCACTAATTTCCAGTAAGGACATTACAAAGTTTGAGATAGTATAAATATACATATAGCCTACCAACCATTTAAGTACATATTTTACATTACCTTGGTGGCTACATTTATATACACTGTTAACTTCTTTGTTTTCCTATTCCCCTTGCTGTTATTTATTTGGAATTAGAATATTAATGACCTTCATTGAAAATATCCTGTTTTCGCATTTGCAGAGTTCTGACGGCGTAAGGGTGGTTTCAAAACATGGAATCAGTTTTTGTACATTGGAGAGATATTGTTAGCTTTCATTTGATGTTTGTGCTTGGTGCAATTCTCATAATTGCTCTTGAGAATCGTCCTAGATTGATATTGCTTGTTAACTATTCATATAATAGTTTCATATCTTATCATGTCAATTTGTGTCTACTTGGTCTCGGAAAATGATATTCAGACACTGATTTAAGCGATGGATTTCATAAGCACTACTTCTATATAATCTTTACCGAAAATTTATACCACACTGATCTAAAGTATCTTGGCCATTTGGATATTACTGCAACTTCAAACACCTAAATTTACTTTCTTGTCGAGGATGGGAGGTCCACTGCTACCATTTCTTTCCTTCAACAAAGCGAGTGAAGTAGGGTAAATTCCTATACTATGAAAGAAAATGATAAAGTTTAAAGTGTACTTTCAATGATTTATTTTAGTACTGCAATATTTATAATTAGCAGGCTTAAAGTTCAGCACCGGGCGAAGGTAACACTACTGGGTATGAGTCGAATTAAAATAGAAATACCAGAGCACAAGATAGATTAAATAGAAGAATTATAGTTTTTAATTCGAAAAGCATTTTGGTCAGAAGAATTAGACAATTCAAAACCCACATAAGAGAAATTAGAAGGAGGGAAATCTATTTCCTTTTCGTTCCGTTTCCTCCTCAGGTGCATTTTGTTAGATTATAGTATTCTATCAACTTTGCGATATGAAACCCAAGTGCCCAACATTTGGGAAATAACGAATTCAAAAACCATACAAAAAGCAAAGAAACTTGAGAGTGACATTTACAGCGACTGAGAGAAGGAAATATATCATCTCCAATTTGCAAATTATTTATAGCATACAAATATGAGACTGAATTCAAAGTCATCAGCCAGCCACAATAATTTTACAAATATAAAGTATTTTGAAGCATACAACAAAGATATCTTTCTTTGTAACCGAACTTTCTTATAGAGTCTCACATATGTCAATGTATTTTACAAGTTTTAATTAACTTTTGCTCTAATGCCATGTTAAGTTTACTATTTTTCTACAAAACTATTTGTAGATGTGGACCTAACATGAGTATTTATTTTCTAATAAAACATAATCAGACAATTCAAAACCCACATGAGAGAAAGTAGGCCTAGAAATAATAACATGCACAAGGATTCTAATGTAGAATACATTGAATGTCAGCACAATCCAATCTCCAGAGATTTTTATTTATTTATTTATTTTTAATTTGCCATGTTGAAACACACTACATGGCAATATAATTGACATCAGAAAAACAAAGCTTTCTATCTTGCAATTTAATTAGTGTTTCAGAAATATCAAACATCGGAAACAAGCTAACAACATCTTTGCTTTGAAAGAAAAAGAGCACCTACAGAATGCTAAATACACAATGCTTATAGACTCACAGATCACATCAGCTATTGAACAGCACAGAAAAAGAAAATTCTTTAATCTAAAAATAATAATAATAAAATAAAATTATTATATCAGCTTCCCGCATTATCATCATGAATATAGAAAAGTAAAAAATAAAAACAGAGATTGAGGTGCCACCGACCTTTACATGTGTGTGCTGAGAATAGCGTCTTGT
Source organism: Boswellia sacra (assembly GCA_013180625.2). Taxonomy (NCBI): domain Eukaryota; kingdom Viridiplantae; phylum Streptophyta; class Magnoliopsida; order Sapindales; family Burseraceae; genus Boswellia; species Boswellia sacra. The sequence continues at coordinate 526,537 of SNVD02010893.1, read as the reverse complement.
TTCAGATTCACGGCAATCACTCTGGAAAGAATATTTTTGCAAGCTTTCATATGTGCCATTAACCACTACCCCTCTAAACCTAAGTATTGCCTTCAGCATGTACCAAATCAATACATAAGCAATGGATTTAGAAAGTAAGATTCAAAAATTAATTAAATAATCAAAAACTGGTAATATAAAGATACAATGTATACACACATACCTAATGCAAGCATTAACTGACGTAAGTTCACAAGGCCAACTGGCCTTTAGTTTTGTAAAAGCAAATGTCCTTTCAAAAAAAAGGCACCCCCTCTCCCAACATTGCAAGAAAAAGTAAATAGAGGGTACGGCTACCTTATGACTTTTTCTATCAGTTGCTGCTTTCTCCAAGATTTCCCACCATTGCAGCTTCTTCCAGCGTTTATCTGACATCGCCATTGCTTTGGGTGCTGCACTTAAAGCCAATATTCAGTGAATTCCGCACTAATATTCTTGAGCCAATTTTTCAACATTTTTTCAAAAGAGTTAACACTACTTCTCAAATATTTAATCTAAAATCCTGTCCAAGTGATGAGGTATTAACTTATCATTCCATCATCCATGTAATAGATGCCACATCACTTACTTAGACACATCATTTAAAATAAGATTTGGATAAACTTCTGGGATGAATAGTATAATTCTTTTAAAAGATAGAGATTGGCATGGAAAACACCAGCTATTTAAGTCGCTACATGTTAAATAAAAGAATTTTCAGACAGCTTTTTTGAGATATTGTTGATTTTGTCTCAATCCAGAAATAGAAAAATATAGGTTTAGATGACCACTATACAACATATTTCACAATTCACACAGCAATGGTAGAGATATTAATTAAGATCATAAACCAGTGATAGAGAAATATTTGAGACTTACCCACAAATGAGGCAAGTCAGATTGTCCGTGGAGCTTTCATATATCAATTTCAGCCACAATTAAGCATCATTTTTTTCTCTCAAACTGCAATTCCTTGTACATCCATGTCCCAGAGGAAAAGGAACTGCCTGAATCATCTAATTACCACTCATATTTGGCTTTAGATATTATATTGTATAAGGAAACCGATGGTTTTAAACCAGATTCTACCATCTTATTAAGTAAAATCTCAGCCTCTTGCCACTTCCCATCCTTGCAAAGGACACCAATGACGGAGCTATAGCTAGCCACATTTGGAACCAGTCCTTTCTCATCCATTGTTTTAAGCAACCTCAAGGCTCTATAGGAGCTACCCTCTTTGCAATACCCATGAATCATCATATTATATATAACGTCATTTGGCTCCAGCTGCTTATCACCCATTGACTTAAACAGTTTTGATGCCTCTTTCATATTGCCTTTCATACAAAATCCACTAATTAAAACACCATAGGTGTAAACATCAGGAACCAAACCAGCCTTCTCCATAGAGCCATATATCTGAAAGGCTTTCTCCATATCATCAGATCGCAAAAATGCATCAATTAGAATTGTATACGTCACTTTAGATGGAGTTATGCCCCTCTCCTCCATCTCCCTAACAATATCAGCAACTCTGGCAGAATTTCCTGCTCTAGAAAAACTTCCAATTAGAACATTGTAAGTAACTAAAGATGGGGAATGACCATTTGACTTTAATTGATCAAATAATCTCATAGCCTTATCCAACCGGCCAACATTACAAAATCCATCTATTAGCGTATTATATGTGATTAAATTTGGACTAATGCCAGCCTTTGTCATTTGATCCAATAACCTCCCTGCCTCCCACACCCTCATCCCTTTACATAATCCAGCAATCAAAGTATTGTAAGTAACAACATTACAAGCAACACCTCTTTCACGCATTTCATCAAACAGTTTAAAACCTTTACTTATTTCCCCATCCTTGCAGTGCTCATTAATCACACAATTGTAAGTATACAAGTTAGGCGACACACCATTAAGCTTCATTTTCTCATACAACTCAAACCCATTCTTTTTAAGGCCCTTTCTGAACAATCCACTAATCAAAACTGTGTAAGTATAATGATTAGCGACCAAACCCAGCTCCCCCATTTTATCAAACAACATTTCAGCTCTCTCAATATCACCATTTTTACAACACCCATCAATCAAAGTAGTATATATAACAACATTTGGAGGCCAACCCATCTCCTCCAATTGCTTCAAAACCTCAAAACCCTTCATCAAATCACCAGCCTCACAACATCCCTTAATCATTATCCCAAAACTATACAAATCCAATTCAACTCTGCATTTATTCTCACTAAAGAACAACCAACTCTTCCCAAAAGAACATGATTTAATAAGACAGATCAACAGATTATTAAACGTATTAGATCCCAGCACAAGACCCATTTCAACCATTTGATCGAAATAAAATAGGGCTTGCTCTACTAACTGAGAATTTACATGGGCATTGATAATTGCTTCAAAAAGATGAAGTTTTGCTGTTGGGTTCGGATTTAAGTGGGATTGTTGTTGTGCTAACTGGTGGAGAAGAGACTGGGAAGTGAACAAGGGAGAGGCAACGCGACCGGAGATTATCTGTAGAAGGAGAGATTGTGCATGAGATTGCATGTTTGAGAGGAGGAGAAGGTGGAGGGTTAGTGAGATGGATTGCGGAGTGTGGTGGAAGCCATCGAGTGTCGAGGAGTTGAAGAGTGAGAAAGCTCTGAGAGGAGGGATTTTCACCATGTTTGAGATAAGTGTGAGAGCTCTCTGGCTCTGTGACATTTTTGCCTTGTTGCTTGCAAGCTATGCTTTGGTTTCAATATTTTACCCGCCGGTGCCTTCGCGCGTATTAGACAAATGGATGTTGTGTGATGTTTGTTTTAGGGGGACATTCGAAATGTGATAATATTTAGGGGGCCTTTCAAATCGGCCTATTTCAAAAAATTCGTATTCGGGGTCGGGTTGGATGAACCCGACTCAACCTATAACTCATCGGGTTATTGAGACTGAACCCGTGGTTGGGTTTGCGAAGGTGTGTACATCGGGTCAGATCAGTTTATACGGGTCGGGTTATTAACAGTTTTTTTAAATCATTTGAAAACACTTCTATTAAGCCTATATGTGGTTTAAAGTCTATTTTATATACAAAAAAAAGCTCATTCACATAATTTAAGCTAAAGTAATTCTATTCAATCATGTTTTTTGTCTCATAAGCCATCACATCTTATTTAATGAGAGTAAAATTATGATATAGATAATTTTTTATCAAACTCAAATTCAATTTTAAATATATGATAACCTTATTAAATTATCATTTAATATTTAATTAACCCTCCTTTTTTATCTCATTAATCCCCACCTCTTAGTTGAAATAAATTTAATTAAATTATCATTTAATTTTTGATTAAATTATTATTTAATCTTAATGGTATTTAAGTTTTTTCAATATTTTAAATAATACTATCAATGATACAAAAAAACAAAAAAATATAACGGTGATCAGTTTTTTCTTCATATATTACTAAATTCCCCAAGTTTATTTAAAAAATAAATCAAATATTCCTTAGTTTTTGTTTTTGATGGGGAGAGAGAAATAAAAATTGATGATTTGATATCCATAAGATCTAGGTTTATGCGATTAATTAAAATTTAAAAAGATATATAAAGTTTAATTAATTTGAAAAAAAATAGAAATGGGAGAGCAAGGGATGGTTGGGAGAGAGAGAGAGAGTGAGAGGATGGGGTTCATCGTTAATCGTGTTGAAGAGAAAATATGAAAAAAAAAAAGATGAGATATATAAGGAGGAATTGAGAGTTTATGTTAAATTCATTAACTAAATATTAACTATTTTATTTAATGTATTTTTATTATAGTTGTGTCCTTATTTGAGGTGGGTTCAATAAAATAAACAATAGTGGCATAATAGAACTATTCTTTAAGCTATATTATATACAAAAGGGAAATTGTCACTCGACTCCCATTATTTACCAAAATATCATTGGTGCCCAAAGTTTTCTGAAATATATAAAAAACCCTAAGTCATTTGTCTCGGTCCGTTAGATAGTCATGATTCTTTTTAAGCTCAATGCAATTCCAATTTACCCCTACTGCACATTCTGCAGCATTAACCCACCGAACATGTCTTCATCGAATCAGTGATGGACCTAGGAATTTATGAGAGAGGAGATACCTTAAATATTTCAACATTTATAATTTACTTGATAAAACTTAATGTAAGAGAATTTATTAAAAAATAATAAAAGTATATAAAGATAAGAGGACATTAAAATTATAACGGTTTAACATTATAATTTACAAAGAGTGTTAATTTTTTTTAAGCTCGATGCCAACGAAAAAGTATATTTTCTTTCAAAATTTTTCTTTGTAATTGTTCGAAGAAGATTATTTTATAATATATTATGTTTTATTCAAAAAGACTACAAATAAATGAAATAAAATAAAAATATCTCACACATAATTTTTAATGATATTTAATTTTATTAAAATTATAGAAAAAGATTTAGCTATTATTATTCATCAAGATTTTCAAATTTATACTCTTCTTGTAACAATTAATTAATTTTTTAAGACTATAAAAGAAAACATAAAAAGGAACATATAATTTATGTCAAATTAAATAAATAAGAAATAAAAAATCTAAAATTCTTAAATGAATAAAAATATTAAAAATTAATTAAATTATTATATAAACTTATATTGTTGTTTGGATTAAAGTCTTTTATATGTAAAAAAGTTGACAAAATGAAAAGATAATGTAGAACATGAAATTTATTAAGTTTTTTAGAAAAAGGGTATAAACGTGACTATATAAAATAACGAGACTAGGATGAAATTTTCAAATTTTAGAAGGGGCCCCGACCCCTTTGGATCCCTATGTAGGTTTGCCACTGCATGGAATCATGCTTTTTTTTTTTAAAGTTTTCAATTTTTGTATTTTATTATAAAGGCAAATTTTTTTTGTATTTTCATTTCCCATTTTGTCCATAATAACTACGATGAAATAACTAAATTAACTATGCTTTTATAACAAGAGGGACCAAATTGGGTTGATTCCAACCGTTGAATTGCTTGCAACTAAATCCATATTAACAAGATAATGGAGTGAGTTTGTTTGTTTTTTTTCTTTTAATATGTAGCGAAATTAAAATAATTTAATTTAATGATCAAACACAAAAGTCAAAACTCATCTCTCTTTTAAATGTGTTCAATGTGTCCAACATGTTGAGTTTGTGGCTCATATGCTAGTGGGAGGAATCCCACATTGATTAAATAAGAAAATATGGATCTCATGTGGGCTTATAAAAGAAGCCACATGGGAGAAGTTTAATTGTCCCATTAGAAATTCTCCTCTACCTCCTATATTTGTAAGGTCTCGCATATCAGACCTCATAGTTTAAGGGCCTTGCATTAAGGATCTTAAAGTTTGTAATATTTCTTTTTCCCCTTTTATTTTGGGTATTTGTAGTATTACCCAATTGTTTGGGTAATTATAGTTTAGACCAATAGTTGTGGTATTTGTATTGTGACCCAAAAGTTTGTAATTCTCTTTAAAGATAGTGGAAGGTTTCTTTAGCGGCGCCCGAGGACGTAGGTATTTATACCGAACCTCGTTAAATCTTGGTGTTCTTTCTATTTTGCATTGTTGGTTGATTGGTTGCCTCTTTAGTTGCTATTATATTCAATTATCTAGTATAGTTTGTGGTTGTGCATTTGGTTGTTATGTTACTTTCGCTTCCGTTCTTGCGCAACAATTGGTATCAGAGCCTAAGGTTTTGGGTAGTTAGTGGCTATTTCATTGAAGCACCTACTACTATTCTGGGCTGTTGAGTTTGGATTGCTAGTTATTGAATATAATAGTTTGTTTGGAGCTTGGTTATTGGTGATTTGTGTATCGAACTTATTTGTTAGCGGTAGTAATGGCATCATCATCAACTGTACCGGAGAAGACAGTGACTGTGACAAATGCAAAAATAGATGTTGAAAAATTTGATGGTCGAAATAATTTTGGCTTATGGCAGAGTGAGGTGTTGGACGGATTGTATTAGCAAGATTTGGATATTGTTCTGAAAGAAACAAAACCAGAAGATATTAGTGCAAGAGATTGGGACAGGCTGAATATAAAAGCTTGTGAGTTGATTCGCTCTTGCTTGTGTAGAGAACAAAAGTATCCGTTCACGAAAGAGACATCTGCAAGCAAACTGTGGAAGGCGCTGAAAAACAAATATATGAAGAAAAGCAATGAGAATTGATTGTACCTATTAAAGAGATTGTTTCGTCTCCAGTTGAAACCAGGTACGAGCATCAGTTCTCACATTGATGAGTTTAATAAGTTAATTGTTGATTTGTTAAACTTAGATAAAACCTTCAAAGATGAAATTAAGGCTATGCTATTGATTGGCTCACTTCCGGATGAATTAGATCATTTGTGCATTACTCTTATCCATGGGAAAGATAAACTGTCTTTTGAAGAAGTTTGTTCTACTTTGTTGAATTATGAAATTCATAAGAAAGATCAAAGGGAACATAGGGATGAGTCAGTAGATGCATTAACAGTGAAAGGGCGTAGTCAAAGTAGAAAACCAGGAAAAAGGGAAAAATCTTGGTCGAGGGGTAGATTAAGAAAAGATGAGTGTGCCTTTTGTCGTGAGAAAGGGCATTGGAAGAAAGACTGTCCTAAGTTAAAAAAGAAAGATAAGGGCAAAGCTGTTTCTGATGCATGTGTTGTTGAGCGTGAGGATGATAGTGAGTCAGATATATGTCTAGTTGGTCATCCATCCACTTCTAGTTCTGATGAGTGGATTATGGATTCCGGTTGTACTTATCATATATGTCCACATAGAGAATGGTTCTTTCAGTTTGAATAATTTGATGGTGGAGTTGTGTATATGGGCAATGATGATATTTGCCATATTGCTGGGATAGGTTCGATTCGATTGAGGAATCATGATGGACTTACTAGAGTTCTGACAGATGTTCGGTATGTACCGAAGTTGAAGAAGAATCTCATCTCTTTGGGAGCCTTAGAATCTAAAGGCTGTGAGATATCTATTCTAGATGGTATTCTGAAGGTCACTTCAGGCGCTCTTGTGGTATTGAAAGGCACTAAGAGGAACAACTTGTATTACTATAATGGTAGTACAGTTATTGGATCAGTGGCTATGGTTTCTGATAATGATGCAGATTTAGAGATCACGAGACTATAGCATATGTGATTAGGATATGCAGGTGAGAAAGCCTTATTCAATTTGGTGAAACGAGGCTTATTGAAAGGTGCAAAGACCTGCAAGTTGGATTTTTGTGAGCATTGTGTTCTGGGAAAGCAGAAGAGAGTGAAATTTGGCATCGCTATTCATAATACCAAGAGTATTCTTGATTATGTTCACTCAGATGTGTGGGGACTTACTAAAACCGCATCGATGGGAGGTAGGCACTACTCTGTTACTTTTGTTGATGATTTTTCCAGAAGAACTTGGGTGTACTGTTTGAAATCAAAAGATGATGTACTTAGTGCTTTCCTTAAATGGAAAAAGATTATTGAGACACAAATTGGCAAGAAAATCAAGCACCTCAGAACAGACAATGGTGGTGAGTATTGCAGTGATCAGTTTTTGAAATTGTGTCGAGATGAAGGTATTGTATATCATTTTGCTGTTAGAGGTACACCACAGCAGAATGAGGTGGCAGAACGCATGAACCGGACATTGCTAGAGAAAGTTTGGTGTATGTTGTCCAATGCTGGGTTATGCAAGGAATTTTGGGCTGAGGCTGTGACTTATGCGTGTCATCTCATTAATCGTTTACCTTCAGCTGCTATTGGTGATAGAACTCCATTAGAGGTATGGTCTGGACAACCTGTTTCTGATTATGATTCTTTACATGTTTTTGGTTCAACTACATATTATCATGTGAAAGAATCTAAGTTGGATCCTAGAGCTAAGAAAGCGATTTTCTTGGGATTTACTTCAAGAGTAAAAGGATATCGTCTTTGGTGTCCTAGTTCGAGGAAGATTGTATCCAGTTGAGATGTGACATTTGATGAGTCTTCAATGTTGAAGAAATCAGAAAACCAGACAAAGGTGAATGGTACTCCACAGTAGGTGGAGCATACTGAGCAGCAGGTGAAGTTTGAAATGACGACATTGAACCTAGTTAGATCTGTTGAGACAGATACTGGTACTCCTATGACAGAGGAGGATTTGGGAGATGATGGAGAGGGTTCTACTCAGGAACCTCAACAGCAACAAGAATCAATTGCAGTTAATAGCCCAAGACATGAGATTCGCAGACCTGCTCGATTTGCTGATATGGTGGCCTATGCACTTCCAATTGTGGATGCTGATGTTCCTTCCATTTATAGAGAGGCAGTTAGATATTCTGAAGTTAATAAGTGGAAGACAGCTATTAGCGAAGAGATATAGTCTCTTCAAAAGAATGAAACTTGGGAGCTAGCTCAACTACCGAAGGATAAAAAGGCAATTGGGTGCAAATGGGTATATGCAAAAAAAGATGGATTTCCTAACAAGAATGACGTCTGCTACAAGGCAAGGTTGGTGGCTAAAGGCTATGCTCAGAGGGAAGGAATTGACTACAATGAGGTATTTTCTCCAGTTGTGAAACATTCTTCCATTAGAATTTTGTTGGCCTTGGTAGCTCAGATGAATATGAAACTAGTTCAACTTGATGTAAAAACTATATTTTTACATGGTGACTTGGAAGAGGAAATCTATATGACTCAGCCAGAGGGATTCAAAGTTGCTGGTAAGAAAAATTTGGTATGCAAACTGAAAAGATCGCTTTATGATTGGAAGCAATCTATGAGGCAGCGGTACAAGCGATTTGATCGGTTTATGATGGGTCTGAGGTACAAGAAGTAAATTTGATAATTATGTGTATTTTCGGAAGCTACGTGATGGTTCTTTCATTTATCTACTCTTGTATGTTGATGATATGTTGATAGCTTCGACGAATGTCGAAGAAATTGTAAAGTTGAAGACTCAGTTGAATCGAGAGTTTGAGATGAAAGATTTGGGTGAAGCTAAGAAGATTCTAGGTATGGAGATTAGCAGAGATAGAGGGAGAAGCAAGATTTGTTTGACTCAGAAGCAGTATCTGAAGAAGGTATTACATCGGTTTGACATTACAGAGCAGTCAAAACCTGTAAGTACCCCACTTGCTCCTCATATGAAACGTAGTGCATCTTTATCTCCTAATAAAGATGAGGAACAAGAGTATATGTCTCGAGTTCCATATGCTAATGCAGTTGGTAGCCTGATGTATGCTATGATGTGTACAGGACCTGACATTTCACATGCAGTTGGAGTTGTGAGCAGGTATATGCATGATTCTGGTAAAGGACATTGGCAAGCAATGAAATGGATTTACGGTATTTGTTGAAAACCGTAGATGTTGGCTTAGTCTTTGAGATGGATGATACATGTGGTCAGTATGCTATTGGTTATGTTGATTCAGATTATGCTGGTGATTTGGATAAACGTCGGTCGACAACCGGTTATGTGTTTACTCTTGCAAGAGCACCAGTGAGTTGGAAGTCTACTTTACAGTCTACAGTGACTTTGTCTACTATAGAGGCAGAGTATATGGCAATGACAGAGGCTGTGAAGGAAACTATTTGGTTACAAGGATTGCTGGATGAATTAAGAATTGGGCAGAAGAAGATTAGTCTTTATTCTGACAGTCAGAGTGCTATCCACTTAGCGAAGAATCCAGTGTTCCATGTTCGTACGAAGCATATTGATGTTCGGTATCATTTTGTGCGAGAGATTATTGATGAAGGGAGAATCTTACTTCAAAAGATTGAGACTACAGAGGTAGAGTATATGGCAATGCAGATATGTTGATTAAGGTTGTGACAGCGATCAAGTTCAATCATTGTTTGGACTTGATCAACATTGTACGAGTTTGACTGCGCTATTGGGCGCATTTGGAGGCATTGCAGTTGTGATAGAGAATGTGGAAAAAAGAAGAAATTTGTGGTGGGTCGGCATATTCGCCAAGGTGGAGATTTGTTGAGTTTGTGGCTCATATGCTAGTGGGAGGAATCCCACATTGATTAAGTAAGAAAATATGGGTCTCATGTGGGCTTATAAAAGAAGCCACATGGGAGAAGTTTAATTGTCCCATTAGAAATTCTCCTCTACCCCCTATTTTTGTAAGGTCTTACATATCAGACCTCATAGTTTAAGGGCCTTACATTAAGGACCTTAAAGTTTGTAATATTTCTTTTTCCCCTTTGTTTTGGGTATTTGTAGTATTATCCAATTATTTGGGTAATTGTAGTTTGGCCCAATAGTTGTGGTATTTGTATTGTGGCCCAAAAGTTTGTAATTCTCTTTGAAGATAGTGGAAGGTTTCTTCAGCGGCGCCCGAGGACGTAGGTATTTATGCCGAACCTCGTTAAATCTTGGTGTTCTTTCTATTTTGCATTGTTGATTGATTGGTTGCTTCTTTAGTTGCTATTATATTCAATTATCTAACATAGTTTGTGGTTGTGCATTTGGTTATTTCGTTGCTTTCGCTTCCGTTCTTGCGCAACACAACCACCATATCATCGCCTTCTATAATGATTCATATGATTTGACAATGATTCATATGATCTGTAGAAGAATGCAGAAAATTAAAGTCTAGAATAATTACATAATATTGAGGAATTTGGGGAATTCGACTAAACCTCTTCTTCCTGAGCTCTCCCCACTTTCTCTGCCTCCTCAAATGCCCCTTTTTCTGCCTGAAATTCCACACATTCAGAAAACCAATGGAGAGAATATTGGCTAACCATTAAATAAAAGAAAAATTAAAAAAAATCCCAAAGCACATGAACCAGCAAGTTATAGTAACATGCCCCTAAAAAAAAGTAATTTTTCTTTTCATTTTGCACTTCCCCTTCGCTCCTGTTACATGGCATTTTTTGAAGAACCTTAACTTGACCTTTCACATGGATTATCCCTCTCGCACCGATACTCAACTATAAGTAAAGACAACCATCTCACAAGTATGAATCAGACAAGAAGTGTTCATGCCTATAATCTCTTTCAAACCGATCTTTCTACTCTTGCTCGGCTTGACTCATTATACGACAAATCACTATTTCATCCTAAAGTGCAGGATCGCGAGCAACAAAAGGCTGGAATTCTTGGCTTAAGTCCTGTAATACCCATTGGGTTTTGAACCCATTGGGCTGTGAATAAGGCTCGGCCTAGCCCAAAATTTTAATTATAAATAAGAGATGGTGAATAGGAAATGGGGGAGAATTCTGGAATTTTGTTTGGAAAATCCGTTTTTACTGTTCATCGCCGGACACTGTTCATCGTCGCATTTGAGTAACGATTCCAGCCGATTTTCGGTGAGTCTTCAACCCTACAATATATCATTTTGAAGCTTGTAATGTCCTCTTTCCATCCATATATGTGTTGTCCTTGGGTTCTTCACCGTTTTTGCGGATCGAAGCGTGGAAGTCGACGGCTTCCTTTGCATTTTTCGGCCAAAATCCGGTGAGTTACCGGTAAATCTTTACATTAAATTAAAGCTTGTTCCATGCTCTTTCTAACCATACCAATTTTGTTACATGTTGATATACGAATTTTGCAAAGTCAGAGAGAAATGAAATTCGGTCACTATTCACTCACCGGCGACGACTTTCCGGCGAAATTTTCGGTTATGCTTTCCGACCATTAAATAATTCATATAACATTATTCATCCATAAAGGAGCTTAAATTCAGTGAGTGGATTATATTTTGAGAATTTTATTTTATATTAAAGCGTATTAAATTTATAGTTTTTTTATATGATTTACGTTATTAGATTAATTAATTGAATTATATTAAAATGTTTTTAGAATCAATAATGATGAATTTTGTATTTCGAAAATAAGTGTATGTAAAGTATTTAATTTTAGATAAAAGAGATGGTTATGGGTGATGCTAGTGCATTAATTTTTGAATATATAGTAAGCGTTGTTTTGATAAGTTTGAATACAATAAAAAAATGAAATTAAAGTGAAAGATGTAGAATGAATGTATATTATATGTCAATAGAAAGTAGAAAGTTTTTTTTTATGATTGGAAAAGAGACAATTACAATTAAATAAATTTGTATAGAAAATTGAAGTATTTAGTTATCTCCTTTAAATAAATACACATGTTGAAGAAAGGATGTTTTTTATTTACAAAATGATGAGTGATTTTATATTCAAAATAATAGCAAATTAAAAAGAAAAAGTTTTGGAAATTAGAATTTAATTCTGCAGGGGCGATAATGCCAAATTCCAAAACTGCCTAGCAGTAGGGGTTGAATTGCAAAATTTAGAAAACTGTTTCAGAATTTTCAGGAACCTGAATGCAGAATTCTAAAAAATTTTAGGATAATCAAAATGATTTCAGTTAAAGCATGATATTTAAGATTTTGGAAATCTTCGAAATTCTGAACTAATATTTTTGAAAATTAGTTAAATTTCGAAGTATAATTATATGAAAGAATGTTGTATAAAATATTATATCGAAAGTATGAGATTTTGAGATAGCTTATAGCGAGATGAAAAGTATTTTATTTTATGAATATTTTAGAAAGTTTTGGAAAGAGTAGAAGATTTATTTTTCTGAATAATTAGAAATATGTTTTAGTATTTACTTAATTATGTTTATTTAGCATTTTATAGAATTTCTGAGAATCTTAGCAAATTTAGAAGAATTCAAGTTAGTTCTTTTGTATTTCTCGTGGGTGGATAGATCTATTTGTTATATTTGCTTTCAATTATTAAGATGTTTCAAAGCTAGTTTTCAAAATAGTTGTAGACATAAATTTTAGTTAAAAAAAATTAGTTTTGAATAAAGATATAGCACTTTGAAAGAAAGATTCATATTTTATATATGAATTGTTTTCTATATTATTACGGATGCATATTTTACTATTTTATGGAAAGTGTAAAAGCAGAACAATTATGATCATATTTTTTTTATAGAAATTTGATTTCAAGGATTTCTCAAAGTATTTGCAATTATTCTTTTAAATATTTATCATTGATTTTCAAGGATTCAGATATTATGAGTTTCAGCTTATATAAGTTTTGCAAATTTTGATAAATCTGCTTGAGAAGCAATGGTTTAGTATATAAAGCAAATTTTGAAAAGAAATCAGTTTTAGCGAAAAGAAGAAAGTTTAATTATATTATACTAAGCTAGTACCCAGCTCACTTAGACAGTGAGACAGCATATTTCAGACAGAAAGTTATAAAGATAGAGGCCTTTAGGGCCCGTTCAGACACACATAGAGGCTTTGGGCCATGTGATCTGGGCGCTTTAGCCCTTTGGGGGCAACTCTACGCATGCGTATGACCAGATAGCAGGCCTGTGCGATGTTAGATCTCGCCAGATACAGATAGCTCTGCCTGCATGATGTAGATCTCACCAGGTATGAGATTCAGATAGCAGACCTGTGCGATGTTAGATCTCGTCAGATACAGATAGCTCTGCCTGCGTGATGTAGATCTCACCAGGTATGAGGAAATATAGATAGCTCTGCCTGTGCGATGTTAGATCTCGCCAGGCAAGATCAGACAGATTCAGGGGTACTTGTTTAGTATAATAAAAAGAGTTTTAAATACGTTTATATGAGTTAGTTTGAGAATGAAGCATTATTAGTAAAAGTTTCTTTTGCAAGAAGATTTTAAAGAAATTATGTTTTGTTTATTAAATAACTGAAATGATGATTTTAGCACATCATCATGAGTTTTATTTTATAAGAATGAAAAAATATACATTCTTTTAACTGCTTTTAAAGAGTATAGAATCAATCAATTTTATTTAAAAATTTTTAATTAAAAGTTATTTGTTTTGAAACTTCTATGAGAGATTTGATGATATTTTGACAAGTACGATAGATTTTTCTTAAGTATAAATATGATATGAGTTTCTAGTTAGAAATGTATTATATGATTTTATTATGAGATAGTCATAGTCATGTAATTTATGATTTGTTTAGAGAATAAATTTAGCAAGTGATTGAGTATATAATGAGACGAATATTATTTAAAAGTTCTATGTTATTTTAATTCTTTTGGCATCTGTTTATATATTTTTTTAGAAAAGAAAGAGATATAGTGATATATTTTGCAGTGTATATGAGATTAAATAAGGGTGGTTCAAAATAAAGGTACGTAACTGGTTTGCTTATATAGTTTAAGAATATTAAGTTATTTAGGTAAGTAAGTTGAAGAATTATATAAAGTATTTTCTTTACAGAGGGTTAATAAATTTTTATAGTTGTATTATAAGAATGAAGTTTATAAAGAAAGTTGAGAAGAAATAGTCATTTGTACGTTATTTTGGAAAGAAGAGTATACTGGTTCCCTTTTAAAAGTAATTATACATTGTATTTTGTTTTAAGAAAAATGAGATCTTAAAACACAAAGCTTTATTCAAGAAATGAGTTATATGAAATAAAGAAAGTAATATTTTATGTAATAAAATTTGTCCACTCACTCAGCTTTTAGCTCATTCTTTTTCTATTTTTCTTCCCAATCAGGTGCTACAAGCTTGGTGCTAAGCTGTCTCTAATGCAAAGAAAGGCCACATGATGTATAATAATTATTCATGCATTTAAAGTATTTTATTTTATGTATCTGTATAAATTTTTAAATATTAAGTATGTTGAGTATGATTTATTTATCTTTTAGGATACTGTGGTTGATAAGGACGAAAGTCCTAAAGGAAATTGGGATGAGAAATATTTTAGAAGCGTAAAAATATGTGTTTTTGCAGGAGGTTTTCTTTAAATTATAGAGGAAACTCTGTCGATTTTTCATTAAAAATTTTCTGAGTATTTTTTTTAGTATGTTACATAAAAGACTTGAACTAAAAATAATTTTTTTATGAATAGTTTTATCATAGTGGCAGAGTAAAAAGTGTAGGAAGATAGTTAATTGAAAGACTATTCTCTTAATGAACAGTTTTAAACACGATTTATCCGTGTAACTAGGGTGAGTCGTGTCAAGTCCATCCAAAAACCAACACAAAACACTTACACCGATAACAAATGGATTCAATGAAGTAACAAATTCAGTAGGTTCAAAACTCTGCCGTTTCGAAGCCTTTCAAATCCACCATTCAGAACCAAAATCCCTCATCTCTGTTAGTCCACTTCCACAACAAGAACGAGGCTTAAAGTGAAGGAGACGATCGACTTAATCGACACCGAGAAGAAGATTTTCGATCTGCCACTTCAACCTCAAAACGGAGCTCTACGTCGCCAGTGACTGGGCTCGTGACAAGGTTCCTCACTCAGTTCATTTCGGGAAGCTTCGTGGCGTCAGAGTTTTGGATGGCTTTCGGCGGCCGTCGCTGTTATGGGGAACGATGGAGAGAAGAGAAAGGTTGAACGGAGGGGGAAAGGGAGAAAATATTTACGTATATAAAGTTTAATTTTTAATTATTTTAATATTTTAATAGAGATATTTAATCTTTCACATAAATGACTCTATTACCCCTATCACTGACAACTTGACGGAATGGAGACTAACAGTTGAAGGTTTTTTTTGTATATTTCGGCAAACTCCGGGTACTGATGTTGTTTAACAAATAATAGGGGGTCGAGTGTGATTCTTTTATAAAAAATAAAGCCCATTGAAATAATTTAAGCTATATCATCCTTATGGGTATGTCTTAACCTTATTCGACACTTAACACTTTCATTGTTTAGATCACTTTTTCGTTTCACATTTAAATTTAGACCATTTTTTCAAATTTCCCAGGTAAAAATAAGAGAAATTGAAGATAATTTTTAAATAGGCTTTTAATTTGACTTTTATTAATAAATAGAGAAAATGAAATTAAATAATAACCCTCCATTAATATTAAAATCCATGTATTATCAGATATTCATATATCCTTAGATCGTTAAAAGTTGAGATAAAATTGGGTGAGTAGATTAGAGAATCTTTATAATTCAAGGTGATATCTATTATACATAATAATAATAATAATAATAATAATAATAATAATAATAATAATAATAATAATAATAATAAATATATTTAAATATCCTGCTTTTCAATAACGTTTAAATTTGTTAAGCACCATTTCTCCAACTTGATTCGGATTATTTTGGCAAGTTACATAGGAACAATATAATCTAAATAACGGTATTTAAAAAAAAAAAAAAACCCACGTGCAGAAATTCTACTAACGTTAGAATCCTACATAAAGGTAGGAATGCTATAAATGTTAAATTCCAATGGATTAAAAAAAAAAAAAAACTCTAAAAAGTATGTTCTACTCAAAAATACTTTTGTTTAATGTTTCAGTTTGGAATTCTCTTGTGAATAGATCTCTGCCTCTATAATGGTCTCCTCTTTATATAGCTTAATCTCGTTTGGATTAGTCAGGTAACCACATTCTGGTACTTGGACAGGTAATTTAGTATTTATTGTTACAATTTAAATTTCTTGAAATATAAGATAATATGTCCTTAAACGTAGAATTAATCCTACCCAAAATATATTACTTATTGGATTTGAAATATTATTTTTAGGAGGATATGTAATCCCTTTGGTTTTTTTCGTTTATATATCGGATTTGATTTCTTTTATAATAATTCTAGATATATAATCAAGTTGTACAATCTTGCCCATACAACCTAATATATCATAATCATTGGAGAAGTAACAACGAGTCAAAGATCAAATCACCACTGAGAAGAACAATCAATTATGAGGCCTTATGAGAGATCTTCAAGCGCTGAAGAACAATCAATGAGGCCATCCGATAAATCTTCAACTGTTGAAGTACAGTCAGTGAGGCCATCCGAGAATTCTTGTATCACTAAACAACATTATAAGGTAAACTAGACTTGAACTTCTCCGGCTGTTGTATTCTATACTAGTATGATTAAAGTGTAGAAGTTTTCAACATATCTTCCAGATGGCGACTCTGCGAGGAATTTATAGAATCACTCTGCTGCCAGGTTTAGAGCGCCTGTGGGATCAATGGGAACACAAGGCAAAGGAAGAAGATAAGGGATCATAAAGACAGATATGTAGTGATGAATTTTGCAAATTTTTTATATTTCCGCTACTTTTTTGTTTGTCAGTTGTCAGGTTAATTTAGATATTCATATTTTCCATGGGAAAATATATTATTATCATTAATGGTTATGAAGAGTTAGTTTTCATGGGGAAATGCTACCCTACTTTAATGTATTATACATTAACATTTATAAAATTTATAAAGATTTATATAAAAGTTGTTAATGAGTATATAAAATATGTAACTAGTTTAAAAAAAGAAAATGTTTATATCTATCTATTTATAGCTTTCATATCCATTTAAAATTTTTATATGCATTTACAATATTAATAACTTTTTATTTGTTTTATAATACAATTTCTATTTGCTTTCAAGTACCGGTATACAGTACCATAGCATTTTGCACCTTTTATGTTATGATCATGTAAAATAAATCACCCTCCGTGCGATTCATCTCCTTTTTAATGATCAGAATGTGACAGTGCGATGTTTTATAGACCCTTGCCCCGAAAGCGTGCAGGTTTTGCAGTTAATTGATAGTCAAATATACAGTTAATCCTCATTAGGTTTGTGGAGACCTATATAATCGGGTAATTATCATATGTCTGATGATTTGAAGCTTTCGACGTTAGTTATAGTTATACAAATGCAAACTTGTAGTTATGTGACATAATAGATTTTAATAAAACTGAGTGAGCGCCCAGTAAACGAGGGTACGTACGTACTATATAATTTTACGTCATACAATTCCAAGAACGTGTTGAATATGCATGCATGTTTGATGCTTGTCAGCTCTGCCTGGAACCTCTTGAATTTTTTTGAGGAACTTTTTGCTATTAGACAAACATCATAGAGAACTCATTCGAGGACATAATCCTATCTTCAATTTCACCAAATCATCAGCTGTGAAGTGCTGCTGAAACTGAAGGTTGCTTATGCTCTTTGCCGGAAGAGACAAAATTCATTCGAAGATCAACACAGACCATTCCTAAATTGCTTCTTATAATGTATTTTTAATTACTGAATATAATTTTTGAAAGGTACTATACAGTCTCTAAAGTCCACTTAATATATCCTTAGGACTATTGTTATAAATCTTTATATAATATACATTAGCCACTGCAAAGATAGAAATCTGCCAAAAAAAAAGAGTAAAATTGAGTTATTTTATTTCTTTAATTTATCAAAATAACTAATGAGGCGTTATAGCTAAATAAGTAGTCAAAATTCCTAAAAACAAATGTAATACCGAAGGGTGGGTCCTTAATTAATGGAGCATGTTAAAGTGTTCTATTTTGAGTAGGTGAATTAACAATTAATTACAACGCCTATAGACAGTGTGACACCATCATAAATAACAAAAAATACTAAGAGGTATTACAATTTAAATTTTATATTTTTAAGGTTATGTGACATATGCACGTGTTCATAAACATATAAAAGGAATCTAAATAACACTAAAAAGAAAATATTAACCAAATACACAAAAATACGACATTAATTACAATACAATAAATATTAATGTCATGTGCAGGGAGTTAGTAATATACGAGAATCCAATGCAAAAATACAAGTAGTAGAAATATTAAATACAAATAATTAAAAGAATAATTCTAAAACGGAAATCCTATAATCTTTGGTTAAGTAGGTAGAATCCCACTCAAATTTTCTTTTTTTGATATCTTATCCTCATCGGATTTGGTTTCTTTTTATTGATATATATAGTGGGTCTCATTAATTAGGATTTAAAAGAAAAAAGAGAGAAAAGATCTACATGTACCGGGGCCTGAAAAGAAGTAAGATTTTGTTGATATAAATTAATTAAATTTTCTTGGAATTTCTTCAGAATGGATACCATACTGTTTATGATTGAGGAAAGGATTGAAAAGGCATTAATGGAGAAGGAAAGACGATGCATCAATAAATTGAAATCTTCTATCACTAAAGAAGAATCACTGAGGCCTTCCGAGAAATCTTCGCCTGTCACAGAAGAAAAAGTATCATTGAGGCCATCCGACAAATCTTCTGTCACCAAAGAACAAATTATTCAATCTATTCAGGAAAACTAAACTTGATATTCTACGTATAGTAGATTGGTATGATTAACGATTAGAAGTTTCCAATTTACAGATTGAGATTCTGCGTGGAAGTTGTTGGCACGGTCCTATATGACTATCTGGTTTGGAGCGCTTGCCAAAAGAAGTGCAAATAAAGACAAATGAAGAGAAGATATCGTGAAGAAAAATCGATTTTCAACTTCATTGTGTTGTTTTTTTTTCTATTTCCATTTGTTAGGTCAATTTAGATGTTCATACTCTCAATGGGAAAAAGAAAGATTATTTTTTCATTAATGGACATAAAGAGTTTTTTTTATGCTATATATCGGCCTACGAACAAAATTTATAACCCTTGTTTGTGACCTAAAGAATTATAATGCTTGAAGTATATTAGACACGGGAAAAGCTTTGTGGAAAATGGAAAAATAAAATATAAACATATATCTTAGATTGATCTATAGACATGCGTATTATTTTGATATAATAGTTTATCCAATGGTTATAGAAATTATTAGGATGAAGGTCATATATATTAGAGAGATGACCATAAATTTGTAATCCAACTTTCCAAGCAATTCATCATTTTGTAATACTAATCTTTTGTTGTTTATACATAGGGGTCAGAATTTTCATCACGACCCGCGAACTCGACACGACACGACATGAAAATTAACGGGTTTGGGTTTATCTTAATCGTGTTTGGGTCGTATTCAGGTTGAAATTTTTAACCCGTTCAATGATTGGGTCATGTTTGGGTTGAGGGATTACACCCATGGGTGACACGAACCCATTTATGACACGAATTCATTTATGATATGAACCCATTTATGACACGATTAACACTAATAAAACATGACAACACGACTAACACGGATTGACACAATATTTTTATAGTGACACAATTATAAATACAAATTAATTTTAAAATTCATTATATATTTATTAGATATTTAAATTCAAGGTTGTATTTTTATTAATATTAATATCATATTATTATTAATTTTGATATGATCTTGAACTACCCTTAATTTTTTTACATTTTTTTATAGGTTACTTAAGAGCTAAAAAGATGCTATAGATTTTTTTAAAGCTAAATTGCATTTTAAGTTTATATTAAACTTGATATTTAGTGGACTTTTTATTGTATTGTGGATGAATTTTGAATATGTTCTTATTATTTCTTTTTTAATTTAAAAGTACTAAAATAGGTTGAAAATCGAAATACTTAATCGTGTCATAATTATGTTAATTATTTAAACGTGTTGTAATCGTGCCGGTAAAACGTGTCATAAACGTGTTAAATATTTAAACGTGTCATAATCATATTAAACAGTTTATTTTTATGTTAATCATGTTAAATGGGTCATATTCATGTCTAACACGAAAATAACGTATTTATTTTTCGTGTTCGCATATCGTGTCGTGTCACCCGCCGGTCACTCGTTTAATAATAAGGTCATATTCGGGTTGAGTCTTCTTGACACGAATGATAAACGGGTCGGGTTTAGGTTGGACTAATCTTTGTCGTATCATAGCTTGACACGATACGAACACGATCCGCTAACCCAAATTTCCCACCCCTATTTATATAATACAAAATGAGCATGAAGCAATTCATCACATATAGAAGTTTCATACCTATAAAAATTGAATTAATTTTAGGTAAATATATTTTATGGTATCACGGCTTGACCAAATTAACTCCTTACATGACGTACGCTTTCCTATCAATCTAAAGATCTTTATGATATAATGGTAATCAATAAAGTACGTATGAAGTTTTCGACTTCAAATTAATTACAATTTATTTAAGATATTTTTATTAAATAAATAATTCTAATTACTTATTAATTCAAAATTAGATGGAATTAAATTAAGGTAAGTATTTAGATTCTTAAGTATTCAAATTACGCTCAAATCCACATTTGCAAGCTTTAGGTATATTAAATAACATACATTCTTCAACCCATTGACACCATAATAGTTAAATAACAAAAAAACTAACAGATATTATGGAATTAAATTTCTAAAATTATGTGATCACGGCTTGACCAAATTAACTCCTTACATGACGTACGCTTTCCTATCAATCTAAAGATCTTTATGATATAATGGTAATCAATAAAGTACGTATGAAGTTTTCGACTTCAAATTAATTACAATTTATTTAAGATATTTTTATTAAATAAATAATTCTAATTACTTATTAATTCAAAATTAGATGGAATTAAATTAAGGTAAGTATTTAGATTCTTAAGTATTCAAATTACGCTCAAATCCACATTTGCAAGCTTTAGGTATATTAAATAACATACATTCTTCAACCCATTGACACCATAATAGTTAAATAACAAAAAAACTAACAGATATTATGGAATTAAATTTCTAAAATTATGTGATCACGGCTTGACCAAATTAACTCCTTACATGACGTACGCTTTCCTATCAATCTAAAGATCTTTATGATATAATGGTAATCAATAAAGTACGTATGAAGTTTTCGACTTCAAATTAATTACAATTTATTTAAGATATTTTTATTAAATAAATAATTCTAATTACTTATTAATTCAAAATTAGATGGAATTAAATTAAGGTAAGTATTTAGATTCTTAAGTATTAAAATTACGCTCAAATCCACATTTGCAAGCTTTAGGTATATTAAATAACATACATTCTTCAACCCATTGACACCATAATAGTTAAATAACAAAAATACTAACAGATATTATGGAATTAAATTTCTAAAATTATGTGACATTGCATGTAAATAAACAGATAAAAAGAATGTAAAGGTATTTTAGAAATATGCCTACAGATATTAAATTTTAATAAATTAAAAGAATAATTCTAAAATGGAAATCCTAAACCCTTTGCTAATTATATGGAATCTCACTCAAAATTACTTTATTTTGCTATCCTAAAATAAATTAAAATACTTAGGTGAGCCTGGCATACTCACTAGGTTGGTGTGATTGTTTACCTATTTATATTGTGTCATATAATGTTTAGTACTTGTTATTTTTTAATTTTTTTTCATTAATCAATGCTGAGTTGATTCAATTTCTTTTTCTTATCCTTTCATGATAGTATGTCATCTTCTAATTAGATAAACTCACTAGATCAGCAGAATGACTTGGTGAGCTTATCTCATGTAAGTTTTTCTTATAAATAAATCATAAAATTGCCAAAGTGGGGGTGATATATTACATAAAATGCCGTTTGTGTTTTTGTAGGAAGTGTTACGGTCTCACTAGCCAACATGTATATGACAACCACAGATGACGTGATAGGTCTGTCTGTTGGATCTTCTTGAACGCATGCACAACAATCTTGTACAAATAAATTTCAATACTGCGCAAGGAACACAAGGCTCAATGAGTACTGGGTCCATCAGCTCCGATTCATCTCCTTAAATCAGAGTTTCCATATCTGAAATGTTGTACAAATTTATGTACTAACATTGGTCTATCAATCAATATATCTTTCTTCAAAGTCCCTGATAATATTGTTACATAGTTAATTACTTACCTAAGAGTCTTTGACCTTAAAGATATGATTCACAATCCTTTTGACTAATTGTTTTCTCCTCCGAAAGCCACACACTATTTTCTTGAACATAGGAAAAGATAAGGATGACTGCAGGGAGAGTTAAGGCACACGCTATTTTCACACTATTATTCTTGCTTGATGACATTGTTACTGTGACATCCTAATTTGTAAGAATGCGCCTAACCTTCATTTCATTATTATTATGTGTCACTAGTATTATTAATTGCGTATATACATGGGAGTAAGATGTTAATAGATAAGACATGGAAGGGTTATTTAGGAAGACTTGAAAGCTTAAGGGGTTAAACGAAATTTTTGCATGCATGCTTGGATAAGTATAAAAGAGATATTTCTAGATGAATTTGCTTATTTGATTCTTAGCTCTACACCCCAGCCCTCATCTCTTCCCCGTAATTTTGCCAACAAATTGAGGAAGAAGAAGGAAGGATAGGGATGGCAAAACCCGAGGCCGGGGCCGGTGGTCCCCGACCCCGGCGCCGGTGGTCCCCGACCCCGGCGCCGGCCTTCAATTGCACACTCCGGCCCCGGGAAATTCCCCGGAATTTTTTTTTCGGGGCCGGGTCCGAGGTACCCCGGGTGGGGCCGGGTTTTTCAATAACCCGGGATTAAAACCCGGGTGCCTTTTTTTTTTTTTAATTCTGATGCTTTTTTTCTGTAGTATATATATGTGTGACAGCAATATTTTGTGTAAAAGAGCTCGTGGTCTAGTGGTAGCCCGCTCTTTCCATTTATGTAAGGTGCTGGGTTCGAACCCCAGGGGCTATGGATAATTTTTAACATAATTTCCTTGGACAGTAGCAGACATATATATATATATATATATAAATGGGCAGCCAAGCCATTGCGAGATGGCATGCAGTCTAGTGGTCTTGTGCTGTTTCCATCTAAGCGGGGAGACAAGTTTGAACCCCCGAGGCTGCTGAAAATTTTTTTAAAAAATTCCTTGGAGATGGGCTGGGTTTGACGAACGGGCTTGAAATAAAAAATTCTGTCAAAAGTTGGGCTGGGCTTTGGGCTAGAATTTAAAGAAAGGGTGAAAAGTAAAAATTAAAAACTGATCGGACTTATATGAATTTTTACATAACATAATTTTTCAAATTACAATTACATCCCCGGGTTTAACTCCGGGTCCCCGACCCTGGCCCCACCACCCCGGCCTTGGCCCCACCACCCTGGCCCCGGGGCCGGGGCAGAAAATTTCTCCCCAACCCCGGCCAAATTCTCCGGTTTTCCAGGTTATTGCCCAGCCCCGGACGTCCGGATTTTCCGGATCCCCGGCCCCGGCCGGGTCAAATTGCCATCCCTAAGGAAGGAGGAGGCAAGATAAAGGTAGGACTTAACTCCTCCAATATCTTGTAGTGTTACATTGATTTTTGCAAGAAATTAATGTGATATAGCATGAATCATGGTGCAAGTGTGTTATGCATGTTCTGAAATTTATTGAAAACATGATTTTATATGAGTTGTGAAAGATCTGAGGGGATTAGATTATGATAGGAGATTGGAAATGATGATAAGAGTTTGAATTCTGCAGAGTTTCTATACTAAGCAGTGTAAAGTACAAAAATTCTCAAAAATACTAGGATCATATTTTGGTTCTAAAATTTTTATTGATAAACTAGACATGTCAGGGATTTTATAGAATTTTGAATGACTTAAAAATTCATAATGTGTGAATTTTGGTGAATTTTTGAATTGCTGACACGAAATTTGGATTTCCCCTGTTTTTAAACAGAGTAGGCGGAACAAATTTTAATTGGGGGACTAAATCTTCACAAAAACTCCTGATTTTATGTATACAATACCTTGAACATTCTTTCTTTTGAACTGGAAATTTTCATGGCTTTTCATGCTTTGTATGAATTGTTTTCATTTTTCAAAATTGGACATATAAAACTGAGGATTTTAACTTTTAGAACAGAGTATACGAATTAAATTGCTTTTGATTGACCCAATCTTATTAGAAAATTGTTATTTTTTGTAAATAACTTTTATATGTGTCTATTACTAGCCTGAAAAATTTGGTAAATATTTGATTATTTTGAGATTTTATAAAATTCTTCAAAATGGTACTGCTTAGTTAAGAGGCCTATAGACAGGATTTTGGTGTGAATAAAACTAAAGGATTTCAAAGGGGCACATAGCCTCATTTTGTCCCCATAAATTTCATGGGATATTGTACATGTGTTTATTTGATCTCCATGAAATTTGGTGGGGATTGGGACACGCATCCTCCTACTAAAATTACTCAAACGATTATGTGTACAATGTTAAATTACTGATGAAGTTATTTTGATGGTTGAGTGGCTGCTAACCCTTAAGGAATGTGATGATTTTTAGGTGGAAATCAAGATTCATGGGGAAGCAAAGCAGGTAATAAGCTAAACCTTTTGAGGATATAATAAATTTGTTGTCATGCTTTATGTGGTAGTAGTGTGATTTTGCTAAACATTAGTGTTATGGCTATTGAATTGTGGTGTTTGTGATGAATGAAAAATTAGACTTTGAGCTTGAGTTGTGAGATTAAAATGTGAATTTTAACTTTGAGCTTATGTTATGGGATTTACAATGTGAACTCGTGAATTGAATGAGATGTGTTAAGGAAGTCTTATGAATTTGAGTACGTGATGACATTGAATTATGCCTATGATTGTGGATATGTGCTAGCAATTAATTAGGCCTATGATTGTAGATATGTGCTAGCAATGAATTATGCGTATGATTTTAATAAGTGATGACATTTAATTACGCCCATGATTTTGATATGTGATTGTCCGAAATTGTGCTTAAGGCCTTGATTTATGATGGCCTGGAAATGGGCATATGGTTTTTATATTTGATGACATGAATATTGTGTATATGGAAATGATATGTGAGAAAACTATGAAAAGGATAATTTGTGCCAAACCTTGAGGAGACATTAATATGTATGCATGGGGGCCCAAATCTTTGTGATTGATTGACTGATGGGAGGTCCGAACCATAGCATGGGATCGGTATCACCATTATTGTCGAACTAACCTCATACTTATGATAATATGTGGGCCCAAAACTTTGTGATTGATTGTCTGAGGAGAGGTCCGAACCATAACATGTGACCGGTATCACCCGGATTGTCATACTAGCCTTAGACTTATGATAATGTGTGGGCCTAGATCTTTGTGATTAATTGACTGAGGGGAGGTCCGAACCATAGTATGGGACTAATATCACCTGGATTGTCAGATTTGCCTCAGACTTATGATAATGTGTGGGCCCAAATCTTTGTGATTGATTGACCGAGGGGAGGTTCGAACCATAGCATGAGACCGATATCACCCGGATTGTCAGACTAGCCTCAGACTTATGGTAATGTGCATGGCTTAAATATTTGTGATTGACTGAATGAGGGAAGGTTCCGAACCATGTATTTCTTTGCACATGATTTGGTAGCATGGGTCCGGTATCGCCCAGATTGTCAGACTAGCCTCAAATTTGTGATAATATGTGTTATACTCCCCAAGGTTATATTGAAACAAGATAAATGAATGTGTGAATGAAATAAGCACATATGTGAATGAGTTGCGAATGAATAAACACATATGCAAATGAGTGATGTGAATGGCTTAAGAAAAACATATATGAAATGAAGTATGTGCTTATGAATTTGTATAAGGAATGTGAATGGCTTGACAAAGGCACATGTGAAATGAGATTAGTGTTTGTGTGGTTGTGTAAGTGATGAAATGGTCTAAGGAAAGATAGCCAAAACAGAAATGGGCACAGGCACTCAATTTAAGTGGCGCAGGAGCGCCGTTTTGGTATCTTGAAAGGGGCACCAACCCTAGCCTTGGCGTAGGCGCGTCAACTTCCTTGTGTAGGAGCGCGAATGTGAATAGTGAATAATATTTTTTATGACTTAAAACTTAAGAAATTGTTACTTATGAGATAAGAAATGAACAATTTTTACACCTTTATTTGATTTTCCAATGTTTGACTAAGCTAGTGCCTTCAATTAGCTTACTTAGTTTCTACTCATTAGTTTTATTGTGTGTCTCAGGTGACTAATGCTGCTTAGGTTAAAGAGGATTTTGGTATGGCAACAATGGAGTTCCCTTGACAAATTTTTGGTCCGTTGCAACATTATCGTTTTCTATGTTGCATTGCCTTGAGTGAATGTTTAGTTGCACTTTGGACCCCTTAGGTACGGGTTGTAACATTTATAGTACTTATATTATATTCATTACTTCTCTTAAGCACACTCTTAACAGAAACTTAGCAAATTTCAACAAATTGAGCAACATGCTTAACACTCTTAATCATGCTTAAGATTAGCTAACTGTTCTAGAAGTATTTGCTCAGCTGGAACTATAGCTGATTTGGAAGCTGTATGCTCAGCTAGAGCCTAGAGGCTGGAGCTTAGTTATTAGCTTAAGCTTATTTATCAACTCTTCTTACTGAGAGGTGGGTACTAGAGCTTTAACGGTAGACTTCTCGAAAAAGGGGTGCATCTCGTACCTTATAGTGCAACTTGGATTAAGAATTTGAACACTCTTTTTCTCCTAGACGCCTGCTTCAAAAACTCTACTCACTACGATTTTAAGGCAACGAGAGCACTTAGGTTTTGACAAATCTGATATGCACTGCACTGAAGCATATAGTGTATCTGAGGTAGAAATTTTAACCTTCAGCTTGCCATACTTAGAAGCACTTGAAGTTGCGGTAGAAATTACGTCATTGAAGGACTTGACCTAAATCCCTCTGAATTTTTCAGTTTCAATAACGTTTTTCACATTATAAAGGAACAAAAATGGCGATATATCCATGGTAGAGAAGGAATTTTTGTTAGAAAATCGCACCGGACATGCATTGACACGACCCACCTTTAGCTATATAGGCAAATCATGCATAAAACTGTAGGCTATTGACTGTTTCTTAATTCTTGTCTCTCTTATGGTCCTATTACAACCGCAAATAAATTTTTATACAATATAACTATTACAACTTAACACATCCTTGCACCATTACGTGGCTGAGCCTCCAAACTTTCTAACAAAATCATATTATTCTTTCACCTAGGGAAAAAAATTTTAAAAAGAAAGAAAAATAAAACAAAAAAGTGAGTATAAAACTCAGTGAGTGGAGATAAAGATATATTTGTAAATAAATCAAATATATATATATATATATATATATATATAATTATAAAATAAATCTTTGTTTATAAAAGAAATAATCTTTATAACCCATAACTTTCGTATCATCTAAAATATCATGAAACTTTAAAATAAATGACTATTGAATGACTAAATTTATTAAAATACTACTTGTTGTCTATACTTAAAACAATAAAATAATCATCTTCAATCATATGATAAAGATGCTCTTGATGATCATGCTAAAACATCAATTCAACTGTGATTTAATTCAAAATGCATAACTTTCTATACAAATCTTCTTTTAAAAAGAATATTATATAACTCATGAGAAGAATTATGCTTTAATTTTCATAAAATTATAAAATAATGAAGCTGTTGAGGTACATAAACTATAATAGCAAAATTCTTTCTAAAAATTTTGGATAAATTTTATAAAAATTTGCTAAACATTTTTTTTTCTGAATACTTTTCTTTTCTTAATTCATATAAATATTTAAAACTCGTACTGATATACTAAATAAGTACCCGTGAAGCTATCTGATCCTACCTGACGAGATCTAACATCGCACAGACACTATGTAAATCTCCTCACACCTGGTGAGGTCTACATCACGCAGGCAGAGCTATCTGTAGCTCGCGAGATCTAACAGCGCACAGGCCTGTTATACTAGTCATACGCATGCGCAGAGCTGCCCTCAAATGGCTAAAGCGCCCAGATCACACGGCCCAAAACCTCTA
Organism: Boswellia sacra; assembly: GCA_013180625.2. Classification (NCBI taxonomy): domain Eukaryota; kingdom Viridiplantae; phylum Streptophyta; class Magnoliopsida; order Sapindales; family Burseraceae; genus Boswellia; species Boswellia sacra. The sequence goes on along the minus strand of SNVD02010893.1, from coordinate 498,020 downwards.
TGTATGTCCAAACGGGCCCCAAAGGCCTCTATCTATATCACTGTCTAAGTGATATGAATAACTGTTTGAGTATCTGGGTACTAGCTTAGTATAACATAACTGTACTTCCTTATTTTTATTAAAAATTAATTTCATTGAAAAACTGCTTTATATGCTAAAATTTCTCTTTTCAAGCAATTTATGAAAATCTAAAAATTTTATGCAAACTAAAACTGAAAATATTTGTATTATTTGAATTAGTCCATAGCAAACATTTAAAAGGATATTTCTAAATACTTTAAGAAATCCTTGAGTCAAATGACTATGAAAACTTTAAATATCAATGCTTTCACACTTTCTTTAAATTTAGGAATTATAACTTTTTGAAAACTAAAATGCACTTCAAATATAAAGTCTGATTTTTCTTTTCTAAATGTTATATCTTTGTTCAAAAAAACTAATTTCAAAACTAAAATTCATATCTACAACCATTTTGAAAACTAGCTTTGAAATATCATAACGATTGAAAGCAAGCATAACAAATGGGTCTATCTACCCTCAAGAAATACAAAAAAAAACTAACTTGAATTATTCTAAATTCGCTAAAATTCTCGAAAATGCTATAAAATGCTAAATAAACATAACTAAGTAAATACTATAACAAATTTCTTAATTATCCAAAAAAATAAATCTTCTACTCTCTCTAAAACTTTCTAAAATATCTATAAAATAACATTTAAAGAAATCATTATAACCCATAAAATAAAATATTTTTCCACTCACTAATTTGGTTGCACAACTCGGTTAGCTCGCAATTGATTCCAAAGTCAACGCTTCATCTAGCTGGCCACATCCTTCAACAAAGAATTAATCTTTCCTTGTCCTAACATCATAAAAAAGCTCATTACATCATATTCAATTCATAATCAACTTGAATGTTTAAAATTCCTAATATCCAATTTCATCTCTTAATCTAATCAATCTTAATTAACTCTATTTCCAAACTTCTTAAACAGAACAGTTCTTGCTCTCTGATTTTTAATAAATAATTGACTTGTCAAAATAGTCTAAAATTTTATGCAGACTTTCTACATATCTAATACCATATAAAATTTTATAGCATTCTATGTTCATTAGGAACCTCAAAATCATCATGTTTCTAGATACAAAAATTCTACTTATTCGTTTCCATAACTGACCTCTCCCTTTTTTAAAATACATGATAATTTGTAATAAGTTCCTAAAATCACAAAACTCTCCGGATTTAAACTAGACATATATACAAACTTGTATCCCAAATTTCATAATTTTTGAAGACCTCTAGATACTCCAAATAACTTACCCAAAATTGATTTTCTGCAGAAAAATTGAATTTCTAATAGTAAACAGTAAAATTTGAAAATTCATATAAAATTGCATACTCAACATTTTTCAGTAAATCCAACTTTAAACAAATTCTTATGATGTCTATTTTAACATATATAAATTTGAGAATCAGATTCAAAGCCAACAAATTGCAGGAATTTTCGGAAATGCTACTGTTTATAAAACCTTAGATTTCCATAATTATCATCAAAACTTAACATACCTTAAAACAAATTCTATAAAAATCAACAAAAATGTGAAATACTCCAAATAACTTACCCAAAATTGATTTTCTGCAGAAAAATTGAATTTCTAATAGTAAACAGTAAAATTTGAAAATTCATATAAAATTGCATACTCAACATTTTTCAGTAAATCCAACTTTAAACAAATTCTTATGATGTCTATTTTAACATATATAAATTTGAGAATCAGATTCAAAGCCAACAAATTGCAGGAATTTTCGGAAATGCTACTGTTTATAAAACCTTAGATTTCCATAATTATCATCAAAACTTAACATACCTTAAAACAAATTCTATAAAAATCAACAAAAATGTGAAATACCTTGAATAATACTTCCAATTTCATCATTGTTCTTCCTTCTCTCTCTATCTTCTCTCTCTAAAAATTTTTCAAATACTACATAACTCCTCTAAAATTCGTATCTACAGGTAGGAATCACAATATTGAATCTAATTTAAGTTAAAGATGAAGGAATTACCTTGAGAAGCCCTAAAAAATCCTCCAAATTTGCCACTTCCCTTGAGCTTTCTCCCCTTCTCACGTTTGTCTTCTTCTCTTCTCTCTCTCTCTAGATTTTTCTTTCTTTTTTATTCTAATTTCCTATCTAATATAAATGCAAAAATATGAGAGGATGTGCTAGGTTGAAAAAAATTTGGGTTGATTTGCTAAAAAAAAAATTATATGGGCCATTAGATAGGAGTTAATGGGCTTTACATGCATCATACCATATAATTGCCTCCTTGGTGCCATTACATCTAGACATAATAGTATCGATGGCATCAGCTACGCACTTCTGGCCGGACCGATGAGCTACATATGATTTACAAAGATAAAAACCATAAATTTTTTTCTGGAGATTCCCCGTCGTTGTGTTGTAATACAAGGAATTGCCACCTTCCCTGTAAAGTTTTCGGTTGAAGAGGCGACTAAGATTGTATATAAAGTTGATGGAAGCTGTATTATTGTGGCTACGTGGGCAATATGATTTCAGGGGTTGGTATTGATTATCAGCACCTAATGAACCCTGTGACAGAACAAAGGACAGAAATGGAAGTCGATGGAGGAACCCAATGGCTCTTGAGACCGAGAATAGCACAATCGGCATTCTTGTCCTTCTAGCTAAACGTAATTATTAATGTATCAAAAGTAAAATGCAGTCGAATTTGTGTTTTTTTTCTGCCGCAAAGTATAGACATGTATATATATATATACATGCAGCATCTGAAATTTTTCAATGCTGAAATCACGGAGCTGCTTGGAAGTAAAGTTTGGTCACCTAAAACATTAATCAATGAGGAGGCAAGGAAGAACTTGTCAAGAGTCGGGGGAGAGCCAATTAATTCAAGCCACTAGTCCGATCCTTAATTTAAGAATGGTCGTCATATAAAGTTTTGTTTCACAATAAACTAAGTTTAAACGAGTTTAATTTTATGTGTTTAATATATTAACATGAGGAATAGTATGCATTAATTTTTTATCAGTGATACAGATCATCCCCATTAGTGGATATTAATTTTTTACGGGGACTTAAATTTATTTACTTATTTTTTTTACTAATTATTAATCATTAATCCATTATAATCCGATGGTTCAAAGGTGATGAATTGCCATTAAAATAACCATCTCTTTATAATAAATTAATGATAAGTAGTTAATGTCCAAAAATTAAGTAAAAAAATTTTAGTTCATTTATAGATATATAAACTTCTATGATTTCTATAACGTTTTTCTCTTTATATATATGGTTCGTTAGGACTATTAAATAATAATAAATACAGAAAGATATCTTCATATCCGGGGCATACTGAAGAGCTAACATTTGTATTATTTTAATTTCTTTTTTTTAATTATTATCATTATCATTATTGTGTAATTTGGCTGGCTAACTTTTTGTTTAACTTTAACCTCTCACCAGAATGATCATGATTTATGAAGAAGAAGAAGAAAGAAATGGATAAAATACGGTTGATTGAAACGGCAAACGAATTGATAGAGGAGGAAAGAATACGCGTCAAGGAATTGAAGGCATCCGAGAAATCTTCTATATATCCCTCAAGAACAATCATTGAGACCATCCGAGAAATATTCTGTCATGAAGAACAATCAATGAGGCCATCTGAGAAATTTTCTATGACTAAAGGACAAGTTGAGGTAAACTAAACTGGAATTTTTCTGGCGGCTGTATACTAGAATGGTATGATAGCATGATTAAAGATTCAAAATTTGCAATGTTCCAGATACAGATGCCGGGGTTTTGGCTCGGATTTCCTGTGGGAAGAAAGGGAAAAGAGGTAAAAGACTGCAAATGAAGAACAGAAGAAAGCATGAAATTTTACGAATTTTTATTTCCGGATCCAGCTTTTATTTTCTCTCTACTCTCAGGTTTTGTAATGTTATAGACGTTCATAATTTTAATGGTGAAAATCAAGAATTTTTTTGTGCTTTGTGAGCTTTTAAGAATTATATTGCTTGATGATAAGGGAGTTTCATCTCTTGATATCATAACATGGGGAAAAGTCTTTTCAAGTCTTGCGGAAGATGCATTTTGATCAATAGATTTGTGCCCAGGAAGCAAAAAAGTGACATAACAAAGAGTAAAGAAAACTAGAAATAAAATTAAAAGGAAACCCACAATCACAAATGTAAGTACCGGTTTGTGGTAGAAATATTTTTGAGTCTTATCCATGGTTAGACATGTATAAAAGGCCCGGCTAAACACGAGCATGACACAGTCCAGTACGAAATCATACTATACAAGTATAACGCAAACACAAAAAGTATAGCAATATGGTATAGTATGAAATGAGAATTAGACTGGATCGGACTTAAAAGTTTGACACAATGGGTCGTGCCAGCATGAAGCACGATGCACGATAAGCATGATAGGCACGAATGAGCACAATTACTTTTTTAATCTAATTAATAAAATAAACACATTTTGAACTAAAAGAAATAAATCATTGGATTCTTAGTTTACTTGGTCCCACACTCTCATTTCCGTTCTTCTTGTGAATATCTAAGTCATCTCTGTAATCTATTTTATAAAATATACCAAATTTTAATCAAAAGAAATGGTAAAAATGAGTTTTACTTATAATGATGAAATTCTCGTACTATCGTTAAAGAATTGTACTTTTAGCTTAAATTATTAATAAAGAATTCAAATTTCATTTTAGAAATTGACTATTATATCTTTATTTGTTTAAATAAAATTTAAATATTTATACTTTTAACGAAGCGAATGTAATATTTTTTTAACTCAAGACAATAATAACTAATAAAAGTAGTTTAAAATATGTTTATTTATAAATTTTTAAAATATTAAAATTCAATTAAACTAAAAAAATAAGTCCATTTTTCTTAAAAGAGATGTTTAAGTATCCTAAATAAATGGTTAATTAGTCTCTTTATGATATATATGTGTCTCTTTAATAAAGATTTAAAATTTAAAGATAAAAAAGTTTCATGCCTAACTTTGGCTCATTTGGGCCAAGCACGAAATGGTAAGGTTCTAGGCATGACATTATCTATTTGGGCCAAATGGATCGTCTTGGACCTCCAAAATTTTTTTGTGCTTGACACGATTCGGTATAAAATACTATTCATATTAGGCTAAATATGGTACAAATAATGTCATGGGCTCGAAATTTTTGGCCCTATCGACACAATATAATACGTTTTGCATGTCTATCATTGTACAACTCTATGGCAGCCCTTTGGATTGATGACTTATAAACTAAACAAGCAAGACATCAAGTTGGACAAGGAAACGGCGGTCTGCCACAGTGATGATTTGTCATTTGATTAAAATGACATTCCTGCAATATGAATTGAATTTGGAAATTTCTCTGGTACAGTTTACTTTCACATTTTATTTTGATAAGCTTTCTTTCTATCAAGTGAATTGATGGTTGTTGATCGTATAAAATGTATTTAGGACAAACAACAACAACAACAACAATAATAATAACAAAAAGAAATCTGTTAGTTGGGAATGGAAACCAATGGTAAGCCATAGTTAAAACGGGTTTAATTAATGGAAAGAAAGAGAGATGAAATAAACCCATAAAATCATCAGCGGGGTGTGGTATTTGATAGTGTTACCACGTTAATGGAATAAGCTTCATTATCTGACAAAGATTGGGTTGATCTAGCAACAAATCGGCCAACAGAAAACGCAGGTTGAGTTGGTGTAGGAAGTGTTATGGCATCACTTGCCAACATAACAACCACAGAAGACATGGTAGGTCTGTCTGCTGGGTCTTCTTGGACGCACAACAATCCTATATGAATAAGTTTCAACAGTTCAACAGGAACACAAGACTGGAGGAGAACTGGGTCCATCATCTCTGACGCATGTCCTTCGCACCATAGTTTCCATGTCTGAAATTTTAAACGAAATCATATACTATGATTGTTGTGCCAATCAGTTGAAATTTTTTATCAAAGTCACAGATAATGGTATACAGTTACTTACATAAGTAAGGAGGCTTTGACCATGCTCAGCCAGATGAAATCCACTGTTCTTTCTCCCACTTAAAATCTCAAGTAGAAGAACTCCGAAACTAAAAACATCTGATTTAACTGAAAACAGCCCTTCCATTGCATACTCTGGGGCCATGTATCCACTGGTTGAAATTGAAACAAAATTAACAAAAAATTAGCGTCTTGAATCTGATAAATTCTATAATGAGCCGCTAAAAGATGTCGTATGTGCAAACAAAACGATATAGAAAAAAAGATTAGCTAGGATCATAGTTGGACATTCACAAATAGTTTTCAAGCATGTATAATAGCATTCAGTTAACACTCGTAACAAACAAGATATATTTACAATATATGCCTCTGTTTCTTACAACATGTTTCTTGCCCGAAAGCAGAAATACCGATGGTGGCAACCAGCATTCATAACAATAACATAAAATGAAATACATATGAAGAGGGCAAGTCGAAATTAAGATATTGCTCGAAATAGAGTCCAGTAAGAGAAAATATACATACTATGTTCCAACAACTCTGTTGGTATTAGCTTCGCTTTGATTTCCACCAAAAATTCTTGCCATTCCAAAGTCTGATATTTTCGGATTCATCTCATGATCCAACAAAACATTACTTGCTTTAAGGTCACGGTGAATAATTTTAAGTCGAGAATCCTCATGCAAATACATAAGACCTCGTGCAATTCCTTTAATGATGCCCATACGTGTTTTCCAATCTAGCTTTGCAACCTTAGTTGAATCTGACAATGAAGTGAACATTTATAATTATGCAACTTGATTAATTATCTCCTTGTTTTTATTATTATTATTATTTTTTTTTTTACTTAAAAGAGGGGAAAAAAACATTTGGATACAGACTGCAGATGGTGGTAGCTGTGTTCCACAAACAGTCTTGTGCAGGTAAACCTAACTAAGGCTTCGTAGGACCGCATTTAGCAGAAGTCCTCTGCCTACATTATACAGTAAGACACATTTGCAGAACTTCACAACCAGCAATTAAGAGAACGTATCCAATCTTAATTTTTTGTGTATAGAAAGTAACATTAGAGAGTTTGAGAGGCAAACCAAAGAGAAGGAAATCAAGGCTTTTGTTGGGCATATATTCGTAGATGAGCAGCAATTCATTCCCCTCTAAGCAGCATCCCAAGAGTCTGACTAGATTTTTATGTTGTAATTTGGCGATTAAAGTAACTTCATTCTTGAATTCTTGTAGCCCTTGCCCAGATGTCCTTGAGAGCCTCTTCACGGCTATTTCCTTACCATCCGCTAATATTCCCTGGAAGAAACTTTCTATTGTAACGGCCAATAACATAAAATGAAGAGAATTTAAGTAAAGGAAAATGCCAGTTTGATATGAAAAAATAAATTGGGTCCTCCAATTAACCAATTACATTTAAATGTTGCATCTGATCAATACTTGCAGTTACTTAAAGTTACCTTGTAAACAGGGCCGAACCCGCCTTCTCCAAGCTTATTTTCGTCAGAGAAATGCTGCGTGGCCTCGAGTGTAAGACTTAACGGAAACATAGGAAACTCTTGAGATTCAAGCTGCTTGTCTCCCGGGAAAATATAATTCGAATTGTAATTTTCAATTCTGCCATTGCCAAAGCCTAGTAATTGAACCTCTTGACTATCTGCTTTCTCCTCTGCAAGGCACATATTTTTTAATATTAGTTTGGAACATCGAATAAGAGAAGCGAGAGTTTACATGGGATTTGTAAACTAAACAGATTACCTTTGTCTCCGTTACCTCTTTTACATTTGTGCCAAAGAAAATAACTAAACAGGGCAACAAGTATAACTGCTGATGAAGCTATTCCAATTGCAACCCATGCTGCTTTCCCTCCTTCCCAAAAGCAAAGAAATTTCATTTAGTATGCAACTAATATCTATGCAAAATAGATCCGTTGGTTGCTTTTATCACATATTTTCTTACAAATATCTGTTTAGTTTGTGGGTCTATTCTGTCCTTCGCTGAAAAGATAATAATTCAAACATACCGCATTATATGTATATTTGTATTGATTCAAACTACATCAACGTTTTGAGTTATATCATCCACCGCCATCATAAGATACAAATTATATTTGAGCAGCAGGCGGCTCTCAGTAACTAGATTCGTGAACTCACCTTCAGAAGTACTATTAACAGTTGGAGAGTTGGGTGCTGGTGCTGGAGCTTCAACTGTAGACTTCTTGAAAAAGGGGTACGTCTCGTACATTAAACTACAACTTGGGTTAAGAACTCTTCCACCTATTTTCTCCTGGATGCCTTGTTCAAAAATTGTACTCGCTGCAGTTTTAAGGCAATTATAACAGTCTAATTCTGTCAAATCTGGTATGCACTGCACAAAACTATATAGTGTATCGGAGCTAGAAATGTTAACCTCGTGGGTTGCATACTTAAAAGAACTTGAAGCCGCCATTGGAGTTACATCATTGAAGGCCTTGGCCAAGATCCCACTGAACTTATCAGGTTCAGTAACGTTTTTCAGGTTATAAAGGGACAGAAATGGCGATGTATCCATGGTAGAGAAGAAATTTTTGTTAGAAAACCGCACCAAACACTCATCATACCATGTAATTGCCTCCTTGGTGCCATTACATTTAACAAGAATATTATCGATTGCTTCGGCTATGCAGTTCTGGCAGGATTTATAACTTACAAAGGGCTTACAAAGATAAAGGCCATAAACTTCGTCTGGAGATTCTCCATCAGTTGTGTTGTAATACAAGGTACTCCCACCTTCCGTGTAAAGCTTTCGGTTGAATAGGCGACTGAGATTGATTATATAGTTGGTGGAAGCAGTATTATTATCAATACGTGGGCAATAATTGGCTAGATAATTTGGGCTTTTAGCATCAGCCCCTAATGAACTCTGTGATAGAAGAAAGACTAGAAATGATAGTAAACGAAGAAGGGCACTTGTTCTTGAGCCAGAGAAGACCATTGCAGTCGGCATCTTCTTCTACCTAGTTAAACGTACAAATACCCCATAATATTGAATTAAAGAAAAAAAGAGATCGATCTGCCACAGAGTAAAATAACTAATATATATTAAAATTAAACGCGGAAATCAAAGGGCTGATTCTAAATTAAGTTTAAGATTGGGTCACACAAAAATTTAAAATTCAAATCATGGACAAAGTATACGATAGTCTAAACAAGCACAACTTGAACACGGCAAAGCATGCATTGACTTTTTTAAGTATTGGTGGATGTCATACCCAGGTGTACACATTTCGCTAAATATTTATGTACAACTTATATATAGTCTTAGAAATATCGTCGTAGACATTTTCCTCCCTTTGATACATTTTCTTCACACCCTAGTTACAAAAGTCCGACCTGGCTTCACAAATTTGACTAAATTCGGATAAGAAAATGCAGAGAACGGAAACTTATGATGCACACCATAACACTTTTCAGAATAATGCATTTTATATATCTGCATGCTGAAAATTTCTTCAAGAATAAGTAAAGAAAAAACGCCTTACTTGAGCCTGCTACTATCACCAGCAAATTCACGTGGATAAAGCAATGAATCATGTACTTTTATTTATTCTGGTGTTTGACAGGGAGAGTGAAACAATGTTCAATTTAAATAAAATTAACAAAATTCACATGGGATAATATTGGATGATTTGGTGTATAATTGATCTTTTATGTGATCGGCTCAAAAGCTGGAACAAATAAAGATAAATAAATTATGATTATTAATTTAATGAAGAGAAGAGAAAAGATAATTAGATTTTGAATATTTAGGAAAAGAAAAAGGGCCAAAAGGAGAAATCGAGAGCTTTTGTTTAATTTATCAATTTTAATATTAATTATTTTATTCATATAACTTTATTCTTACTTAATTTTGAATGATATTTAATGAGATAAAACATGAGGAATGAATAGAACTCGTCTTTAACGGGTTTTATTTGCTTTAAAATTTTATAAATTAGCCGTGCTTGAAAATGAGAGAGTAATTAAAGCAATTTTTCATGTTGTATGTTGGACAGTTCGTGCTTGGGCCTGAGCATGGCGCAGCCTGAGGCACGATCCGACGCCCCCTGTTGTGCGTCTATGCCATGTTGGGCCAAACATTTTTTTAGTTGTATTTCGTCAGCACAGATGTGGGCTAGAAAAAATGACCCATTTCGGCCTAATTTTAATTTTTTTAGGTCATGGCATCTCACATCACATGCCATTTTCTGATTGGCGCCATAAACCTCTCTGTTCAACTGAAAATGGATTAACAAGGAAGGGGAGAAAAAGATGAAAAAAAAAAAAGACAATAAGTCCCCCTCTTTTTTTTTGGAAAAGTTACAATAAGTCCCCCTCTTGATCAGCATAAATTTCACAATCACAAGTATTTGTTGATCAGCAAAGGCTGATGATTGATTTATACATAATCAAGTCATTAGGTGCATCTTTGGCAACTGGCACGGATGTTTAAAAACTCTGCACTCAATTAATTTGTACAATTTGTACGTTTGTCATAAACTTTACACTGTATTAAATAATACATGCATAATTTAATGTTAAAAACATTATATTATCTAAAAAATTTATTAAAAAATTATGTGATATTGAATGAATAATATTACATCAATTTTGTATGTAAATTTTAATATTATTCTTCGTATCTCAGCTGTTAAAGAAAAATTTTCGTTGTCAAACAAAGCTATACCTTGTTTATGGGGTAGTGCTTGACCCTCTAGCCAATAGGAGTTGACTTCCTTCTTTTAATTGACTTACTTTGATTCATTTTTATGATATTCTTTATTTGCTTGCCTTTTGCTGCCCTTGTAGTGCATCAATAATAGCCGGATCGATTGTCAATCCATCGATAAAGTCTTCTATCATTCCATTCAAAATTTTCAAAGTCAATCAAATAATAAATTTGAATAGATGTACAAGATAATGCAGTCTATCTGTTTTCTCCAAAACCTTGTTCATGCTTTCATAAATAGTTATTATCACTTCTAGATAATTTTTCAATATTCGGATAGGTAATTATTTTCTTTTCACCGATTTCATGCTAAACAATTACGTAAGAGATGTTTGTTTCAATCACTTAACACTTTTTAGATCTAAACACTTTTTAGGACTTAATTTATACCACTTAATAGGATGTTTGTTTATCATTTAAAAAAAGTGGTAAGAGAATATTTTATATTTAATGTGACTTTTTTACCCTTATTGAAATGTAAAATGTTTATATCATATTTATTACAATCATTTAAAAATTAAATAATTAATAAAATGAAACCAAAATTATTTTTTATTTAAATAATTAATATTATATTTCTTACAAACCTTTAAGAAATAAATATTTACTAAAATTAACAAAAATTAATTTTCATTTAAATAGAAAATGTTATATTTGTTACAATCCCTTGAAGTTAAATATTTAATAAAATTAAATCAAAATTCATTTTAATTTAAAGAGTTAATACTAACTATTTTCTTTCTTCTTTGTCTAGCCATTTCTTCACTAAAAAACCAATCGATTATTTATTTCGAAAATGATGAAATAATGATACAACAAATAACCAAAAATATTAGACGTTAATTTAAAATTTATATAATAAATAATTTCTAATGTAAAAAATATTTTACTTTAATATTTTTATAGAAATTTCAAAAAATATTTCATATTTTTTTAATCTAGATGTTAAAATAAATTTGATTCAAATTAAACTTGAACAAAATTAAATTAATTTGTATTTTAAAACTTAATTTATTTAAAAAGTTATCATCAATTAGTAAAGTCCAATTCTATACTGGACCCAACATTGTATATACAGTCGGCCCAGTCCTTACACCCGAATTTCGCAGTCCAGTCTAGTCTAGACTCTAGTCCTCAGAACTGTCCCTCACAGATCATCACCTCCTCTTTTTTCTTTCTTCTTTGTCTAGCCATTTCTTCACTGAGGAACCAATCTGCCAACTTTTGATAACCTCTTATCCTCCGATCCTCTTCATTTCTTCAATGATTTCCATTAATCTCATCCCCATCATCAATTGCCATTTTTAGCCAACCAGTGACCCATCTCTGATCCATCATAGCTTCACAAGATCGCCACCAACTACCAATGACGTTGCTGCCACCAGATTTTAATTTTCAGTTGGTTACCACGAGCTAGCCATGGCAGATCCATCATAAAAATTTGATCCTCGGTAAGACATGGTTTTCAACCAATTATATGTAGGCCGTGAGGGAGCTGGAGGCGGAGCAGTACAAGTTGATGACTACCAAGGGCGATGGAGATAAAGTGGTGGCTAGGGTTAGAATTCACAAATCGGATTTGATTTCGTAATAAATGGAGGGGTATTAATGATATTTTTACTTTTTGATGTTTTAAGTGAATAAAAATGATAATTTTTTATTTTTTAGATTCAGATAAATATAATTAAAAATAAGTGATTAAACATTAAAATAAATAAGGAATTTTTTTTAAACCACTTAAATCTATTTAGATTTAGATTTAAGTGACTAAAATAAATAGCCTCGTAGTCTTTTTGATAACTAGTTGCAAAGGAAATAAATTTTCTTTTTCATCTATGAGACACAAAAGATATTGTAATGTTTGAAATATTACAATTTAATTGGGGCATTCAACTTAAGACCAGTTAGTAAGAAATATTCAAATGCATCATTTTTAGCTACTAGAATATAGAGTGCAGCACAGAATTCTAGCTGTAATTCCAGCAAAGTCTAGCATATATATATATATCCAATGTGCAACACAAAATATAGGAAGAATCAATCACAATTTGAGACCAAATTTTAAAAATTCTTTTTGGATAAAATAAAAAATTTTATTGATCATACTAAGGTATGGTTAAGGTATGGTCTGATATCACAAATGACCTCCATTTTTTTTAAACGAGCAGAAATGATCTGAGTTAGTTGATTTATAATACCGTGAGACAGTTCAATTGCAATTACTGTCCTACCCTTCATTACTCTTTCCTTTCTAATATTAATTTATTTTACTTTTTATTTTTTTATTTCTTCAAATTTTTTGTCCTTTTCTTTTCTCTTTCCAGGAAACCTGCACCTCCCGTCTCTTTTCTCACCTCTATCTTCTTCTTCCTTTATTTATCTCCCTTTTCTCTTCTTCTTTCTTTTTTCCGTGGGCACCAACATCCCAATCCTTTCCTTTCTTCTCCTTTTCCTATTTCTTCTTCATCATTTGTTTTTTTTTTGCTCTTTCTTCTTCTCTTTTTCTTCCTCGCATGCAAATTCTGAAGGATGACCCGGCTTGATTTTTCTTATTTCTTTCTAGATATGGCGACTGTAATTTGTGAATTTTTGTTGGATGATAACTTGCCAGTTCTATTCGTTGAGCTGATAATGATGGAGGCACCTGAGCAACAGCCTTCCCTTTGGCCTCCGCAATTTGTTTTAGCACTTGACATTCCATGACTCTGTTGCTGCCCCAAATACTTCCTTTGGCTCCTAGAGGAACATAAGCTATCACAAGGATATCATTGGCCTTGTAGAACTCCCCCTACTTTTTTTGTTACCAAAGTGGGTTGAACTCCACCTTTTAAAATTGTAATGAGAAAAAAAATTCGCTTAATTGCTTGAAAATAGAAAGGCTCACTAGAAATCGTACAGGTAATTAGATTGACTCACTTGATCGACAGTTGGATGTATCTTTGCTATGGAAAGGCGTTCTCCGAGCTTTTTACATGAGAAATTGCTCACTCCAATGGACCTTGTTAACCCAAGTTTCTTGCATTCTTCCATGGCTTCCCATACAGACTTGTAAACCATTGGCAGAACTCAAAGTTTCTAGGCTTTGAGCTCACAGGCCAATGAAATGGATATATATTGTTGAGAATATTTATAATAAATCTAAATAATAAAATCAAACAATAACAAATTAAAAAAAATAATAAAATACAAATTAAATTAACATAACAATAGATTAAGTAAATATAACAAGTAAAGAGAGAGAAATTTGTAGCTTGAGTATTTGGGAGGTATGTTAAAGGCATTGTCCTAAAGTCAAAAGGTCCTTCCGTCATGCGGGTAATATTAATACTTAAGGGCTCTAAGATACAACCGAATGCTTACAACATATCTTATCTATGAGCACAATCATCAGAAGAAAAATAACATGTCTTCATATGTCGCAGTTGCTAAAAAACATAGAAAATACTCAAAGTATATCATCGAAATATTAGGACCTTAAGACTAGTTTATATAGTAGTCTCCTAACTTAGATAAGTTTACAAACTAACTCTTGTAACTCCTAAGCCATAATATTCTAGCATAAAAAACATTGTAAGTTACAAATAATAAGTTTTGTATCTCACATTTTAATTGTATTTGTAACTCATATAATTAAAACTTAAATTAATATTATAGCTCATAATGTAAAAAATTTGTTTTAGACTTTGTATCTCCAACAGTCCTTCATAAAAGGTTTACAACTATAAAGCTTTATAAAATAAATATTTAGATATATAAAAATACTCATAAAATAAAAAATATATATAAAAAACAACCTTCTATTATGCAATGAGTATAGGTATAATTTGGGTTTGAACCTACACTTAGTGTTGATTGTATCCATTTGAGAAACCTGAGTGAACAAAGTCTTGAACTCGATTTCTTGATCAAACTTCAAACTATCACACACATAATATCGACGAAGACATGGTTTTGGCGGATTAATGCTATTAATGGTCATGCGCTTAATCTTAAATCTCATAAGAGTTTTAGAGAACAGCCTAATTTTTACGGTCGCCTCACGACACTCTCACTTAAGTGAATCCTCAAAAGGTATACGTGACCTATACCTCTCAAGAATATCTAGCATTTGGACGCATTCATGATAAATATCATTCCTAACATCACATATGATAAGTACTTTGCTATAGCGATGACTAGGATCATATCTCCTCTAAGATTTGTCAATACAATTATGCTAAACAAGTCACGCAGTATGGATTGTTCCTACTGCTTGAACCTCATTCATGAGATCTCTAATCACAAAGGCTAGATTACTTCCCTATGTGACTCCCTTCGGGTTTAAACACATCTTCGATCCTCAATAATTTAATTAATTAATTAATTATATCATGCTGAAATTCTTCATAAAATTTGCACTCCACTTGATTTCATCTTTGAGAACTTGTCTCCCATCTTTGATAATTGCTTCCACTAGCTATTTTTAATCTGATAATATTAACTGTTACAAAATAATGTTAAGAGTGCACAAAAATAATATAAGTGAAGCTAAAGATGTTATTGAGAAATATACAATCACCAAAAACTTAAAAATTCTCAAGTAATAACATTTTACAAAATTAATAATCATCTCATACTTTATAAAATCACTTTTTCCCCATAATATCATAAAAATATTAACAACCATAATAAATAGAAAACCCCCCACATTAAAAAACATTTTACACTAATAGTAACTCCATATTAAGAAATATTTTATGCTATCCACAAAAATATTAATATTCTAACTTGTTGAACTTTAAAACCATAGAAATAACAATTAAACTTACTATCATCATCACTATGCAAAATTAATAAATAATAAAATATGAAACCTCTTGAAAATCAAAACCCCACATTAAAAAAATATTTATTACTACTCCAATAGACATAATATATAACTCAGATATATATTTAATAACAATTAATAGTATTTATACCACAATTTTATTCAATGCAACCACATAAGTTATCATAATACACTATTAATCTTCTTAACATATTCTAGAATTCACAAGGCATTAGAAATAACTGGAATACAATAATTGCAGTAAGTATTAACACATATACATCATGAACAAAGAAGAAGTAATTATTACCAAACCCAGTCAGCTAATTATAATTAAAAATATTAGAGGGAGTCACATATTTTGAAACTCATATTTTTCTTAATTATTACAAAATGATAAACAATAGAACAAATGAGTCATTGCACTCAATAAGTTCTCTTTTAACTAATTCAAATTTTCAGTTATTCATTAAACATATAGCTCTTGCACCACCATAAACTTGTAAGTTGCAAACAAATATATATTAAAGTAGCAACATAAGTAACAGCATGTAACTCCTTAAATCATGATTACAAAGTTTAATAACTTTCAATATCTCAGATAACAGTAAGAAATTATTAATCTATAGCACACCACCATGCATATGAGTTTCTAATTAAATGCACTAAAAACACATGCTTTATTGTGTACGTAAAAAAATTTAATGCATGCACGTAACTTAGAAATTGAATTCTTAATCAATTCATAATAATATGCAACAAAGATCAATGATTATCTAGTTAAAAAATAATGACACATTTAATTTGTAATATATAAATCTAATCAAATCATGAATAATATATAATAGATATCAGTAGTAAGGATTTTCATAATTGAAATATTTATTAGACCATAATAAGACTAATAAAAGGTCTTGACAATCAAACCACTACACGTTACAACTCATTCATATTCTTTGAAAATAAAAGAAGATTTTAATAACCAATCATATGCCTTGAAAGTAATTGCAGAACCATAGTATAATAAATATTACTTGTAACATCTATAGCTTATAACCACAATTTCAATAAAATCAAATAGGATATAACAAATCTTTATAAATGAAATATTAAGTACAGGTATATCACTTACATACTCATAATTGAGAATTTGAGAAGATAAAAATCCATAATGAGTATCTCACAAGCTATCAAACTTAATAAACTACTCATATTAATATGACATATAAATACTTGTTTCAAAGCTTATAACAAGCAAACTATATATGGACAAATCATGTTAAAGTATGATTTATATAACACCAGAGTTTACTAAACTTATTCATATAAAAATTACTAGTAAATTCATACTCACTTTAATCTTAATCACAAATAAAAAATGTTGATATAAATAAAATTTATATGGCTAAAATATAGAAAAAAAGAATTTGCAAAATTAGTTTGCCCCAGATCCGCCCAAAAATAGTTTTGGGGCGGGGCAAGGTTTTGCGGGGCACACCGGGACCCCGGACCCAGTGAGGCAAATTGTCAAGCCTACTTCTATATATATTGGCGACAACTCAAAAACAGACAAAACAACAAAATACCAGTTGTAAGAATATGATGGTGGTAAGAAAGTGTAGTACACATCAAACCTTGGTTATATTTTACAAATTATTTCATACAACTCATAGCAAACCCTTAAGGTTCCACCAGTACAACTGGTGACTTGTTAGCATCAGGTAATTGAGTATAGGAACAAGTTAGACCTTTACTCTTCAACTACAACATCGTCTACCCTTGGATCCCCATGAGGACTTTCTTACGTGATTTCACTACGGGAAAATTGACTTTTTGCGACGAAATTTTTCGTCGCAAAAAGTTAAAATTTCGTCGCAATAAGTTTTTGCGACAAAAATAAATTCGTCGCGCTGCAGTCGCAATATGTGAGTCGCAATAGGTTTTTTTGCGATGATTCTAGAATTCCTCGCAAAAAGTCTTTTTGCGATAAAATTTTTCTCGTAAAAAGTGGTATTTTGCGACAAATATTTCGTCACAAAAAAGATCACAAAACGTCAACTTTTTACGACAAAATAAAAATTGTCGCAAAAGAGTATATTTTGCGATGAATTCCAATATTGTCGCAAATTGTTAGAAAACAACTTATTTTTTAATAAAATTATTTTAGTTAAAAAAGTTTATTGCGACCAATTTTTTCTCGCTAAATACTACCTTTAGCGACAAAAAATTCGTCGCAATAAATTTTTAACAAAAAAATTGATTATTTTTTAAGAATTTACAGATTTTATTTTTTAATTAGTTATAAATTTTAGAATAAATGACATGTCTCATTACACAACTTAATTCTTTATATTAATAATTTCATTAATTAACAACAAATTACAAAAAATTTATCACAATATATTTTTACAATATATCAACCTTTGTACATAGCAAAATTAAAAAAAAATACAAAAAAGAGAAAGAAAAATACAAAACTTCATCCTCCAAAAATTCTTTTGTTGTTGACTTTGTATGAATCCTCAAATCTTCAAGTACAACCCATCTTCAAAAATACCTATTAAAAACAAAAAAATAAAAATAAAATGTTAAGTAATAATTAAAGCATAAAAAATGAGTTTATGAAAAAAACAATGTTGAAGAAGCAAAGAATTTGAGAATGTTGAGAATGTTGAGAATGTTGAGTTGTATTCCATCTTCAAAAATACCTATCAAACAAAAGACAATAATATCAATCAAATATTAAAATAAATAAAAATATATTAAACTAATAAAGAAAATATATTACAACACAAAAGTAAAAGAAAGAGTAAAGTATTTACCAAATGTTGGGAAAAGGAAAGGAGTAGAGAATTGGAAGTGATAGAAGAAAATGAAACAATCCAAAAAATTAACCCATGTATATATAAAAAAGTTGGATATTTTGCGACGAAATTTTAACCTTTAGCGACGAAAATTTTGTTGCGAAATAGTTTTTAAAATTATGAAAAAAATCAAAGCGGGAAAAAGTTCGCCAAAAATTTTTTTTTGCGACAAAATTTTGATATTTTGCGACAAAATTTTCGTCGAGAAAGAGTTTCAAAATTTTGAAATTTCAAGAGCGGGAAAAAGTCCGCCCAAATTTCATTTTGCGACAAAAATTTTGATCTTTAGCGACAAATTTTTCGTCGCTAAAGAACTTGAAATTTTCAAAATTCTCAAGCGGGAATAAGTCCGCCTAAATTTTATTTCTTGCGACGAATATAAATTCGTATTTCGTCGCAAAAAACCTCATTTTGCGATGAAATTAAATCATCGCAAAACATCATATATTGCGACAAAATATTAATCTTTTTGCGACGAAAATTTCCTCACTAAAAATCTTAAAAAAATGTTAAAAACTCTTTTATTTGTTATAAAAAGTATACAAATGTGAAAATTATAATAAAAAACTAAGAAGATTTTGAAATTAATCATACGTGGACTTTGATAATTATAAATTTATTTAGTAATTAAATAAATTTAACTAACATAATAAAATTTATTTAATATTAGGTTAAAATTAAATTAAATAATTTAATGTCAATTAATTAATCATGTATTAACCACATACATTAGATATATAAAATTATTGCATGGTATTTAGTTAGTTTTAATTTAATTGAGGATAAAAGTGTTAACAAAATACATACAAGTCAACAATCATTAACAAATGTAAAATAGTTAGACATCTATACATATGGCATAACTATCATGTGCGAGCTATTGAAAAAAGTTTTTGTCGCTAAAGGTGTAAAAAATTTGAAATTTAATAGGCGAGAAAAAGTCCACCTAAAATTTAGTTTTTGCGACGAATTTGAATTTAAATTTTCCTCGCAAAAGACCCCATTTTGCGAGGAATTTTAAAGTGGTCGCTAAAAGTCTAAAATGCTAATCTTTAGCGACAAAATGCTAATCTTTTGTGACAAAATTTTTGTCACTATAAGTCTTTAAAAAAATATTAAAATTAAAATCTAAATCTAAAATTAAAAATATTTAAATAAACCATACTTAGACTTGGATAATTATAAGTTTATTTATTAATTAAATTTTCATCCATAATTAAATTTATATAATATTGGATTGGTATTAAATAATTTGATGACAAATTAATAAATAATATAACAACCATATACAATAGAAATATAAAACATTATATGGTATTTAATTATTTTTTATTGAGTATTAAAATGTTAATAAAATAGGTACAACAACTCAAGAATTATTTAACAAATGTAAACAATAGTTAGATATTTATACATATGTCATAGTTGTTATATGAGGAATTACAAAAAAAAATTTCTTTAGTGATCAATAAATAATTAGTTATTGATATTATAATCATATATGTAACAAAAAAATTCTATTCATTTTAGCTATAATTTATTTTAATTATCTATTTCTTTTAAAAACACTAAAAATATGTTTTACAAATTTAAAAAATTAATTTGTGATGGAGATAATTTAATTATTAACATATAAACGTATGTCATAATTATCATATGTATTAAAGTGTTAATAAAATACACACAAGTCAACTATCATTAATAAATGCATAATGCTTAAACATCTATACATATGACATAATTGTCATGTGCGAGTTATTGAAAATAAGTTTTTAATACTTTAATAAATAAATGATCAAATATTCATATTATAATTATTATGTAACAAATGCATTTACTTTTAGTGAATATTTTTTTATTATTTATTCATTTTACAAATGCTAACAATTAATATTTAAAATATCTTGACAAATGCAAACCATAAGTTTGCAATAGTTGTAATTTAATAATTAGATATCTATATATGTCATATTTGTTATTATAAGAAATTGAAAATAAGCTTTTCTAATTTGATTCGTAAATGATTACTTATTCATATTATAATTATATAAAAATTTAATAAAATTGCATTTATTTTCAAGTATAGAATGCCTTTAAATTAATTATCCATTTTTTTATAAAAATAACAATTATTAAAAATATTTTTTCATATAAGTAATTTAATTATTAGACAAATATACATATACATATGTTACAAGTATCATATGTATTACGAATTGAAAATTAGTTTTTGCTATGTATTTATTTTTTGTTATAGAGTTCATTTTAATTATTTATCTCCCTTAAAATAAACTCTAACAATTGTTTAAAATATCTCAACAATTTACTCAAAGCTATACGATAAAAATTAAAAGTCTAAGAGAAATATATTGTCTAAAATACACTTTATAACAAAAAAATAAAAAACATAATTATAGGCAACATTACATGATTATTAATTATTTATTTATTTATGTTTATTTGACATATAATTAAACGTTGAAAAATAAATTAGATTTTTAGAAGTTAGATTTTTTTTCCAATCTCGTTTTCATCAATTAAAAATTAGTCATGGTAATAAGTTTATCATAATTGTAATTTAGCAGGTAGACATATATAAATCACACATAAATTAGATTATATATAAATAATTAACAATAAATTTTATACTTGATTATTAGATTATTAACGATTCATATCACACACACACGCACACACACGCGCGCGCACGCACACACACACACACACACACATACACACACACACACACACACACACACACACACACACACATACATATAGTTTATTTTCATTATTTATCTCTTTTACAAACACTAAATTTAGAATATCTTAATAGTTTTTTACATTTAAAAGCATGAATGGAATCACAAAGGGTCTTTTTTTTAATAAAAATTTGTATGAATATCCAAATGACCCTACTATATTTAAAAATTGTCAATTTATATAAAATCAAATTAGATTTTTAATACTTTCTTTATTCTTTTTTTTGTCATTTTTTAAACAAAGACTTATATATTAGACGGACCACGAACAAAGAGAAGAAAACAAAAGAGGAAAGTTATTAAGTTTTAATTTTAAAAAAATAACTTTTTGCGAGGAATTTTTTCTCGCAAAAGGTCATATTTTGCGAGGAATATATATTTTCGTCGCAAAATGTCCAGTATTGTCACGTGTTCATAATAAGTTAGACGGGCTTTTCGCGAGAAATTTTTTCTTGCAAAAGGTTGACTTTTTTGTGAGGAATTTATTATCGCAAAAGGTCACATTTCGCGACGAATCAATTTTTCATCGCAAAATATCTAATATTGTCAAGTGTGCATGGTAAATTAGAATGGCTTTTCGCGAGGAATTTTTTGTCGCAAAATGTAACTTTTTGCGAGAAAATTTTCCTCGCTAAAAGTCACATTTTGCGAGAAAATTTTCCTCGCAAAAAGTCACATTTTGCGAGGAATCACGTTTTTGTCGCAAAATATCCATTATTGCCACGTGTGCATTATAAAATAAAATGGTTTTTCCCGAGGAATTTTTTGTCGCAAAAAATATACCTTACGGCAAAAAATTCCTCGCGAAAGGTAGCATTTTGCGAGGAATCACATTTTTGTCGTAAAATATCCGGTATTGCCAAGTGTGCATGGTAAATTAAAATGACTTTTTGCGAGAAATTTTTTGTCGCAAAAAATGAATTTTTTGCGAGGAAAATTTCATCGCAAAAGGTCACATTTTGCGAGGAATTATTTTTTCGTCGTAAAATGTCAAGTATTGCCATATATGTAGGGTAAATTAGAATGGCCTTTAGTGAGGAATTTTTTGTCGCAAAAGGTCTTTTTTCGCGAGAAACATAATTTTGTCACAAAAAATGTTCATGTTGCTATAAAATTTTTGTCACAAAATCCCGTCTTTGTGTAATACATTTTGCGACGAAAAGTTTGTCACAATAGGTTTTATCTCGTCGCAAAAAATGCTTTCCTAATTAGTCACTCGAGTTTTTAGCGAGGAAATGAATATTCATCGCTAAAGGTTTTATTTTGCGACGAAAAATTCCTCGCAAAATATCTTTTCTTTTGAAATGCTAACTTTTGTGACGAAATAATAATTTTGTCGCAAAAGGCCGCTTTTTGCGACGAATTTTATTTCGTCGCAAAAAATTTTGTCGCAAAAAACTGTTTTTCTTGTAGTGTTTATTTGAAACTAGAATCATCACAAGGCAGCATAGATTGATGATTTGTGTACAATCAAGTCATCAAGTGGATAAGAAAACTGCTGCCTTGTGATTTGCTTGCAAAATTTCTGTGATATACCAAATTTGGCAAATGCACCAACAATAATGTGTCTATACTACGTGCATATAACAATGTAGGCATGAGCCTTATAGTTAGTAAAGAAGGGACATTGGAGGGAGAAATTGAAAAATTTAGAAACTTGAGGGGCAAAATTGAAATTATGGCATATGTGTATGTTATATAAGGGGTGGGGTAAGGCTTTTAGGGCATTCATTTTTGCTTCCATCACCCATCTCCCCAGCCCTCTCTTTTCTCTCTAGCTAGCCAAGAATTTGAAGGAGTAAAGGAATCTTTGAAGTGAATTAAGGTAGAAATCATGCTCTTCTTAGGGATGGCAAAATCGAGGAGCAGGAGCGGGTTCCGCATTTCCTCACCCAAATAGGATTATTTTTTTCATCCCCAGTCCCCAGATTTTTCCCGAAAATTTTATATGCGATACGGGTGCGGGTTTACTTGGATATATAATTTCTCTCCCCGCACCTGGATTTTACCCGAAAAAATTCCCTGAATTTCCCCAGTTTGTGTATTCTTCAATCTAAAAAGTAAGACAAATTTGTTGCTTTAGAAGGAATGGATCAATATTAATGTGCTGGGTGTTAGGGTATGTAATTTTATGGATAAAAAATAAAATTATAAGAAGAGATTATGAAAAGCTAAGTTAATATGGGAAAGCAAGAAGAGAAAGAACAGTTAAGAAAGTGTGGCAAATTATACATCAAAGTCAATTCGGATTACTCTATTAGAGTCACGTTCCATCTTCTATAGAGCAAAACAAATATAAAATTCAAAAATCTGATTTTCAAGATCAAATTTCATAGTCTTTATCAAAAGTAAATAAAACCATAGAATCAATATGCCACAAAGATGGTAAAAAAGAAACACTAAATTCAATTAATTAATCTTTCTTAAATTCCAAGACTTGTGATACATTAGGGATTTGAGATTTTGAACACATGAAAATAACATTATTTAAGACATTATTAATTTATCATATAAATTATTTTAATTTTTTAAAATATAATATATTTTTCGCACTATAAGAAAAATGTTAATATTTGGCAGTTTTTGACTGTCAAATATGTATATATTTGGCGATTTTTGGACCGACACCAATGGCACCGTCAAACATAGTCTATTTTGGCGGTTGGTCAACCTGTCAAATATGTACCTTACAATACTTGACAGTTTTTGGCTGCCAAATATGGTTAGTTAAAAAAATTAAAAAAAAAATACTTGACAGCTTTTAACCGCCAAATATGATTTTTAAGAAAATAAAAAAAAATATAGTATGAAATATTGGCAAATTAACTATTTATAAAATGTTAAAACAAATTCATGAACCTAGCAGTTAATAACAGTAAAATTACAACTATTATCAAATCAACATTCGATTTCCAACATCTCATGATAAGCAATTAAAGTGCCATACACACTTCCACATTTATCGTACTTAACAAAATATGCTACAATTATATCTCAACTCTAGAAAATGTAATTTTGGGTCTATTGATATGTTTTCATAATCATGTCTAAGTTTATGTTAATTTGCAGTACAAAACAAAACTTATCTTTCAACAAAAGGAGCTTCAAAATCACTCAAAACACAAAACAACATAGTCCTTCCTACTCTCTCACGTGCAATGAATTATTTTACTTGCTTACACACCTTGCCGTTGCATGAATCTACTCAGATCCATTTAAAAACCAAACCGAATCTACTAATTGAACAACTACAAGCAAATTTCAATGCTTGACAAGATCAAATTTAGGGAATTCAATAAGCTAGCAAGAAAACCATCTACAAGCAACAACAAGTTGAGTCAAAAACAAAGATTGAGAGAGGAACCTTCAATCTAATAACATCACAAATTCAAAACCAAAACTAAAACCCAAAAAAATCTAAATGTGCAACTTATTGGATTCATGCCATTCTAATATTAAATAAAATGGAGAGAGAAGTCATTAAACTTAAAAGTTGGAAAAACAAATCTCAAGCTAAGGTCTCATGTTAATATTTTTGACGTACACATTGATAAGGAATAAATTAATATACAAAATGCATGGTAGTTAATTAAATTTTCCTCCCAGGAATAGAAAGTTACAAGAACATCGTCAGTAATTGTTAGCCTTATATAATATACAATGCACTAAAGATTAAAAATATAAATAAATAAATCCCAACCTAATTAATGGCCAAAAGACACAAACCAAAATTTCCATAACGAATTGTCAACCTATCACTAAAACTTTATAAAAAATATCAATAAAATCAAATGGCAATAAATCCTAGGAAATAAACAATTAAGTTTGCAATAAATATTCACATTAAGGAATTATAGTAAATGTTGATGTACACATAAACTCTTACGAATAATAAATTTTGAAAGAAAGATAACTTACATGGACAAGGGAATTGAATGTTTTAAGGTTTTACTTAATGAACTTTTTGAGCTTGCCGATTCTAGCCTTGTCATCATCTTGCACAATCTTCCACTAATTCATAACTAGAAAAAAGAAAAAATTGTGTCATGTTAGTCTTTTATGCAGAAGATATCAAATGTAATGCAAAGTGAAAATGTCTTACTAGTGAGTGAAGGCTTGGGGATGTGAACCCATTTTAGATCAAACAATGTTGTGTTACAATTGGAAAAGAAATCATATGAGAATGGAGCAATAAATGTGTCTTTCCTCATCAAATCTTTGCTATCTATCTCTAAATAGAGAAATTTATATCAAGACTCTAGATGGTGTTATGACATATGATTAAAGGAGCCTATTCTTGTAACTCAAAAAGATAATAATCATGAGACAACAATTATATATATATATATATATATATAATTGTTGTCTCATGATTATTAATTACTGTGTTTGACATAAAGCAAAAGGTATAAAGTTGAATCAATCGTTACTTAGAGGCAATCATAATTATTACTAGAACCCAACAATTCACTAGCTCCATAACATGTCACTCCAAATTGAAAGGTCTCTGCAATACAAGAAAATAACATAGATCAAATAATTTAACATAAAAAATCATATAAAGAAAGATTCAGAATGTCTTTTATAATTTAACAAATCTATATTTTTGCATTATCTTCATCGTTAGCAAAATAAGAGTATTCCCACAAGCACCAAATATAAAGAGTTATCTACCAAAAAAATTTCAAAATCAAAAGAAAAAATATTGGAAATTCATTAAAAAATAAACTAATATTACACATAACCTTCCAACTAAGAAATGAAATATATATATGAATTCACTTCAAAAGGGTGTAACGCTACATAAATACATGCATAGATAAGGATAGGGAATTATAAAAATAATCAACAAAATAAGAAAATATAAAATAAATTATGATAATAAGTTACCCAATTTCAATCAATTTACTGGTCAACGATTGTTCTGAGCTGCAACACATAACACACTTCCTCTAGTAGCTAAACAACACCAAGTCTAGAAAAATAATAGTCCATGAAAATCCCACAATATCAAAACAACATGCCACTTTGGACGAAGCAAGATATGATATTAATAGTAAATTGTTTGTTGTAAATCAAATGGGCATTGATTTGTGAGTTTCAACTCTCGTCATTATTACCCATTCAAACCAAATCAAAGAAGAAATTAAGCCCATTTCATAGCACAACTAATTATTTAAAATAAAGAAAAGAGAGTAATTATCGAATATAAACTTGACTATGACTAGAGAAATCAAAGAAATTGACCACTCATTGTGCTAGGAGAGAAGCAAAAAATAGAGAGAACGATAATTGTGAGTAAGAAGCAAAATGATGGCATCACTTGCAAATGTAAAAATCAAAAGAAATTAAAACATAATTGGAATTTGTAGAAGTAAGAGAGAAAACAAAAAGAAAATTAGAATGCAAAACAAAAGAGTAAGGTTTGTGACTTAAAGTTTAGATTTTATAACACGATTACTCAAGATACCAAAAAAAAAAAAAGATAAAAATTTGAAATAAACCATAAATTTGACTCTAGAACCTTTGAATGGGTTAACCATCTCGCAAGCTGTGGACTCCTCAAGGTCTAACCCACCCTTCACTAGGCGTACAAACAAGAAAAACAACTAAGTATACCTAGATTTGGTTCGAAGTGGAGAAGGTGGAGTACCTGCAGTAAGTGGCCGAGATGCAAAGAAGGTGGATGAGGACCTAACACCCAAGCAAAATTGGCGGGAGTGAGTGAGAATGAGAAAACGTTGAAGATATGAGACTGAAAATGGAAAAGAAAACGTTGAATGAATAGAGTAAAGGGTCGCCTTTGAGTGGCTAGGGCGAGAAAGAGGATATTAGTTGCTTTTATATAGTGGCATATGTGTAATTTTAGGGAAAACATTAGTGACAAATATTTGGAGGAGGAAGGTTTGACTTTAAAAGTAAGGTTATATTTGATTATTTTTTAAAAAACTGGCAAATATACAAAATGTAAAATGATAAATATTCTTAAAATTCTTGTAGTGCTGGTATAGGTGCAGGGCTGAGAGAGTGTATACTGCACCCGGACCGCTCCTGGATGTAAACTTCAAATTTTTATCTGCACCCGCACTTTATCCCTGCAAATCCAGGTGAATTTGTCCCCAGAAATTCGGATAAAATCCAAGTACCCAAGCTACATGGTTATTTTTGCCATCCCTAGCTCTTCTTTAACTTTTAGTGCTCAGTCAAAGATTTATATGAGAAGATGTTAGATTAAAACAATGGTTAATGGTATGTTTACGTTATGTATATTATGAGACATGATAGAAATCATGAATTTTAATAGGATATGGAATATATTAATGGTTTGGATGATAGTTGGCATGCTCAGAGGATGTTATATTTTAGAAATCTATAGGTTTGTTCACTGAGCAATGTTGAATACGAAAATTCCTAGAAATTCCAGGATTGTTTTTTGGCTTTGAAATTTTGATCACACAAACTAGACATCTTTAGAGTTCATAGAATTCTGAATTCGAAGTGTGTGATTTATGGTGAATTTTTAAAGTTTTTAGAACGAATTTGAACCTCCCCTATTTTAAAACAGAGTATGAGAAACGAATTTTATTTGAGAGGTTAGTCCTTTATGAAAATTTTTGGTTTTTGGTATGTAAAAATCTTGATTGTGTTTCTTGTTGAATTGGAAATTTTCATGGTTTTTAGAGTTTTGTATGAATTGATATGATTTTTCAAAGTTGTAGTTACAAAACTGAAATTTTTAATTCAAAATAAAGCAGGTAAGCTAAATTGCTTTTGACTGACTTAAACTCAACAGAAAATTGTGATTTTT
Organism: Boswellia sacra; assembly: GCA_013180625.2. Taxonomy (NCBI): domain Eukaryota; kingdom Viridiplantae; phylum Streptophyta; class Magnoliopsida; order Sapindales; family Burseraceae; genus Boswellia; species Boswellia sacra. Next base: position 469,967 of record SNVD02010893.1, on the reverse strand, counting down.
GGAAAAATGACTTTCACATATGTCAAGTTCTAAAGAGGAAAGTTCGGTAAAGATTTGATTAATGTTGAATTTTATAAAATTCTTCAAAATAACACTGGTCAGTTGAAAAACCTATAGACAGAATTGTTGTATGAAAAAAATTAAGGGATATTAAGGGGTATATTGCCTCATTTTAATTCAATAAAATTCATGGGATATACTATATATGTTTACATGAATCTTATGAAATTTGGTGATGATTGAGATAAGTATTCCTTTGCTACAATTATCCAACAAAAAATGTGCATAGTATTGAGTTGTTAGTGATGCTATGGGTTGGTTGAAGTGTTGCTAATCCATGAGAGATTTGATGATTTCTCGGTGAAAATCAAAATCAAGAGGCAAAGTTTATCAGGTAAGCAGTCTGGGGACACAACGGGTTTTTTTATTTGTAATGAGATGTGTTCTTTCTATCTATGTATTTATAAATGTATATGAGTTTGGGTTGGTCAAAACCTAATGAATGTGTGTGGATGGAATGTGAATGGGACCATGAAAACATGGACCTTGATATGAAATGATTTGTTTGGTGTTTATAGTTGATTTATGGAAAGTGTGGTTATGTACCCTTGGATGCGTATGTGAATTATAAGGTTTGAATATGCATACTTAGATGTGTATGTGAGACATAGAATAATTGAATTTGATTATGTGTATATGAATTGTGGTGTGGTGTATGTGAGACATAGAATAATTGAATTTGATTATGTGTATATGAATTGTGGTGTGGAAAGGCATGGATAGTCTTTGATAATGGAATTGTGTGTGTGTAAAGGTGTGATCCATGCCTAATGTATTAGGACACTCAACATTTTTACGTGATAGGCAATATGTTATTATGTGGTGTGTGAAAATATGTGTGTGTGTTAAGTCACCAATGGTGATATGTAACAGGTGACTAGCGGCTACTAAAATGTGTTATTGACGGCGATACGTAATATATGACGTATTTCCTGAATTTGAATTACGAAAGTGTGTGTCATTGACGACGATACATAATGGGTGACTAATGGCCACCAAATATACCATCGACGCTATGCATAACAGGTGGTATGTTCATTAAAATTAATATTAAAAAACACGTGAGATTGACGGCAATGTGTGATGGATGGCATGTTGTGATTTGTGCTATATAAAAGTCCTACCATGAGTGAATGTATAATGTCCTTAAGATTTGCGCCCAAATGTGTATTGAGATGTGTAGCAATTGTGTTAAGGTGTGTTTTTAAACGTATTGCAAATATGTAGAGCAAGACTCTTGTGTGTTGAATGAGATATATGTGTGTTATAAGCAAAGAAAATGGCTATAGAATAGTGACCAAGCAAAGGATTGGCGAAGGAGCACGAGCTTCATGTGAATGTTAAAGCTGAGGCAGAAAGTTGGCGTCGGAGTGCCACTTAAATGGCGCAGCAGTGCCTACCATTGAGTTCAAATGCGGCCTTAGGCAAAAACATGGCACAGTCGCCCTGACTTCCTTACGTAGGAGCACGACCCCTATTTGTGAAAATTTGTTGTTAGCTTAATAATATAGTAAAAAGTTACTTGTAAGTATGACATAATATATCATTAATTTTGTGCACATTGTGTTTGTATTTCCTAGATTTAGCTGCTTAATGAGTTTTATGCTCACCCATCTGTTGTGTGCCTTAGGTAAGCGTTAGATTTCTGGATTTTGGAGGACGTTTGGCATAACAAGACGAAGTTCTCTTAGCAACCATTGCACCACTGTAACAATTGCAATTTTTGTGTGTCATTGGCTTTTGATTCTTTTTGAATTGAAAATATGTATAGTACGATTTCCATGGTTGACAATATGGGAACTTGGTGTATTTTGGATGCTAGTTCTAATACAAATATGATGGTTTTCCTCATTTATTGTGTGTGAATGCTTAGATTTACATTTTGTATCTTTTGAGGGTATGGGGTATGACATTAGTTGTATCAAAGCCAGGTTTATAAGATTTTATAGACACTTTGTTGTAAGCAATCAAGGGAATCACGTCTTATACCAAATCCTCAGTAGTAAAGGTTAGTAAGTCATTTTATATGAAATACTAACCATTGTCTTGAATGTGGTGTTCTATTCTGTTAATTAGTTAATAGTAATGTCTCGTGCTAGACGCCCTAAGATACTGACAATCCCACTATGAAGTAGATGCAATGAACATTTCCTACTCCTAAGGTGAGAAATGCTTTTGAGTTAAGTGGACCATCCTCTACTGACAGAAAAAAGGGCAAGCAGCATGTCAGTACGGGAAGCGATATACAAGCATGTGATAATATTGTAACTAGTACAATTGTTGAGTAAGGTAAGGCGAGAAGCACCTCAAGCCAGCTTTACTACTCTGGATACTATGTAAGTGGTGGAGCAATTTATAAGATTAAATCGTCCCTCTTTTGCTGTCTCCACGGATCCATTGGTGACCGAAGAATGGATCCAAGAATTAGAGAAGATATTCAAGCTCACAGCTGCAGACATTGAATTTTTTAGGGTCGATGAAGGAATAAAGATGAATGTCGAGCAATGAAAATAACCGAAATGCCCTTGAAGATCAAGAAGAGAAAGGTGAGAAGAAGTTGGCCAAGAGTCTTAAAAACTTACATATGAATTTGAAAATCACAAAAATTAATCCAGGAAGAATCTAATGATGAATCATATACCGTTGCGAAGCTACGGATGTCTAGTTTTCATAGAAATCTACAAATCATGAATCGGAGTTGAACTCGAAAAGTTATAAGCAATTAAATAGACAAACATTAGAAGGCACTATATTATAGAACTGTAAAATGGGAAGGGCCAAACAGTTAGTTTACTATTCAGGTGTTACTATTCATCCAGATCCAACATTGGTTATTTATCACCTTTTCACTCCAAGGAAAGCCTATATAAGCACACATTGGGCATACTTGTCAAGACATCCAAAAATCCTCTTTCTCTTCCTCTAGGACATACTTGTGAGAATTCTAAGGAGTCCTTTCTAGTCTAATATTTTTTTAGACGTTTTATATTACTCTAAACCAGGAAAAGATATGTCCTACAAGTAGTTTTCTCTTCTCCCTCATATTTTAGGTTTATTTACGCTTAGAATAAGCATATTTATAATTTATTTTTATGCTTAGAAGCATGCTAGGATTATTGTGAATTATTCTAACCCTTATTTGTTTTATGAGATGGAGAAGCGTGTCGAGGTAAGTCCGTTATCCCTCTTTTATCTAAAAACATGTTTAAGAATTTAATTTTCTTTGCGAATGCGTAGAAATATGCTTCAGAGCACATGCATAAAATCATGCTTAAAAGTATGTGATGCTTTGATGTATGCTAAGACATAGCATAGAATATGTAAGAATTATCATTTTGCTCTTGGATGTCTTATTTGAGCTAGAATAGCTATGATTGAAGTGGATTGCTTGAATTAGGCTAGAATATGCCATGATAACTATGATTAGGCTAGAATTTCCATGAATTAATATAAATTATGCTAGAATAGCAATAGGCCCATGATAGTAGATTATGGCTTTATGTTAAATTAATTGATTAATGAATGTATCAATGTACCATTAATACACTTTAATTAGAATAATGCCACAAAGTGATGGTGAACTCGTATTGATGGTCAAGGTCATCACTAAAGAATGATATATCTATGAATATGCATTAGAGGTTTGATAAACATGAAATAGACTCACATATAGTGGTAAGGAATTCCTTATTTATTGAATCTCGAATTGATTGCTTATTAAATGTATGATTTGCATGAATATGCTTTTATTATTGAATACTTGATTTATGTGAATGTTATATTTAGAGTATTATAAGTAGAATTACTTTATTTTATTATTGAAGAACAATAGATGTAATCCTCTTCTCTTTCTCCCATGTTTGAAAGGAATTGTAACTCTATTTTCCTCCCTCTTTTTATGTATGAATATACAATTGCTTTGATTGAATAATCACTTCACATGACTAAAGAAGATAAAATATGAAATGTGTGCATAAAACGAACAAAGCTAAGTGGACTAAGTAACAACACGAGCTATTCTTATTTAATATTTCCCTATTAGAGGCCGAATTTATATCCGGGCGGGTCAAATGACTCGTACCTAAGTTCTTGAACCCATCTCTGAAAGGATGAGGGTAGTTTAGGTGCCAAAGCGAGGGATTAGATTGTCCCCATTCATTCCAATTGAATAAGTGAGTGGCGACTGCATTATCCAGATGTGACCATAGATCGATTGTTTTCCCTTAAACCTGGAAAGAGGCTTTGACACAGTGTCGTGGTCGTAAATGCTTTGACAGGATGAAAGCCTCGTTCATAGTGGCGACTCCACTAAGGATAAGAGAAGTTGATTCCAATTAGAATATCAAATTTTAATACCTTGTGTTGATATAATGAGTCCTTGTATCACTACATTTTTACACACAATGAGCACGAAATGCCCAAACTAGCCGTGTGGCATTGGCATGAGAAGTCTTTGGCTCCATTCGACCCCTAGACAACTCATGTTGGTGTGACCACCTTTGAGCACGTACCATTGAATTGGTATAAAAAAAGACCAGCCCAAAGTGGCATCTCTCGTTCGAAGGAACCCAGACCATTAGACCCTTGAGACTCAAGCCCATATAGATAACTCTATAAATTTTCAATATGATGAATATCCAAAACCCATGTTGAATTGCATGTCTATAGATGTAAATTTCCCATGATTAGAATAACATCAACTTGAAACCTCATGGAATCATGAACAAATGCCACATGTCAAGTCACCCATAAAAACAAAATGGGAACATGTGCCATGAAGTTAAAGTTATTATGACATTTTGAAAACCATGTTATGATAATCATGAAGAATTTAACATCAACATGAATGTTAGAATTATGAGAGAGAATCTCGTGTTACCATATCCCTTGATGATGTCTTGGGAATGAAGCCAAAGAACCTATAAAAAGAGACTCGACCACACGTGTGTGGGAGGAATAAGGTTGAAAGGTTGAAAGTGTGTCTATGTCGTTGTATGAGCATGCATCATATCATGTATACATGTATACATGCATGACATTAACACCTTTGTTTTGCAACTATCATTGCTTAAGTTAGACGAGGTGGTCATTTGACAAGACAAGAAGATAAAATGACAACACCCAATAACATCAATGTCGAAATAGCCCAGTTGAGAGCTGACATGACCGCACACTAGTAACAAATGGCCCAACTTGTTGAAGCACCACGAAATAGGCCCAACCGTATAAACCAATCTCCACTTAAGGGTAATGGTGGTAAAAATGGTGAGACAAACCAAGATAGAAACAGGGGGAAAAGCCCAATCAATCAAGAAGAACCTGAATCGGTCAAACAGATGACCAAGGAGATGGAGAAGGTCTAAGCCCTCTTGAAGAAGAATAGGTTAAAAAAGGTCAAAGATCTAGACGACAATTTGCTCATTGGGGACAACGATTTGCCTTTCGAATTTCGCATGCCAAACTTGCCCAAGTTTAATGGGGAGGGCAATCCGAAGACATATCTAAGACAGTATGCAGCCACCATGGCCACCACTATTTTCTCAAAGAAGCACATAATGAAGTACTTCATGCTATCCCTAGAAGATGATACAGTAGTATGGTACCATGACCTCCCCAAGAGAGTCTGAGAAGATTGGGAAGAACTATTTGAAGAGCTCATAGAATAGTATCGCCATAACACCCAACTGGGGGTAATTTTGAGAGATTTGGAGAGACACGTCAAAAGCCTAACGAGACTTTCTCATAATATCTAGTCCGTTGGAGAGCTAAAGGTTTATAGAGAAAGACCAGGTTCACATGGTGATCAATGAAGCCTATAACTTCATCAGTGATAGGCTTATAGGCTTTCCAATCAAGACATTCGAAGATTTGTGTGATTCGGGCATTAAAATAGAAGATTTGGAGGCCAGGCAGAGGAGAAGCAATGATAGAAATCAAGAGCAGTATGACTAATCTAGAGGTTGAACAATGATGATGTATAAGTGCATGCTTGATAAAAGACTTGATCGATAGTGGAAGAATTCCTAATTTAGAGAGAGAATAATGATGTTTTGAAATGCTTTGTCATAAGAATGATACGAGAGTTATGTATTTATTTAATGATTATTGATAAAATCATGATACTCAGTGGAAATATATTTTCAGTAATACATGAGATTATGTTGTTTGTATGCTTGACTCTTTTTGCTAGATAAGTTTCATTCTTAATTCTTCAATCATTTGAGCACAATAGCCATGAATATGTAACTTTGTATTACTTAGAGAAACTTTATGTGAATAACTTGGTGTTAAGATCTTACAAGACTCTAGAATCTGTTTGATCACCACTCGAGGTGAAATCCTAGGCTTCACAACATAAAGGAAGTGACTTAGGCCTTCTTTGGATCAATTGAGCCTTTCAAGCCTACCTATACTTACTTGATCGTCACTAGTATACCCTATTGAGCCTAATCAAGCCTTTTCTTTGTCAAACCATAAAATTTACCCTAACCCTGAAATTTGTTTCCTGCATAGTACCCTTCACTCATAACATATAAACATTCTAGAAAAGAGCATTGAAAGCCATGCTTACAGGGGAATGAAAGGAAGTTGACAAGTTTCTGTGCAATTTTGATCTCCAAAAAAAAGGAACTAAAAAAGAAAAAAAACAGAGAGCAAAAAACAAAGAAGAAAAAGAAAAAGAAAAAGAAAGAAAAAGAAAAGAGAATGTTAATCCCATTATTCGTAAAGTTTAGGGGTGTAGCCACTCGAAATCAAAAAGCAAAACAAACATAGTGGGTGCAAACTCAAAGTTTAGGGGTACAAATGGAAGAAGTTGATGCTCTTGATTAAAACATAGAATTACTATATGATTATGGGTAAGATAACCTTATAATTTCCTTTATCATACCTTGACCCTAACCTATCATTACAAGCTTGACAAAGCCCTAATAATCCTTAATGTTGTGATTAGCCTACATTAGTGGAGAGTGGTGTGAAAAACGAGCTTATGATAGTCATTCTATCTTTAGAGATTAATAACTAGTTTCTATTTGCATAAAGTTATTCGAGTCTTAACAAGTATGATTAGCTACACATACACATACACAGAGAGTCTTGAATGAAGTGATTCTAGCCTAGAGTCGAAATTGTGAATAATCACGATGTCAATGCATTACCATTGAACTATCGAATTGAAAAATCTTTGAGGAATTTGAATGTGAACAAATTGATGCGCAATTTACAACATTTCAACTTGTTATTGGAGAGTGTTGGGTTTATTGAAAACATGTCAGAAAGAAGAAAATCTGTCAACAGTTTACATTAAGGGTATCCAAGAAGCAACTTTGCCACCAACAGTGAAGAAGCAAGATATATGAAAAAAGTTAGCCACTTTGTCTAGTATGGATGTTTACAAAGAACAAGGAATAATGCCTTTAAGGCTAGATGAAGAAATTCTCAAGACAATACCAGACTCTTCATACAAGGGGTAAAAGAATTGTCCATTCGTCTTAAGGAGTGAAAAGAAGTAAGGGAGCAAAGAATTGCCCTAATCATCTTCAAAATCAAGGCAGATAGAATTGTCTCAATCATCTTGGAGGAAGTATAAGAAAATGATACTAGAATAGACAAACTCTTTTGTAGCCAAATGTGAAGAAAAAAAGAAAAATAAATAAAAGCCGGCTAAGTCAAAAGATGGCTTATTCAAAAATTAAGGCAAACCCGCTAAGCTGAAAACCTGGAAAGGCAGCTTAGGCAAAAGTTAGGGCATAAAAGAAAGGAAGAAAAAGCCTACTGAGTTGAAAACCCAGAAAGAGCAACTTAGGTAAAAGTTAAGGCAAGCTCATTAAATCGAAAACCCAAAAAGGGTGGCTTAGGCAAAAATTAGAGCAGAAAAAAAAAAGAAATGAAAAATAATTGAACTCGCTAAGCTAAAAAATCGATAGGGCGGCTTAGGCAAAATTTAGGGTTAGAAGAAAAACCTGAAGAAGCAAAAGACTGATATCGAAACTCTCACAAGGATTAATCTTGACTTGATCCAGTCTAATCAACGTCTCAGCTAGAATCAAGGAACTGCTATGAAACGAGGCCTATATGAGAAATTATGATCACAAGATAAAGGTCACCAAGACCATCTAGAGAGACCAATAGAGACCAGGCAAGAAGGAAGAATTGCAAAAGGCAAAGCTAACCAGACAAAGTCCTATCCATCATCCCAAGCAAAGGCATGATGGAGGATAATGTCACCCTTCCACCCCTGGTGTGAATGCCTATGGTAGAAATGGAGAAGCAAAAAAAGTAGGCAAGATCAGTTGCTGATGGTGTCTGGATAGTAGAAAGAATAAGGCTCTCATAATTGGATGAATGATGATCGAGTATGGTAAAGAATTTATCATACAAGGGGCAAAGCTCTTGCCTATTGAAGCGGAATACGTGATCATAATGATTCCTAAAAATTGTGCATTCCTTTAGAAAAGAGACATCAAGCTCTACATGTCGAAGGAACTTCAGGCAAAAGAGATCGATGGATTTGAGTCGTTTCTAGTCATCATCCTTTGAGGCTTCAAAAGAGGCTGGAGGGCCTTGAGAAGGTCTCAGACATATTAGGAAATGCGAGAAGAGACAATGGAAGCTATGAAGAGAGGTAGAAAGCAAAACGAGAAAGTCGATGGCGACAATCCTTAGTCATCATCACCAACATTAATTGAAAAATTAGTAGCTTAAGCTTGAAGACGCTCACCTCTCACTCTAGGCGCTGGATTTGCAGGAGACCCGTCTAGTTCAATTGAGAAGCATATAGTTAGAAAAATAGACATAATGCATACATGAATCATAAATCCTCTTGTATGAAGCATGATCCAGAATGAAGCATAGTCCAAAAATGACCAAATTTTGTAGAATCACAAAGTATTATGAAATACTGGGTGTAACCATAAAGGAAATAAGCTTAACATCTAAAGGAATAGCAGCAAAAGCAGCACGATGTGCAAATCGATCACGATAAGATCTAAAAGAATAGAAGCAATATGATAAGCAAGCTAGTCTCAATATAGGTAGCACGATATGCAAATTACTTGGATCTAGCAGCTTAGTTTTGCTGAGACCTAATGATCACCTGAAGCAGCATGATATGTTTAAGTAATTCAGGTTGTGCCATGTACAAGATGTCTGGAACGAACGATAATCAAAGAGGACCATTGTTTTGAAGAAGAAAGTTCAAGTTTGATGTTCACCTTAAAGAAGGCATCTTTCTTGAAGAACGCATTCACCTTGAAGAAAGAATCTCCATCGAAAAAGGCATCCACCTTAAAGAAGGAACCTCCTTTGAAGAAGTCATCTACCTTGGAGAAGGAAGCTCCTTCGAAGAAGGCATCTCCCTCGAAGAAGGCATCTTCCTCAAAGAAGGTATCTACTTTGAAGAATGAATCTCCCTCGAAGAAAGCATCTACCATGAAGAAGATGTACACCTTGAAAAGACATCTGTTTTGTTTCACCATGAAGAAGGAATTTGAATTCTACCCTACAGAAGGAATTTTGAAGAAGAAATTTGAAGTTCACCTTGAAGGAGTTAAAAAAAAAAAGAGAAAAAGATTCACAGTTAGATAGTTTGAAGGGTAAAGGAAAAGAGAGAAGAGAGAGAAAAAGAGAGAGAAGAAAGAGATAAGGGAGAGGAATAGAAAGAGAAAAGAGAAAAGAAAAGAGAAAGAAAGAGAAAAGAGAAAAGAGAGAGAAAAAGAAAAGAGAAAAGAAAAGAAAAGAAGAAGAAAGGAAAAAAGAAAGAGAAGAGCGAGAAAGAAGGAAAAAGAAGAATTCTTCATCAATCCTATGACGCTGAAAGAATTTCCAAACAGAATCGGTGACAAGCACCGACCATGTCAATAGCTTAGCAACTCACAAGGAAAGAGAAGTGTAACATCAATCAATAGAATCTTCAATTAGAATCACATGGAAGAATTCCTTCAGATATTAGAAAGTAATTTGTTGAAGAACACATTGAATAAGATAAAATTTAAATTGATTATACATCATTAAGAAATGTTTGAATCTTGCAGGAATCTGCAAAGACAAGGGACAGATCCCTAATGAGTTAGTTGATGAATAACATAAATACGAGAAAGAAGAATGCAAAAGATTTCACCGGTGAGCTAGAAGGAATCAAGAATAGAAGCAAGAATACTCGAAAGAAGATCATGAAACCCAATGAATACAAAGACTGGAAGAAGTATAAAGAGTACTTAGAAGAGGGGCATGAATCCCAACGAATGCAAAGTCTAAAGAGGTCAAAGAAGAATGAAAAGTACTTCACTAAAACCACAAAGAATGAGAAGGTCTAACGACCTCGAGGCAGTGCATGATAGAAATTTTCCCTATGGGCATGTATTGGAAGGAAACCCTAAGAAGTAGGTGTACTTAACAGTGTTTTAAGCCCTTACAATTGGTACAACCCCTAAGAAAAGGCGCACTGAAGAGTGTTGAAAACCATAAAAAGTAGGTACATTTAAAAGTATTTTTAGACCTTAGAATAGGCACAAGCCCTAAGAAGAGATGCACTGAAGAGTGTTAAAAATCCTAAAAAGCAAGTACACTTAAGAGTGTTTAAATCCTTTAGAAGAGACACACTAAAGAGTGGTAAAAACTCTAAAAAGTAAGTTCACTTAAGAGTGTTTGAAGCCCTTAGAATAGACGTATTGAAGAGTGTTAGAAACCGTAAGAAGTAGGTGTACTAAAGAATGTTTTATCATAGCATCATAAGGATGCTTTCTAGCCTCTAAATGGGCACCTTCGACCTTAGATGGGCACATTCACCCTTAAATGGGCACACTTACATTAGATAGACATGTTCGCCCTTAGATGGGGCACCTCTACCCTTAGATGGGCACCTCCACCCTTAGATAGGCATATCCGCCCTAAGATGGAAACACTCGCCTTAGATAGGCATGTTTGCCCATAGCTAGGACACATTCGTCCTTGAATCGGCACATCTGCCCTTAGATGGGTACATCCACCCTTGAATGGGCATACACGCCTTAGATAGACATGTTAGTCACCTCAGCCCTTGAATGGGCACATTTGCCTTGGATAGGCATATCCGTCCTTAGATGAGCACATAATTACTCGAATGGGTGCACCTTTTTATGGGAATAGAAAAAGAGAGAGATGATGAGGAAGTCTGATAGAAGGAAGACAAAGTCGAAGATGTTGAAAGACGAAGTAATAATACTTTGTTGACTTTTATGTCTCCTAAAACTCTCCAAAGTAAGGGGTAAACTATAGGTACTGAATTTTTTAGGCTCGATGAAGGAATAAAGATGAATGTCGAGCAATGAAAATAACCAAAATACCCTTGAAGATCAAGAAGAGAAGGGTGAGAAGAAGTTGGTGAAGAGTCTTAAAAACTGACACATGATTTTAAAAAATAACAAAAATTAATTTGAGAAGAATCTGATGATGACTCATATACCATTGCGAAGCTACAGATGTCTAGTTTTTATATAAATTTATGGATTATGAATCGGAGTTGAACTTGAAAAGTTATAAGCAATTAAATAGACAAAGGTTAGAAGGAACTACATTGCAAAATTGTAAAATAGGAAGAGCAAAACAGCTGGTGCACTGTTCACATGTTACTGTTCATCCCAATCCTACAGTGGTTATTTATCACTTTTTCACTTCAAGAAAAGCCTATATAAGCACACCTTGGGCACACTTCTCAATAAATCCAGAAATCCTCTCTCTCTACCTCTAGGACACACTTGTGAGAATTCCAAGGAGTCCTTTCTAGTCTAATATTTTTTTAAACGTTTTATATTGCTCTAAACTTAGAAAGGGTATGTCCTGGAGCAGTTTCCTCTTCTCTCTCATATTTTCTTCTTTGTTTTTTTTTTTTTTTGTTTAGAGTTAAGCATGTTTAGGTTTATTTTTGCTTAGAATAAGCATGTTTATGATTTATTTTTATGCTTAGATGCATGCTAAGATTATTATGAATTATTCTAACCCTTATTTATTTTATGAGATGGATAAGCGTATTGAGATAAGTCCGTTATCCTTCCTTTATCTAGAAACATGCTTAAGAATTTAATTTTCTTTGCGAATGCTTAGAATCATGCTAGGAGAACTTATATTTGCTTTGATGTATGCTAGGACATAGCATAGAATAGGTAAGAATTACAATTTTGCTCTTGGATGTCTTATTTGAGCTAGAATAGTTATGATTGAAGTGGATTGCTTGAATCAGGCTAGAAATGTCATGTTCAGGCCAAAATATGCCATGATAACTATGATTAGGCTAGAATTGTCATGAATTAATATGAATTATGCTAGAATAGCAATAGGCTAGAATGTCATGATAGAATTATCAAATATATACTAGAATGCCATGATATTGGATTATAGCTTTATATTAAATTAATTGATTAAAGAATGTATGAATGTACCATGAATACATTTTAATTAGAATAATGCCATGAAGTGATGGTGGACTCATAATGATGGTGAGGGACTATCACTAAAGAATGATATATGTGTGAATATGCATGTAGAGGTTTGATAAACATGGAATAAACTCACATATAGTGGTGAGGAATTCCTTATTTATCAAATCTTGAATTGATTGCTTATTAAATGTATGATTTGCATGAATATGCTTTTATTATTGAATACTTGATTTATGTGAATGTTATATTTGGAGTTTTGTAAGTAGAATTACTTTATTTTATTATTGAAGAATAATGGATGTAATCCTCTTCCCCTTCCCCTATGTTTGAAAGGAATTGTAACCCTATCCTCCTTCCTCTTTCTATGTATGAATATACAACTGCGTTTATTGAATAATCACTTCACATAAATAAAGAAGATAAAATATGAAATATGTGCGTAAAACGAACAATGCTAAGTGGACTAAGTAACGATACGAGCTATTCTTATTTGGTACTTCCATAGTGAAGGTTGGATTTATATCCAAGCAGGTTGAATAACTCATACCTAACTCCCTGAACCCACATTTGAAGGGATGAGGGTAGTTTAGGTCCCAAAGCGAGGGATTGAATTGCCCCCATTCATTCCCATTTGAATAATTGGGCGGTGAGTCCATTATCCATAAGTGTCCATAGCTCATTTGTGCTTCCTTAAGTCTCGAAAGAGGCTTTGACACAGTGTCATAGTCATAAACACTCTGGCGGGATGAAAGCCCCATTCACAATGGCATGCATGGATACTCAAAAACCCACGTGTGCCACCTTCATGCTTAAGAGGAGTGAAAGCTATTGGTGGAACATGACCAAAAGGGCTTACAATACGAAAGGAAGTGTACATACATGGGCCCATTTCAAGAAAATCTTCTAAGACAAGTACTTTCCACAATCCTTGAGGAATGAGAAAGTAGCGGAGTTCGTATAGTTGGCTTAAGGATCAATGTCACTCGTGGAGTATGAATGGAGGTTTGAGGTTTTATCTCGGTTTGCCCCATATCTTATCGGCACCAAAGAAAAGAAGGCTAAGCTCTTTGAAAAGGGCTTGAAACCAAAAATTAGAAAACATGTGGCAATATTAGAGTTGAAGAACTATAGTGCAGTGACGAGGAAGGCCCAAATCTTGGCCTGAGATGATGAGTTGGCTGAAGCTTCCAAGCCAAAAGAAGAGGCACCAAGTTCTCAACAAAGGAAGCCATGGAAAAGAAATAACAACTGCCATTTTGATAGGAGCAAAGGGAAGAAGAAACGAAATAATGGAATGAGGGACATTCCACTGTGTAACACATGTAAACGCCGACATGAGGGGTTTGTTTTCGACAAACAAGAGCTTGTTTTAAATGTGGGCAGGTCGACAATTATATTTCCTCTTGCCTAGAACTCAACTAGAATCAGAATGCTTCTAAGAAGGATCAAAGGGCGCAAGGAAGGGTCTATACACTTACCAATGCAAAGGCTCGGGAAACTCCTTTAGTGGATGTCGGTATTATCCCCATCCTTGATCACAATGCATGTGTGCTTTTTGATTTAGGTGCTACTCATTCCTTTGTATCTCATGTCTTTGCTAATAAATTAAAAGTAGTACTCTCTATCTTGGATGTTTAGTTATGTGTTGTTACCCCTTTGGGAATGTCATTGTGTGCTTGTGAGAAGTTGAAGTCTTTTAAGATTAACATAGCAGATAAAGAATTGGAAGCAGATTTGATAATTTTGGAGATGCATGATTTTAATGTCTTTTTGGGGATGGATTGGTTATTCAAATATTGTGCAAGTATCAAGTGTTATGAAAAGGAAGTGGTCTTTTAACCTCCTAGTGAAACAAAATTCAATTTTGTCGGAACTGGATTGTCCTTATTACCCAGGATAGTTTCAACCTTTCGAGTTTGGAAACTCCTTCGAAAGTGATGTGTGGATTTCCTGGCATGTGTAATATAGGCAAGGAAGGAAGGACTAAACATCTAAGATATTCCGGTGGTTAGGGAATTTGTGGATGTATTTTCGGAAGAGTTACTTGGACTCCCTTCCAAATGTGAAATTGAATTCGCCATAGATCTCATACCTAGCATTACTCCAATTTCTAAAACTCCTTATCGAATGTCGCCAACAGAGTTAAAGGAGTTAAAAAGCCACAATAAAAGTTGTTAGATAAGAGGTTCATCCGTCCTATGTTTCTTCGTGAGGAGTACTAGTTCTTTGTGAAGAAAAAGACTGAACGATGAGGCTGTGTATTAATTATCGAGAGTTGAATCAGGTCATGGTGAAGAACAAGTACCACTTCCTTAGATTGATGATTTACTTGATCAACTCTATGGAGCAAGCATGTTTTCTAAGATTGATCTTCGTTCTGGATATCATCAACTAAAGATCAAGAAAGAAGATATTAGAAGATAGCTTTTTGGACAAAATATGGGCACTATGAGTTCCTAGTAATGCCTTTTGGAATGACAAATGCCCTAACTGCTTTCATGGACCTAATGAACCGTGTATTCAGAGATTTCTTAGATAAGTTTGTGATCATTTTCATTGATGACATTTTAGTGTATTCTAAAAACCGATATGAGCATGTAGAACACTTAAGGGTGGTGCTGCAAACCTTGAGAGAAAAGCAGTTATATGCTAAATTCAAGAAATGTGAATTCTGGTTGAATCAAATCTCTTTCTTGGGTCACATAGTTTCAGGTGAAGGGATATCCGTAGATCCAAGCAAGGTTGAAGCTATTATGAAATGGCCAAGGCCAACTAATGTGAGTGAAGTTCAGAGTTTACTAGGTTTGGTAGGCTACTATAGGCGATTTGTTGAGGGTTTCTCTAGAATAGCCTCGCTGTTAGCATAGTTGACAAGGGAGAATATGGCTTTCATATGGTCGAATAAATGTGAGAAGTGTTTTCAAGAGCTCAAGAATAGATTGGTGACAGCTCAAGTACTCACTGTTCCTTCGGGTTCTGAGGGATTTGCAATATATAGTGATACCTCTAAACATGGGTTAGGGTGTGTCTTGATGCAGAACGATAAGGTCATAGTTTATGCTTCTCGATAGTTAAAAAGCTATGAAAAGAACTACCGTACTCATGATTTGGATTTAGTAGCAATGGTGTTTGCACTTAAACTTTGGAGGCATTATTTGTACGAAGCAAGGTGTGAAATCTATACTAACCATAAGAGCCTTAAATATTTCTTCACTTAGAAGGAGTTGAATATGTGGTAAAGATGATGGCTAGAATTAGTGAAGGACTATGACTGTGTGATTAACTATCATCCCGATAAGGCTAATGTGGTAGTGGATACACTCAGTCGAAAGTCTTCGAGACACATGGCTACCTTAATAATCACACAGAAGCAGATAAGTTTAGATCTGGAGAGACTCGCCATTGGGGTTATTTAGCTAGGTGAATATTTACATTTAGCATTCTTGATCGTGCAGCCTTCCATTATTGAAAAGATTAAGAAGAAGCAAGGTGACGATGCATTTTTGAAGAAGGTAATGGAAGATATTCCTTTGGGAAAAAGACCATAATTTGCTTTGTCCAGTGACGAAGTATTGTATTTTGAAGGAAGATTATGTGTGCCAAACATTGTTGAGTTGAAGCAAGAAATATTAAATGCGGCATATAATTCCCCCTACTTGGTACATCCCGACAGTACAAAGATGTATCGTGATCTTCGAACAAACTATTGCTAGAGAGAATGAAAAAGGAAATAGCTGAATTTGTGGAGCAATGCTTGACATGCCAACAAGTCAAAGCTAAGCATCAAAGACCATCTATGCTATTGAAGCCGTTAATGATACTGGAGTGGAAATGGGAGAATATAACCACGGATTTTGCGGTGGATCTACCTAGAACTTTGAGTAGATATGATGCCATTTGGGTAATTGTAGAGTGGTTGACGAAATCCGCACATTTTCTTCCTGTGTGTACTATCTTTACCATGGATAAATATGCTCAGATCTATATTGATGAAATAGTTTTACTTCATAGGGTACCGACATCAATTATGTTAGATTAGGATCCAAAGTTCACCTCCTTGTTTTGGAAGATTCTACACAAAGCCATGGAAACAAAATTGAATTTTAGTATGACTTTTCATCCTCAAACGAATGGAAAATTAGAGCGGACTATTCAGATCTTGGAAGATATCTTAGGGCCTATGTGATCGATTTCAAGGGTAGCTGAGATAAACATTTAACTTTGGTGGAATTTGCTTACAACAACAGTTATCAAGCTAGTATTAGAATTGCCCCTTATGAAGCATTGTATAGGAGAAAATGTAGATCTCCTGTCCATTGGAATGAGTTTGGTGAAAGGAAAATCCTAGGATATCAAATTATGCAACAAACTTGTGAAGTCATTGAAAAGGTGAAGGAAAGAATGAAGATGGCTCAAAGTAGACAAAAGAGTTATGCAGATCATCATTGAAAGAAACTCAAATTTGAAGTAGGCAATAAAATTTCCTTTAAAGTTGCTCATATGAAAGGAGTGATGAGATTTGGGAAGAAAGGAAAGTTAAGTCCACGGTACATGGGCCCATATGAAATTTTGGAGAGGATCAGAGATGCATCTTATCTGCTTGTACTTACCACCTTCATTATTAGGTGTGCAAGATGTATTCCATGTGTCCATGTTGAGGAAATACATCTTGGATCCTTCGCATGTGTTGAGTTTTGAATTGCCGAAACTAAAGGATGACCTATCATACGAAGAAAGGGCCATTACAAATAGTAGACCACAAGGAACATGAACTGTGGAAAAAAAAGGTACCTTTGGTAAAAGTGCAATGGAAAAATCACTCTGTTTAGGAAACAACGTGGCAACGAGAAGAAGATATGAGCAAAAAGTCCCCTTCCTATTCGAGCAAACGGTCATGAATTTCGAGGATGAAATTCTTTTAAGCGGGGAGCTGTGACATCCCAAATTTTGCAAATGCATCAACCTTAATGTGTCTATACTATGTGCATATAATAATGTGGGCATGAGCCTAATAGTTAGTAAAGAAGTGATGTTGGAGGATGAAATTGAAAAATTTAGAGACTTGAGGGGTAAAATGGAATTGCCGCATATGTGTATGTTATACAAGGAATGGGGCAAAGCTTCTGAGGCATTCATTTTTGCTTCCATTACCCATCATCCCAGCCCTCTTTGTTCTCTCTAGCTAGCCTAGAATTTGAAGGAGTAAAGGAACCTTTGAAGTGAAATAAGGTAGAAATCATGCTCTCCTTCAACTTCTAGTGCTTAGTCATGGATTTCTATGAGGAAATATTAGATTAAACAATAGTCAATGGTATGTTTATGTTATGTATATCATGAGACATGATAGAAATCATGAATTTTAATAGGATGTGGAATATATTAATGCTTTGGATGATGGTTGGCATGCTTAGAGGATGTTATAGTTTAGAACTCTGCAAGTTTGTTCACTGAGCAGTGTTGAATTCGAAAATTCCTAGAAATTCCATAATTGTTTTCTGGCTTCGAAATTTTTATCACATAAACTAGACATGTTAGGAGTTCTTAGAATTTTGAATCATTGAATAATTCGAAGTGTGCAATTTATGGTGAATTTTTGAAATTTCTAGAACGAATTTGAACCTCCCCTGTTTTGAAACAAAGTATAGGAAACAAATTTTATTTGAGGGGTTAATCCTTCATTAAAATTTCTAGTTTTTGTATGCAAAATCTTGATTGTGTTTCCTATTGAAATGAAAATATTCATGGTTTTTAGAGTTTTGTATGAATTGATATGATTTTTCTAAGTTGTAGTTATGAAACTGGAAATTTTAACTTTCAGAATGTAGCAAGTAAGCTAAATTGCTTTTGACTAACTTAAACTCATTAGAAATTTGTGATTTTTGGGGAAATGGCTTTCACTTATATCTAGTTCTAGACTGAAAAGTTCAGTAAAGATTTGATTAATGTTGAATTTTATAAAATTCTTCAAAATAGTGCTGGTTAGTTGAAAGACCTATAGACAAAATTGTTGTATGAAAAAAAATTAAGGGATTTTAAGGGGCATATAGCCTCATTTTAATCCAATAAAATTCATGGGATATTATACATGTGTTTACATGAGTCTCATGAAATTTGGTGATGATTGGGATAAGTATTCCTTTTCTACAATTATCCAACCATAAATGTGCATAGTATTAAGTTGTTAGTGATGCTATTGGTTGGTTGAAGTGTTGCCAATCCATAAGAGATTTAATTATTTCTAGGTGGAAATCAAAATCAAGGGGCGAAGTTAATTAGGTACGTAGCTAGACCCTTTCTAAAGGCACAACGGGCTGTTTATTTGTAATGAGATGTTTTTTTTCTATGTGTTTATGAATGTATATGAGTTTGGGTTGGTTAAACCCTTATGAATGTGTGTGGATGGAATGTGAATGGGACCATGAAAATATGGACCTTGATATGAAATGATTTGTTTGGGATTTATAGTTGATTTATGGAAAGTGTGGTTATGCACCCTTGGATGAGTATATGAATTATGAGGTGTGAATATGCATACTTAGATTTGTATATGAGACACAAATAATTGAATTTGATTATGTGTATATGAAATGTGGTGTCGAAAGGCATGGATAGTCTTTGATAATGGAATTGTGTGTGTATAAATGTGTGATTCATGCATAATGTATTAGGACGCTCAACTTTTCTATGTGGTAAGCAATATGTGATTATGTGATGTGTAAAAATGTGTGTGTGTGTGTGTGTGTGTGTGTGTGTGTGTGTGTGTGTTAAGTCACTAACAACGATACGTAATGGGTGACTAGTGGCTATTGAAATGTGTCATTGACGACGATACGTAACGGATGACATATTTCTTGAATTTGAATTGTTAAAGTGTGTGTCATCAACAACAATACGTAACGGGTGACTAATAGCCATCGAATAGACCACCGATGGTGATACATAACAGGTGGTATGTTCATTAAAATGAATATTGTAAAACACATGTCATTGACGGTGATACGTAATGGATGGCATGTTGTGATTTGTGCTATACAGAAGTCCTACAATGAGTGAATGTATAATGTCCTTAAGGTTTGTGCCCAAATGTATATTGAGATGTGTAGCAATTGTGTTAAAGTGCGTTTTTAAACGTGTTGAAAATGTGTAGAGCAAGACTCTTGTGTGTTGAATGAGATATATATGTGTTATTAGCAGAGAAAATGGCTAAAGTACAGTGGCCAAGCAAAGGATTGGCACAGGAGCGCCATAAGTTGTGCGTAGGAGCGCAAGCTCCATGTTGTTGTTAAGGATGAGGCAGAAAGTTGGCGCCAAAGCGCCACTTAAATGGCGCAGAGTGCCAACCCTTGAGTTCAAATGCGGCCTCAGGCAGAAACTTGGCGCAGTTGCGTCGACTTCCTTGCACAGAAGCACGACCCCCATTTGTGAAAATTTGTTGTCAGCTTAATAATATAGTAAAATAGTTACTTGTAAATTAAGAAATGAGTTGTATGACATAATATATCATCAATTCTCTGCATATTGTGTTTGTATTTCTTAGATTTAGCTGCTTGTTGAGTTTTATGCTCACCCATCTGTTGTGTGCTTTAGGAGAGGATTAGATTTCCAGATTTTGGAGTACATTTGACATAGTGACACGAAGTTCCCTTGACAACCATTGCACCGCTGTAACAATTGCAATTCTGTGTGTCATTGGCCTTTGATTCTTTTTGAATTAAAAATGCGTATAGTACGATTTCCATGGTTGATAGTATGGGAACTTGGTATATTTTGGATGCTACTTCTAATATAAGTCCGATGATTTTCCCCATTTATTGTGTGTGAATGCTTAGATTTACATTCAGTATCTTTTAAGGCTGCTGGTTGTGACAACTTCATTGCCAAAACCTGATGATTAAGAATGGCTCTGCAACAATATGATTTTCCATATTTGTGGATATTCTCTCGCTAATTGCTGGTACTGCTTACCTTCACAGTTTGCTTTCAAAGGGTTTACATTCTATGAAGTAAAGGTAAGGCTGTTGGTTTAAAAAACAAACAAACAAAAAAACTAGTCTATTATGGACGAAGGTGAGCAATTGTTGAAGTTACAACCCATAATTGTTTATAGATGTTACCATAAAGGAGATAATTAGAAAGGGAACAAACCATAAAATTGTCAACGTGGGACTAAATTAGAAACGGTTACCATATTAGCAGAACAAACCTTATTTTCTGATAAGGATTGACTTGATGAACTTACAAAAACTCGGCCAACATTGAATGCAGGTTGGGTTGGTTTAGGAAGAGTAATGGTGTCACTTGCCAACATAACAACTACAGAAGACATCGTTGGTCGGACAGCAGGGTCTTCTTGGACACACAGTAGTCCTATATGGATAAATTTCAGTAGTTCATCAGGCACACAGGACTGAACGAGTGCTGGATCCATCAGTTCTAAAGCATGTCCATCGCACCATAGTTTCCACGTCTGAAATGTCATATACAAAGTCATCAACTACCATTGTCGTATTAATCAGTAGAAATCATTTCTCAAGGTCATAGTATTCAGTAACTTACATAAGTAAGGAGGCTTTGACCATGTTCAGAAAGATAAAATCTACCATTCCTTCTTCCACTTAGAATCTCTAGCAGAAGAACTCCGAAACTAAAAACATCTGATTTCACTGAAAATAGTCCTCCCATTGCATACTCTGGGGCCATGTATCCACTGGTTGACATTTGGACAAAAAATAAAAATAAGTGCCACAAAAGTTAAATGAAAAGAATCCAGGATTTTGAATCTGGCAACTAATTCTGTAACAATCCCGGTACAAGATGCCATAAAGTTTAAGCCAAACATTATAGATGACATACACAGCTAGAATCATAATGAGCTTAAAAGGCAAATAAATTTTAAGCATAAATGATAGCATTAGGTTACAATAAAATAAAACATACAAGAAAAGGAAACAAAGGAATACTGATAATGTTCCTATAGTAAGGAAATTGAGTGTAAATAATCAGAAAAAATCCACATACTATGTTCCAACAACTCTATTGGTATTAGCCTCAATTTGATTTCCACAAAAAATCCTTGCCATTCCAAAGTCCGATATCTTAGGATTCATCTCATGATCTAACAAAACATTACTTGCTTTAAGGTCACGATGAATAATCTTGAGGCGAGAATCCTCGTGTAGATACAGAAGACCCCTTGCAATTCCTTTAATGATACTCATGCGTGTTTTCCAATCCAGCTGTGCACCCCTAGTTGAATCTGACAATGAATTGAACATGATGCAACTTTGTTATTACCTCCTTCCTGTAGTTAAAGTATGGACGGAACAGAGAAAAAAAAAAAAAAAAAGGGATTGGATACGGGGGTGTTAGAACAATGCAGATGTGTTACACAAACTGCAATCCAGGTAAACCTGATCACAGCGTTGAGGGTTAATAAGACAGCAGCATTTAGCTGAAGTTCTGCCCACATTATGCGTTACATGCATGTTTGCAGAACTTCTCAACTAGCAAGTAAGACAGTATCTAATCATACAATTACCGTGTAGAGAAACTAGTATGAAAGAGTCAGAGAGCCTAACCATAGAGAAAGAAATCAAGGCTTTTGTTGGGCATGTATTCGTAGATGAGAAGCAATTCATTTCCCTCTAAGCAGCATCCGAAGAGTCTGACAAGATTTTTATGTTGTAATTTGGCAATCAAAGTAACTTCGTTCTTGAATTCTTGTAGCCCTTGCCCAGATGTTCTTGAAAGCCGCTTCACCGCTATTTCCCTGCCATCCGCTAATATACCCTGGAAGTAACTCTCTATTGTAACAACTAATAAAATGATAAAATGAAGGGATAAAGTGCCTGTTTAAAAGAAATGAGTCCTATAATTAACCAACTACATATAAACATTAGATCAGCACTTGCAGTTACTACTCTTCCTGGTTCTGTTATAGTTACCTTGTAAACAGGACCAAACCCACCTTCTCCAAGCTTATTTTCGGCAGAGAAATGCTGTGTGGCTTGGAGTGCGACATCCAAGGGGAACAGAGGGAACTCCTGAGATTCATCCTGCTCCTCTCCCCGTAAAATATCATTCGAAAAGTAATTTCCGGTTCCGCTTCCTCCCAACGCATTTAATGGAACCTCTGGACCATTCATTCTGTCTGCGGAGCACACATCATCTATTTAGTTTGGAACAGAGAGAAAGGAGAGTGCAGGGAGTGTTAATAAAACAGCTCACTTTTGCGTCATTTACCTCTTTTGAGTCTTCCCCGTCTGTGCCAAAGAAAATAAATAAACAGAGCCACTGCGGTAACGGCTGATAATGCTATGCAGATTGCAATCCATGCCGCTTTCCCTCCTTCCAATAGGAAATACATTTCATTTAATAAGCTAATTTACAATTAAAAAAAAGATAGTGATATAAATATTATCCATTACAGTTCTCAAACTTTAGATTTTTTTTTTCCCGGCGCTTTCCTAGAAAATCTCTTGGAGCTATGTTAGTCTGAGTGCCGTGTACTATTTGAGCTGCAGCTCCTGTTTCTATCGCATATAGATCATTTATTATCTCAAATTCATGCATGGCCTCACCATTAGCGCTGCCGCTCTCATTAGTCTCTGAAGCTCCGTCTGTAGTGTTCCCGAAAAAGGGGTACAGCTCATACCTCATAACACAACTCGGATTGTATACTCTACCACCCTTTTTCTTCTGCATCCCTCCGGAAAAAAGTCTACTCACAGCCGTTTGAAGGCAACGAGAGCAGTCAGTTTTTGACAAATCCGGTATGCACTGCACAAGACTGTATACTGTATCTGACCTAGAAATTTTAACCTTCCAGGTTGCATACTTCAAATTTCTTGAAGACGCCATCGCAATTGCTTCATTTAACGACTTCTCCAAATTCTTACTGAATTTATCAGGTTCATTAGCGTCTTCTTGGTTATAATAGAAGAAAAATGGCCATGTATCAAAGGTAGAGAAGAAGTTTCTGTATGAATAGCGCACTAGACACTCCTCATACCATATAGTTGCCTCCTTGGTGCCATTACAGGTATTCACGATAGTGTTGATTGCCTCAGCTAAGCAGTTCCGACAGGACTCATGAGTTACAAACAACCTACAAAGATAAAGACCATAAACTTTGTCCGGATATTCCCCATCAGTTGTGTTGTAATAGTAGGAATTCCCACCATCCTTCTGAAGCGTTTGGTTGAAGGCGTGACTAAGATTGTATACGTAGTTGATCGAAGGGTTTGAAGCAGTATTGTTATGAGTAAGTTCACAAAACGGAATGAAGGTAGTGACTTGATCATCAATTCCTGACGAGCTCTGTAACAAAAGAAAGAATAGAAATGAGAGTAGAGGGCCAAAGGCAATAGTACTTGATCTTGAGCCGGAGAAGTGCAGTGCAATAGGCATCATGATAAGGGATAGTGTTTCGGTGGCCCAAAGTAAATTAATTAATTAATTAATCAGCGTAGCTAAATAAGCAAATTGGGAAGGGAAAACTTGTTGCTGGGGAGGAAGAATCCAATTTCTCAAAGCCACTTGTGGTGGAGATGAAGATGATGATATTGTACGTGCTGGTAGAAGTAAATGCAAAAATGTTTCTCGGTAGTGGAGTCAATGCCCCACGCCCACATTTCTTTTAATATTTTAATGTCGACAAACGATTTTTGTCTAAAAATTTGGTGGATTTTTACATTGCCTTCAATTTTCTTATAAAAGTCCGAGGATATAGACAAATTTTGTACCTTCTTAGTCTGGCTTTGCCCCTGACTTCTAAGGAACGTATATAGCCCACAATTTGGACTGACTTTGACAAGAAACAGTAGAGAAACATCTGATCCACATGGTGGCACCGACAAGAAATAGTAGAACGAGAATACTAAATAAGATTTGAAGTCCGAAGAACTAATAATAATCAGACTGCGTAACAATCAGGTAAAAGTTTTGGAAGGCAAAATTGATCACAAGTGTCCATACATATACTTACACACCAACACGCTACATAAATTCTCTGAATTAATGTGTGATTAGACATTGATTAGACACCGTAAAAGGTAAAGATTGCTCTAATTGACCATCTTATAATTATGTCACGTGTAGGCCCCAAAACGGGAAGTGGTTAGAATACCTTTGAATGCAACACTTTTAAAGGTTTTTCTCCAACTTTTTTCATAAATATACAATTTTTTTTAATACAAAACCAAAAGCAGCCGAGTGCGTAGGACCTCCCCAAATCGGATTCCATAGTTGAAATCACTTTCTTTCAAAATGTTCCAAATTTTCAATGGGTTGCTGTCACGTAACTCTCCCATCTTTTAGACTTATTTTATCAATATAAATGATTTATATTTTTTTTAAATTTAATTTTTATGTTTTTTAAAAATTATCACATACCTCCCTTCAATTAAAAATATAATTAAATTATATCATTTTTTATCCAATTATTATACAATAACTTAAATGCCCTTGACCCCAATAAATAAATACAGTGCTTATTTGAAAAAAAATTAATCAATTAAAAAAATTTTCATCACCCCCTAAAACTATCCTAACACCACGCCTAAAACCATTTCACCAATTTCATCCCCTTACTGTCACAGATTTCATGCCCCTGCATCCACCACCAGCTTCCGTTTCCTCCAGCCTAGCTAGCTACCGAGAACCACACCAGTCACCTTCGTGACCCACCAAGACAAACACCACATCCGATCTTGCCGCACTGAAATAGATCTCTAGCTCCAACTCACCCATAAACTAAGACAAATACCCACTTCCAAACCTGATCTCTACTACCGAGCACGACCATCAAACCAATTTACGGGCTTCTATTGAAAGTTATACACACCACAATCCTCAACCTCAACCATAACAACCAAAACAACAACACAACCTCATCATCCAACACAAAATCTTTACATAATCGAATACGGAAGCTTGTAAGGCTCCTCATGAAATGGATAGTCAAGCTATAGGAAGAAGAGGAGTTAGGAACAGGTCACCCAAGCAGTCCTATGACTGAGAAGAAATCGGTTTCAGCTGCGGAAAGCAAGTTCTTTTTTCGTTTCTGTTTGTGTTTGGAAATGGGAATGGTTTATTCGGCTGAGGTTAAAGAAGAATGTTGCTCTGTTTGTGTCTAATAAGAAGAAACTCTTTTTATTTAAAAATAGGTATGTTTGTATACAACCAAAAAATTTGTTTAGCCAAGTGGTTAGGTGCAAGTGTAATCTCTTACAAGACATGAGATTGAATCCCTACTACAACATTTACTAACATGAGTTTAAATAAAGATCTTAATGAGGTTTATCTTATTTACTAATATTTAACAGAAAGTTAATTGAAGAGATGTCTGTGATGATTTTTAAATAATATAGAGATTAAATTTATAAAAAAATGTAAACGGTTCATATTGATGAAATAAACCTAAAAGGTAGGGGAGGTATGTGACAATAACCTAATTTTCAATCATAATAAATTTGACTTATTTTTAATAAAATCTAAAATTTTGCTTTACTGACTATTTTATTGAGTTTTCTATAATTACATACCTTAAATTATAACTAAAAAAAATCCTTATAAAATCATTTGTTATAGTCACCACTCTAAATTTTCCATATCCTGGGCTTACTGTAACTTAACCTTAGCTTGCCAATCTTTTAATTAAGAGTAATGCTACTCATACAAACTATTTATACAAATTCACACGTACAAACTGATGTGGCATCCCTATATGATCGCCACATTACCCATATTAATTAATGTCATTTATTAGTAATATATATTTATCAAATCACTGCATTTATTTATCAAATCACATTATGCCACGTCAGTTTGTATGAGTGAGTTTGTATAAATAGTTTGTATGAGTAGCATTACTCTTTAATTAAATTGCCTAAACGGCACAACTTTATCATCATTAAACTAATTAACCTAATCATTGAAAGTGAAGTTGACTCCCGTGGATTAAGCTCGTTTCTAATTACTAATAGGTGGTGTTATTTAATTTTGTTTTAAATTCTAAGTCACTCTATAGGTATGTCAAGTATGTGTTGGCAAATTATGAACTCAAATATTTGTTATTATCTACTAGCCTTAAGTCTGTTTTCATGTGTTATTGTGCTTTGTGTTTTTGGTTCTCTTATGGCCACATGATTTTTTAATGTGAGAACTCTTCAATATACACCTCAGCAGCATCTCAACCATTAATTGTTGTCCCTTGCTACACGTCAAGCGGATAAGGCTGTTAATATATATATATATATATATATATATATATATATATATATATATATATATATATATATATAGGGGATAATAACATATATCTCCACTATCTTTTAGCTAAATGTCATAGAGATGACTCTTTTACATTTTTTTCTAAAAGGAGTCTTTAGTCTTTATATTTTGAGAAATTCTCCGTAGACCTCCTTTCTGTTAGTTTTGATGTTAGATGAATGTAAATAAATAAATTTTAAAAGGGTAAATTGGTCTTTTAACTTTGCTTTTGTTATAATATAAAAATTAAAATATTTTTTCCCTGTCCAAGGTTTTTTTTCTCTTCCTTCTGTTTTTTTCTTTTTATTTCTTCTTCCTCCATCCAGTTCTCTGCCCCCTACCCCAGAACCAGAGAAACTATGACAACCATTTCTCACCTCCCCTCCCTCACCTCTGGTTATACCCCAAAAAAAAAAAAACTTCAAAATTTTCCCAAAATATCCACAACACAAACTTTGAAAACCATTTCTAGGTTTCATAAAGATGGCTCCAGCACCATCATCTTCCAAACAAACCAAATGCTAATATTTATATTCAATTCAAAAGCAAAAATATTCACAGCTACAATTGGAAACAAACCCATCATCGTCCATGCCATTAACCACCACAACATCCTCAAATCTCCTCGCCAGCGTCTGCTGCCACAATATCCTCAAGTCTCCTTGTTAGTGGCTGCTGCTGATGCCACTGGCGTTAGGGGTGGGGGAGGGGTGATGGTGTTTATGGTAGTGATTTTAGTTGGTGCTCCTTCGTGTTGGTGGTTGTTGGTTCATCTGGCTATGGTTTAATGGGTGGAGGCAGAGAGAAAAAGGTGATGGCCAAGGGAAAAAGAAGAGAAACGATGTGGGTGGCTAGAGAGAAAGAAGTGAAACGCCATCCTGTATGTCTCATTGTTTAATCAAATAAAGGATTTATTAATTTATTAACTATATTATTGTTGTATTAGTGTTAAATTAATTTATTAAGTTATTAAATAAATTTTATTGTTTTATTATTTTAGAAGGAGAAATGTTAGCAATAGCCTCTAAATGTCTAAGAACTACCCTATTTTTTGCTTTAATAGGGATATAAAGGTCATTTTATCTCTAATTATTTATTTTATTTCATACACATTTTTTAAAGATAAATTATGTCATAAGTGGATGGAAGGATGATGTCATGAAACGGTAAATATAATAGAATGGAGGTGTGCAAAGAGTTTTTCAAAACATAAGGACTCTTTTTAGATAAAAATATATATAAAAGAGCCATATTTATGACATTTAGCTAAAAGATAAGGGAGGTCTATGTCATTATCCCATATATATATATATATATATATTGCTAGGTATTTTTTTCCTTGAGCTCTCTAAAGCAGAAGAAGCTGAAATATTGAGAGAGAGTTGTGTTAGTCAGATCCTTGTTTTATCATCTTCATTGTTCATTGTTCATTATCACTATCTATTTCTTGCTACGTATTTCATTCTTGCTAGTACATATATTATTCTTCTTTGGCGTTTTTGCTCTAAATCTTTCTAGACCCAAACAATCTGAAATAGACAGTGAGAGAATTTTTGTGACCAGATCCTTGAGTCTTCATTATTATTCATGATTGTTCATTGGAAAGCCTGAGCGATTCAAGCTAGCTATACAAGAGAGGAATTCTCTTGTGTATAAAGCTCTAAAGGAGTTGGAGCTTAAGTTGAGAGGGAGTCTCAGCGGCACAATTAGGGGGAGCCCAACTCATTTCCAGTTGGATGGGAAGCTTAGCTAAGCAAAATCCAAGTCAATACAAGAAGATTGTTTGCAGCTTCATCAAATTAGAAAGGGAGTTTCTATTTGATTTTCTATTTTGTAAGCTATGGTTGTAATCAAATCTTGTTATTAATTTAATGGATTTACTCATACCTTGCAAAGGGCGTTCATGAAAATATGCTAAGAGGGATTTTAGCTCAATAATGTATTTTTTGTGTGTTTTGCTTTAGTTATTTCCTATATTATGTTGTTCTTCATATGTAATTATTTTGTTCTTAATCAATCTTAATTCTATGAAGCTGCTATTGATAAAATGGGACCTATATGAACTTTCAAAGTAAAATTTATCGACAAAAATATAAAAATAAATATATTTTAAATAATATCCAAATTACCCTATTCTCTTTCCACTTAGAACCGAACCTACAATTTCCTATTGTAAAAACATGTCCCAACTCATGAAAAGTTTTCAAAGAATTGGAAAGTAGATTGTTTATTGATTCTGCAGTGAAATATTTTTTTAATATGATTTTATATTAGAATTAATCGATTAATTTTTTTTCTCTTATTTGTTGTTGTCTCAAATTGAAAAATTTTATGGATTATTTTTTTTCTCTATTTTTGGTTGGAAACTCATACAATGCATATTACATGTTTGATGAAATGATTCTGGTGTTATACATAAACCAGCACTTGGCTATGCCTTTTCTGTTTTTAATATCCATTACATAATATTAGCGATGTATGGTATTATATTATATATATACTACTAAGCTTCAAACTCCTGTCAAGCTTGCAATAAGAGTTTGGTGTTCATACATTAAGATTATTGTGGGATTCTTGTTTTATTTGTGCTTGTTAAGGTTGTTGTTTATTGCTTAATTATGTGAGGGTATAATGCTGAGTTGTTACATTAGTGTATATTTGTTATACTATACTTTCTTTCTTGTGGATTTATGTTATTACTAAGCTAGCTAGAATTAGTTTTCATTTGTATATTTAATGTGTTGTGTTTTAGCATGAGACTTAGTTTTCTATATTTGTTGTCTATCAAATCTTACTTCTGTATAATTGTTGTGTAATAATAATGTTGCTACATCTGGGTGTTTTTGTGATTGCATGTGAATATTTTATGAAAAACCAAATATCCAAAAATATTTGTACATAATACATGTCATTTTTTATGAATTATAAAAAACTGACACGTATTATATATATTTTTTATATCAAATGTCGGTCAAACAGCTATACAAAATAAACTTTTATGTCGTCTAAATAAGTGACACATATATTATCATATCAGTCAAAAAGTGACACAAAGTTGCAAGAGATTGTCACATATTTCTAAAAAATTTTCTAATATGTGTCGGTTAGTGGCCGACACTATAATATGTGTCATTTAGCCGATGACACAAATTAATGAAAATCGACACATAAATTCTATTCGCCTGCTAAATATGTGTCAGCTACTGACTGACACTAAATACGTGTAGGTTTGACCACATGACACGTATAGGGATATGTGACAGGTCACTTTATGTCGGACTAAAACTGACACATACATACATATATGTCTGTTTCTGGCTGACATAAAAGGAATGTTTTCTTGTAGTGATCATCCTTCAATTTATCAACTTTAAAATGAAATCCATCATTAAAATCACACATGGAGTTCAATAATTAATAATATGGATAATGACTTCCATGTGATAGGAGTATCAAAAGGACTCTAACCCTCCTATCATGAGTCTACAACGTATCACATCGGACTATAATTTATCTAATCACACTACTGGCTTTGGATAAAACCAAAGTGACTAATTACCAAGGGTATGATTACAAATCTAATTATCACAATTATTATTCCAGTTAGAATGCTTATATTAGTCCACAAAATGAAGAATAGATATACGACTAATTTCAAACATGCTTAAACTTGTAGCTCAACCCCAAAAAATTCAATTTAACCATGCTTAAAAAATTGGACCTATTTGTCATAAAATCTAAAATTTTGTATTAGTGACTATTCTAATCGGTGTTTTATAATGGATACTTTAAATTCTAACCCCAAAAAAAAAATCCATATAAATTCATTTGTCTTAGTTACCACTCCTAATTTTCCACAGCCTGGTGCATATTGTAGCATAACATAGCCTATTAACCTTAGCTTCCCATTGTATTAATTGTTTACTGAATTTGGGTAAAACTAAAGCGACTAATTACCAGGGTGATGACAAATCTAATGAGCCGCAATTAATTCAGTAAGAAGTTTTGCTAGTCCATCAAATGTGGAATAAATATAATAATTCTTAACATTTTAACAAGCTTAAACATGTGTAATTCAACGTCAGAAAATTCATTAATTTTATAAATTTGAAACCTTTCGAGCTTACATGAGTTTTATATGTAATTCAAAAGTTATCATATGGATGAAATTATATATAGCTAATATAATAGCATCTCCAAAATAATAATTCCTCGCTTATTATTAAAAATAATTGCGCTGCAACATAATATTAAAAGTAAGCATTGGTTTTGGTTCAATTTACTTCTATAATTTGAGAATATTTTCCTTAATATATAGTCCAAAAGTATACAACTTCACTATCAAATGTAATATCAAACAGCATTTGTCTTATCTGTATCAAGCTGAAACCTATACTTCACTATCAAATGTAATATCAAACAGCATTTGTCTTATCTGTATCAAGCTGAAACCTAAGTAAACATGCATCCTTTATCATAAATACTCAAAAGCACATGATTAAGCCAAAAAATTTCCTAAACTAAGATAAACTTCATCAATATGACGTGAGGAGCACAGGCCTTACCCAGAAGTTGAGTGTGAGTCCTGCGGCCATAGAAGGACAAACAAGCGTACCAACGAGAAGGCCCACTAAATCACAAGCCATGGCTGTTGGCCTACTGACCAGTTGACAGAAATAAATGTATAAACACTGGATAAGATTTAAAGTCATCCGACGTAACAAACAAACAAATCAAGTATAACTTTTGGATGTCCACATCACGGGAAAGTCTGTCATACATCCGTTGCACTACAGCGGATGCAACCACGAGCTACCACGTAGACGCCATGTCAGCATGAGGTGCCTACATGACGCGTTCTGGATAGTCCACTGCAGTGCAGCGGATGTATGGAAGTCCTTCTCCCAAATCACAGGTGTCCGTGTGGAATCTCTTTTTCAGCTCTTAATTGAATAGGCACCTTTTTCTTACTTTCGTAGAGAAGATTATATTAAAAGTAACCTTTTATAATATGGGGTGTAAATATTTACGTAATTGAATAAAGCGTCAAAGGTGTGAATTGTGTAATTCTCATTAGATAGCATTATATTAAATAATATGATATAAAATAAATAAATTATATATTATATTTAATTTATTATTATATTAGATAAATATTCTTTATCTAATCAAGACAGTCTTTTATCAAATATAATATTAATTAATATTATATTTGATAAAAGACTGTCTTGATTAGATAAAGACTTTATTAATTTGTTTATATATTAAATTAAGAAAATTTAAAAATGATGTAATATAAATTATAAAAGATAAAAGTCATCATTTTTATCTAATAATTATCTTAAAAAGTGCTTAAATAAATTAATAGTTTTAAAATTACATATTTCTGAAATTGCAATGATATCAAAAGTGAAATTAAAAAATACATATCATATTTTTATTGTCCTTGAACTTGGACTCAATACATCAAATAACTTTTTTATAGAAAAAAAAATCAACTTTCTCTAATTCTAGAACTTATTTGAGAGATTATTTAAAATATGTAAATTTATTCAGTTTTAAAAATTAAAAAAATTACTAAAAAAATCTTTTAACTTTTCTTTGCTATTAGTAGCTAAAATAATGAAAAGAACTGCTCAAATCAATCAAATGTTAAAAAGAACAAGGAAATATAGGTCTATTCTCAGTTATCTTCTTCTCTGGTGAAGCGATTTTTCTTTTTCTTTTTTTTTTTTACTTTTAAGCCTGAATTATGTTTTCCAATAGAGGCAAATAAAAATTCCTCAAATTTTCATAACTGCATAAGATCAATGTTGTAGCCCCCACACAGTGCCTTACTGAAATTACAGGAAGTAAGAAAACAGGTTTTGCTTTATTGAAGACCATTTCCTAGTTAAAGAGAGATCTTAGGAAGCACCCACAAATTACATTTCAATGGATCAATGGTGTAACGTGCTAGGATTTTAATTATTTTTATGACTGCACACTCCCATGACAATTTACAGTCACATACATAGCAGGTTAGAAACTGCCTTCTTTAAGAAGAAAACTAGAATAATTCCATCCCAAAGAAAATCCAGGTAGAACACAACGATTTGAGAAGCAGCTTCAGTCCAGTCTTCTATGGTCTTCTTAAAGCAAGCACGAGAGTATCTAATTTCAGAGTGGAGATGCAGTGATATTTGATGAGGGAGCTTGAGTTTAGGTTTGAAAGAGGGAAAATATGAGAGGAGAGAAACAAGAGGTTTCGAGAGAAGAAAGAGACGAAAGCTTTTGAGAGAGGAGAGAGATTGAGTTCTTTCTACAATGCCAATAGCGTTACACGGCCGTAACCCGGGACAGGGGTGTTAGGGGTGTTCACGTGTCGGGTCGGGTCGGGTTTTGTCCAACCCGACATACCCGATCATGCATCGGGTTAGCAAAATTTGACCCGTGACCGGGTTTTTTAAGTATAGAACCCAAGTATAATCCGAATGGTTGGATCGGGTCGGATTGGTTGGGTTGTACTTAACCCATTCTTTCTTTCCATCTCCTTCCCCTTTTTCTCTTCACCATCATCGTTTATTTTTTCTTTTTCCCCCAAAATTGGCCCCACTAATTGGCGGAATATTATGCATAATTTCAACTTTAAAAATCTGGAACACGAAAAGAAAACATTCAAAATCTTCCTTTATTCAATTTGTCCAACTTTATTGAAAACATATTATATTGTCCCTTCGCTTTATTGCTGGAATTTGGAAAGGACAACTCCAATCACCACCTA
Organism: Boswellia sacra; assembly: GCA_013180625.2. Taxonomy (NCBI): domain Eukaryota; kingdom Viridiplantae; phylum Streptophyta; class Magnoliopsida; order Sapindales; family Burseraceae; genus Boswellia; species Boswellia sacra. Next base: position 436,460 of record SNVD02010893.1, on the reverse strand, counting down.
CCCAAAGCCAATCTCCACCATTGAGCACCAACTGCCTCGCCAACTCCAATCCTTACACTCCTAGCCTTCAACTCCACAGCCCGTGCTAAATTTCCATAACATCCTCCACACTCAATTTTCTCTTCCTTCTCACATTACCTTGGCCCGAAATGCTAACAACATCATCAAAAGTAGGTGATTTTGAAGTAAGTTAAGCACTCTGTTGATGGCTAGAATGGAAATTTGGGTCTTGGGCAATTGCCGCCTCTCGAGTCTGAAAGGTCTGGCAGGCTCGATGGCAGGGTGGTAGTGGAAGAGTGAGTTCAATGGTGCTGGATATAATGGAGCTATGTATGGTGGGATGATGATGATCAAGGAGAACGTGAAAGAGAAGGGGGACAGAACGTGAGACCAAAGGGGGAGAAAGAAGAAAAATTTTTTAAAAAAATTCATTTATAGTATTATTGTGTTTGGGTCAGGTTTTTGTCGGGTTATATTAGTTAAACCCGAAAACAACCCGATAACAGTAAAACCTGAAGAATTACACCTGATTTCGGGTTATTCTATGAAGAAATCTGACATCAACCCGATCTAACACGATCGGGTCGGATATTTTTACACACCCCTAAGGGGTGTTCACATGTTGGGCCAGGTTTCACCAACACAACTCAACCCAATATCCCATTAGGTTACGAAATGTCAATATGTAAACTCGATTCTTAACCCACCTATCCGATCAGATTGGCAGTTAATTAGGTTGCGCTTACCCCATTTTTATAATTTATTTTTTAGTGTTGTTATTGGAGCCCCATTAAATTTCTTTCTAAGCTCCTTCTTAATTAAAATTAATAATTTACAACAGTTTTTAACATAAATCCAAAAGTGCCCTTCTTCTTAAGTCCCTCTTCAACGGAGAAGAAACACCGAGAAATCGTGAGCAATACTGATAAAAGAGGACAATTCCATCGCAATTCGACTTGATTCCAAATATACAACTATTGTGAAGTTAAGTTGAAAATTTGAAATCGTTAGATGTCCAATTGTTGCATTAGTAGTTATGCATCTTGACAAATCTAATTCCTTCAAATTTGTCATCTGTAAGACTAAAACCAAAGGCAAAAAAATTCTGATAGAAGAAACTTTTTTGAAACTCTAAGTAAATTAAATGTAGATGAATCAAATTCTAACCAATTTGAAATCAAAGGAAACCCTATATTTGGAGAATTGAGGAAAACATATTGTATATTTGTGGTCATATTCTTCAAATACGATAAATATTAAGTAGTTCAACTTTATCCTTAAGCAATTGAATAGTTATAACATAATCTTTGCGTTCACTTATTATTTCAATGCCTAGTCAACCAATTTACTCTTCTTTAGAGTTCTCTTTCAGTTGCTAGTTGTTGTACTCCATTTGTTTATCTTAATTTGTTAAAAATAACTTTTATTGATAGAAGGGGGTTATAGGAATCGTAAAATCTATATATCAAATAAAATATTTTTAAAAATTTTAATTTAAGATAGGGGCTTAAAAAGATATTAGTTGAAGCTTAAATAATAACACTTTTTTTTTATTTGAAATGATCATTAGGCCCGTTTATGGTTTAAAAGCTATTTTATATACAAAACAAGGCCCATTTATAATTTAAAAGGCTATTTTATATAAAAAAAATTGTCCTCTGGCATAAATTTAAACATTTTATTTTTAAAGCCTTTAATGTGTTTTGAGGTTAGAGAATTTCAATTATAGATAATGCTAATGAAGAACATGAACCAATCAACTAAGCAACCGACTTCGACCATCAACCCGATGGCCTTTAGCACATCCACCATTAGCCAAACACTACAAAACTACATCCCATATTATCTATCCCAATCAATTTACATAAAACCTAGACTGAACATCAAAGCCAACAAATTAAATAGTGATCACAAAATTAATTAAATCTTCACATACAAATGAAACCCAAAGCCTAAAAGAAGTAGACCCATTTCCTTCACATGACTAATTTGAATGAATTGTTCAAAAAATAAATCAAAACAATACAAAAAAATATTAAAACTTGGAATCACATGAGTGTTTTAGGGCTAAATTCTCCTTCAAAATTAAAACTTTTTGCAACTTCTCTCCAGCCACCCAAAACATTTGGCCTTCAGTTCGGCCTAAAAGAATCCACTGCAAACACCCAAGCTTTCACATTTAAGCCACACAACAACTAAACAAAAAACGTCTGGAATATGCAAAGCAGAGCCAAGATAGTGAAGAAGAAGACCCATCCCATGCCAAAGAAGAAGACAAGGAAGAAGAAGAAAATGTTGGAGATAAAGGTTTAAAACTTAGTTTTAAATCATGAGTTATAAGTTTTAATATGAAATTAATTTTAAGAGTTATAATACAATAAAAACATGAGTTACAATTCTTATTATTTGTAACGTACATGTTTTTAATAAGAACATTATGGCTTAGAAGTTACAAGAGATTTAATTTGTAACTTACTTGGCTAAAATACTACTATATGAAGGAGTCTTAAAGGTTCTAACATGACAATAATATATTTTGAATATTTTTATGATTTTAAGCAACCGCAACACATTAAGACGAGTTATTTTCTTTCGAGGATCGTGCTCATAGAGAAGATAGGCTGTGAGCACTGGTTGTATCTTGGAACCATTGAGTACCGATATGACCCGCAAGAGGGGAGGACGCTTTGGCTTTGGGACAATACCTTTGACATGCCTCCTAAGTACTTAGGCCACATATTTCTTACTCTATCTCTTTACTTGTTCTATTTATTTAATTTATCGTTATATTAATCTAATTTGTATTTTATTATTTCTTCAATATGTTGTTGTTTGATTATATTATTTAAATTTATTATAAATATTTCCAACAATCTAAAGCCAAAAAGTATCTCATTTGATTTGTTATTATTTGTTTAACATGAATTGGTTGCATATAGTTATGCTTTTATTATTTGATTACTTATGTTGCACGAATTATTTAATTATAGTGTGTACATTATACTTCTTATTTAATCTATTTTAATTTAATGAAATGCATATGTATGCTGATTAGTTATTTATATTTTGTGAATATATATTATATGTATTGAACTATTATTAGCATATGATTATGAGTAAAGTCTTATCATTTATGCTTAACATGTAAACAAAAACTTGATATGCATAGGTTTTGTGTTTTAAATATTATGTTTTACTAAACTATGCTCTTGACCTTGTTTATTTAGAGTATTTTATTTTGATCTTGGAGAGAGCCTAAGGCCTTGAAATTACGTTGACAACAAAATGATATATTTGAGTTGATGGCTCAACTTAGTACTGAGATTGGATCTCTTTAATCAACTTCAAGACAATATGATAATAGTAGAATTTTTTTTGTTTTTATTTGAGGTAATACAAAATTATTTATGTTATTTCTACTCTTATCTAGTTAGCATGATTGTTTATTTGCCATAGAAAAGTGTTCTTATGATATATTAAATCTCTGTTTATTTGTGGTTACACATATTTTTTGGTATGAGATTATTAATGCATGATGCTTTGAGTTACAAAAAGTTGTTACATATTTATTTTTTTTCATTTTTGACTTGTGTTAGAAGAGATTGAAACATATATAATTTCTTCAAATGTTACACTTCAAGATCGATGATCTTAATAGCAAATGCTTGAGTTTAAGCATATAGTATTACAATATTTGTGACTAAATATTTTATTTCCTTCTTGATATAGATTAATAAATTCTTGTAGTTATTAATTATAAATATTAATAGCTTGCTGTTACTAGAATATGATGAATAGATTATTTGTTTCTCTTGCTTATCTATGAATCTTAATTTTGTGTACCAACTTATTTTATTATGCTTATCTTGTAAATATTGAAATTTTCTTATTGTTTTCAAAGAATATAAATGAGTTACATCTAGTGGTTTTATTATCAAAACTTTTTATAAATTTTTATTATGGTCTAATAAATAATTCAGTTATGAAAAAATATTACTAAGTATAATTATTGTTTATGGTTATAAATTAACTAAGAATGATTTTATATATTAATTGAATATGTTTTTGCTTAATTTGGAGCTAGCATGCATTTTAAATGCATTCATAAACTCATATATTTTTATAATGTCTGTGATTTTTATTGCATATTATTATTGATTAAGAATTCAATTTGTGAGTTACTTGCATGCATCGAATTTTTATTACACAATAAAACATGTGTTTTCAATACATTTAATTAGAAACTCATATGCATGGTGTTGTGCCATTAATTCATAGTTTCTTATGGCTATCATTCACACTAGATGATAATAACTAATAATTGATTACTAGAGTATGTTAAGAAGATTAATTGCTTATTTTCATAACCTATGTGATTATATTGAATAAAATTATGGTATCAGTGCTAATAATTATTATTTAATCAAATATGAGTTATATATTATGTCTACTAAAGTAGCAATAAATATTTTGCTAATGTAGGGGTTTCAATTTTAAATAGGTTTCAAATTTTTATTTATTAAACTTTCGAAAGTAATGATATAAGTTTAACTGTTATGTCTATGAGTTTAAAAATTCAATAAATTAGTGCATTAATATTTTATGGAGTTATTTTTAGTGTATTTAAAATGTTACTTAATGTGAGGGCTTTCTTTATTTGATGGTTGTTAATATTTTTATGATATTTTAAGGAAAAAAAAAGGTGATATTATAAATTATTAAGATTATTAATTTTGTGTGTGAGTTTGAAAATATTATTACTTATGAGGTGATTAAATGCTCCTTCAATTTTTTTAGTGGGCTTTTGATATTCTTATGCTCTTTAACATTTTTTTAATAAGATATTTAATATTGTTTAACATAGCTCGTAGAAGCAATCATCAAAATAATGGGAACAAATTCTGAAAAAGATAAAATCAATGAGAGATTTTATGCAATTATAAAGATTTTTAACATGCTGATTAATTAATTAAATTGTCAAGGAGGATGTGCTTAAGCCCAAAGAGAGTCACCTAGGAAAGTAACCCAACCTCTGTGATTGGAGATCCCATGAAAGAGGTTCAATTGGTAGGAATAATTTGTACTGTGTGACTTGTTAATCACAATTATATTGACATATCTTAGAAGATATATGATCCTGCTCATCCCTATGGCAAAATGTTTGTTATATGTGATGTTAGGAAGGATATTTATCCTGAATGAGTCCAAAGACTATATACTCTTCTCAGGTATAGGTCACATATATCTTTAGAGGACTTACCTAAATGAAAGAGTCATGAGGGCCGCGACCGTGAGAATTAGGCTATTATCTAAAACTCTCATGAAAATTAAAATTGAGCGCATGGCCATTAATAGCGCTAACCCGCCAAAACCATGTCTTCATTAATGTTATGTGTGTGATAGTTTGAAATTTAGTCAAGAAATCGAGTTCAAGACTTTGTTCACTCAAGTTTCTCAAATAGATGCTATCAACACTAAGTGTAGGTTCAAACCCAAAAGGTACACATACCCATTGCATAATAGAAGATTGCTTTTTATATATATTTTTATTTTATGAGTATTTTTATATATCTAAATATTTTATTTTATAAAGCTTTAAAGTTTTAAACCTTTTGTGGAGAATTGTTAGAGATAAAAGGTTTAAAACTTAGTTTTAAATCATGAGTTATAAGTTTTAATATGAAATTAATTTTAAGAATTATAAATATAATAAAAACATGAGTTACAATTCTTATTATTTGTAATGTACGTGTTTTTATTAAGAACATTATAGCTTAGGAGTTACAAGAGATTTAATTTGTAACTTACTTGACTAAAAGACTACTATATAAAGGAGTCTCAAAGGTTTTAACATGACAATGATATACTTTGAGTACTTTTATGATTTTAAGCAACTACAACATATGAAAACGAGTTATTTTCTTTCAGTGATCGTGTTCATCAAGAAGATATAGACTGTGAGAACTAGATTGTATCTTGGAGTCATGAAGTACTGATATGACCCGCACGAGGGGAGGACTCTTTGGCTTTAGGACAATGCCTTTGACATGCCTCCCAAGTACTTAGGCCACATATTTCTCACTCTATCTCTTTATTTGTTCTATTTATTTAATATATTGTTATGTTAATCTAATTTATATTTTATTATTTCTTCAATATATGTTGTTTGATTATATTATTTAAATTTATTATAAATATTCCCAACAGAAAAACCTATCCCATGGTAGTGAAGAAGATTGGGACAGCCACACAAACCCATCCCTTGGCAGGAAAGAAGATGAAGAGAGACGAGTGAGGTGAAGTGAGATGAGAGAAGCTGGGCTAGGGTTGGAGAATGAAGGGTGGCTAGGGTTTTCTTAAAAAAGTTTAATATATATTAAATGATCTAGTGTAGAAAAGTGTATATTATGATTGTAAATCCTTTAAATAAGACACTAACTCGTGGCAATTTTTTATTTTGTTTCTAATTTAATGTCGGGTAGAGTCATAAATCGGGTTTTACAATTGAACCTGATATTAACCCAATATTAGTCGGGTTATATAATTTGAACCTGATTTCAGGTTTATAAAAAGGGAAATCCGATCACAGACTGCTTGGGACAAGTTAACTAGATAAGCTCAAATTTTTTTGAACACCCATAACCCAAGGTCCCTGCGTGTTAATTTTTTCTGCCCCTATGGGCTCCTCTTACAATATTTTACAATCCTATCCTCATAGCATTTGTAAGCATACACAGTTTAATTGAAAAGTTATACAATCCTCTCCTCGTATGCTATATTATACGTCTTGCTAAATATGCCTCATTAGTTTTAAACTCTAATGGATGGTGTTAATGTGTCCTAATTGTATGCTTTTATAGGTGGTGTTAACATGTGTCCTAATTGAATACTTTCGATATGATATCACCTCAAAATTTTTGTGACTTAATTATTTTACTGTGTTCAATAATTTTTGTAATGAGGAACATAATTTATGAGATGATTTAATCATTATTACAATAAAAATCATAGTTTTTAAAGTCGTACTAATATGTGCTTTCAGACACGTGTTAAGACCAAATTTTATAAATGGGCTATGCATAAAAGGGGGATTTCTTTTAAAGTCATTGGGATGAAAATAACGTCAATCATTGTAATTTTTCATAGTATGCGTCGGTCAATTCGTGCTCGGGCCCAAGCATGGCACAGCCTGAGAGTTCATCCAAAGTTTCCTGTCGTCCCTCTTTGTCATGTTGGGCCCAGCATTTTTCAGATGCACTAGCAGAAGTCACGAATGAATGGCAAAACAGACCCTTTTGGGCCCAATTTTTTCGGGTCGTAGCATTTCACATGCCGTGATAAATTGGCGATGCAAACGTCTTATGCTCAACTGGAAAGGTATTCTAAAACGACTAGAGAGGAAACAAAACCAGTGTTTAATAAAGAAAGGGTAAAAATATAAAAATAGAAAGAAAATTTTAATCGCTTTTGATCCATATAAGTTTCACATTCACAAATTTTAGGTAAAATATCGCTTAGATGGATGATTAATGATCAAAGAAAGGAGTTCAACTTTGGTACAGTATAAATGAGATTAAAAAAATTGTAAAAGTGGGCTGCTGTATTACCACAGCAAAATCTAAAAGAAAGTCAGAGATGAGTCTCATACTTGGTAGCCCCTAGAATCTAGATTGACGATTTATGTATAATCAAGTATTAAGTGGACAATGAAACTACTAAATGGTGATTTGGTTGCGAAAATTCACTGCCAAAACCTGATTAAAAATGACACTGCAGCAATATGATTTTCCAAATTAGTGGATTTTCTCTCACTAATTGCTGCTACAGCTTACCTTCCCTTCCCATTTTGCTTTCGATGAGTTTATTCTCTATTAAGTGTGTAGATGATATTAAGCAAAATTGCCGAGAAAGTTCAATATTACCGAGTCAATTACGGAGCCATGTGTGCTGCCAGGCCAGGTTTATTTAGGAAGCTGATAAAGGTTATTGATTTTGACAAAAAGCAAGTGGGGAGCATCTCCATTGAACAGTCATCTAGCTTCAGATGACTAAATACCGAGTGCTTGCACGGTAATTTGAATCCTAAAGCATATAAAATGGCCAGCATAGACAGATAAGTGGTTCCAAAAAGGTTCCTATCACAGTTTGAATATATAGAAACATATTCTATGTGGCTTCTATAAAGTCGTATAGGAGTATGACAGTTATATCAGAATATCACGAAGGCGTGTTGAGCAGAGTACACCGCCATGTTGTCAAATTTGTACCACTAAAATATACAACTCAATTTAGAACGTTTGGCTTTTTTAAACGGAGCCCAGAAAATTCAGAGGCAAAAATGAAGGGTTTATAGATATTTGTATATTAAAAAATTTAAGAATGAAGTTTACTGCACAAAGGAGAGCTTTGGAAACAGAGTAGAAGGTAGCTCGGTTGATTCATATTATGTTCTGAATTTAGAGTGCGCGAACTCGGAATCGATATCTAATTTATCTTTAATGGTTGAGCCGAATACATGGAATTGAGAGTTCTGTACACAAAAACATGTGCTAATTTCACGCTTTCCTACATAAGAAGTTAGCCAGTAATCCTTTTGCAAAGGCAAAGGCAGCTTTAACTGAAGAATTGATTCACATGCAATAAGACAAAATATTGGCCACGTGAGATTATGAGTAAGACAAGTAACGGTTGCAAAATACCGGGCAATCAAGTCATAAAGAAAGAGACTTCGTTATTAAAAAAAAAAAAAAAAAAAAGCTTGTGCTTGGAGACAGTGATTCACAAGAGGACAGACTAGGAGCCACTTGAATAAAAATGTAAGATCTGGCTGAATGAATGTTGAAAGAAGACAAAGTGTTAGCATGAAAGCACCGAGTCCAAAATTACTGACTTGACGTACGCAAGAGTAGTGCTAGTGCAATTTATCCGAGAAGGCACGAGATCTTAGAAAGGGAGCCGTCCTAGTACATGAACTGCAAGGTGTGAAAGCCGAGTGTGGAAATATGAGACCAAGTGGAAAATGCCGACCATTAAAAGCTTGAAAATACCGAGTGCAAAAATTTAGTTTGAAGCAGCATTCCGAATTTGGTTGTTTAGCGAAGAATGTACAAAGTTTTATAGACTTTTTTGAGATCTAATTAAAAAGCCTAGGGAGTTTAGGTAGATGAGTGAATAATAGGGATGAGTTATTTATGCAAAATGGCCAGATCGAGTAAGTTCAATATTACAGAATGAAGTGTGCTGCCGGGTTTATTTTTGGAAGCTGATAAAGGTTGATTGAATTAGACAAAAGCAAGCGGAAGCGATCTCAATTGAATGAAACATCTAGCTTCAGATGAAGAATATTTACTGAGTGCTCATTCTGTAATCTGAATCCCAAAGCATATAAAATAGGCAGCATAGTGTAATCAGGTGCCCAAAAGGCTTAAAGCCCAAGGTAACCTAGGGCACTGATATGTGTTCCAGAGAAATTAATTGGCAACTTACTCTTCGGTGGCAGCAGATTTTTACATCGCAATGTGCGACAGAAAATGGGAATACTATAATTGTTTGGATAAGGTAAAGAGAAAATCGGAGTTGGAGTAACCTATTTTAAATATAATGACATAAATGGAAGAGTCCAGAAGATTTATTTCTCAAAATTGATAATCATGCAAGCAGAAGTAAATCTATTTTTAAATGCAGTAGGATCAATATCGTAAGTGATTCTTACAATATTTTATGGATACTTGCTTGGCAAGGATCAAAAGTACTAATACTTGTATGAAATAAGTACTAGGGCACAGGGTAAACACGTCGCAAACTCTCCTTTGCAAATTCATCTGTCAGACACACATTCTTCCTATTCCAGCCAGCCGTGTGAGTTTTTCTGAAAGGTGAATTTTTGGCATCAACATAGTGAACGGAAGGCTGTTGGTCGTGATTAAAAAAATAATAATAATAAACTTTAAAAAAAACAGTCCATTATATAGGAAGACGATAAATAATTGAAAGAGTAGTCCTATTTGATCCCCATTGATTGTCTCACTAGCCCCATCTTTTATTTGAAAGACAATAATTTTGTAATTTAAAAAAAATTATGATTAATTAGATATTTTAATAAACAAATTAAAACATTTCATATATTCTTTTACTAATTAAAATGATTTTATACATATTGTAACTACTTTTGTTATAAATTAATCGTAAGGGAAGGCAGGCTAGAATAGGAATGTTAAATTAATTGAAAATCAATTTACAGATAAACCTTAGTTAATAGACGCTCTTGCCATTGAACTGTCATATTGAATGAGGTTGGATAATGATTAAGTTCAAATCTATTTGCATCTTCAAATATATATATATATATATATATGTTTAAGCAACCTGGACGCATTGCAAGGATGAGAACATTGTACTAGAGTTTTTTTTTTTTGGCTGTCCAACAATCCAGTTTCGCAATATAGGTGATTTTAACTATTTCATGATTCAATAAATCTTAAAGATATGGCGGCACCAATTATATACATAGAGAGCTGCATACTTTATCAAAAGATTAACGAGGTATGGAGCCATGGTTTATGATAGATCAATGGCTGCAAGATATATCTCTTGCCATTCATGATACAATTATATCTCTCTTCCGTATATATTTTTTGTATTGCAGTTTTACCCCTTTGAAATTTGAAGGTGGGGGCTGACGAGAAGATTTGTCGGGGTTGAATAGGACTACTCTAATTGAAATTACATCACATAATTGTTCTATAGAATTAACAATAGTTGATATAACGAAAAAGGAATTAAACCATACAAATATCAACGTGGTCCTACATTAGTAAGGGTTACCACGTTAGCAGAACAAACCCTATTTTCAGATAAGGATTGAGTTGATGAACTCCCAAAAACTCGGCCAACATTAAATGCAGGTTGGGTTGGCGTCGGAAGAGTAATGGTGTCACTTGCCAACATAACAACCACAGAAGACATCATAGGTCGGACAGCTGGGTCTTCTTGGACGCACAACAATCCTATATGGATAAATTGTAACAGTTCAGCGGCAACATAATGACTGAACGAGTACTGGATCCATAAGCTCTGAAGCATGTCCATCGCACCATAGTTTCCAAGTCTGAAATGTTATATACAAAGTCATATACATATGTCATTGGTGTATCAATCGGTGGAAATATTTTTTCAGAGCACACAGATTGCAATATTTAGTTACATAAGTAAGGAGGCTTTGACCATGTTCGGAAAGATAAAATCCATTGTTCCTTCATCCACTTAAAATCTCTAGCAGAAGAACGCCAAAACTGAAAACATCTGATTTCACTGAAAATAGTCCTTCCATTGCATACTCCGGGGCCATGTATCCACTGGTTGAAGTTGGAAAAAAAAAAAAGAAAAAAAAATCAATGCTATAAAATAAAAAAGAACCCAGGATCTTGAATCTGGCAACTAATTCTGTAACAATCCTGGTAGGAGAGGTCATAAAGTTAAAGCCATTTATTATTGACGACAAGCATACCTAGAATCATAATTATATGCTTAAAAGGCAAATAATTTTTAACCATACATGGCATCATTAGATTACAATGAAATAAAGCATATAAGAAATAGAAACAAAGGAATTTTTGTATTGTTCCTATAGGAAGGAAATCGAGTCTAAATAATAAGAAATCCACATACTATGTTCCAACAACTCTATTGGTATTAGCTTCACTTTGATTTCCACCAAAAATCCTTGCCATCCCAAAGTCTGATATCTTAGGATTCATCTCATGATCTAACAAAACATTACTTGCTTTAAGGTCACCATGAATAATTTTGAATCGAGAGTCTTCATGTAGATACAAAAGACCCCTTGCAATTCCTTTAATTATGTTCATGCGTGTTTTCCAATCCAGCTGTGAAACCCTAGTTGAATCTGATAATGAATTGACCATATGGCAACTTCATTAGTAACCTCCTTATTGTAGTTAAAAGCATGTAGGGAATGGAAAGAAAAAGGAATTAGATAGTACAATTGTAGTAGTGGCGGTAGAACACAGATGTGTTCAAGAACTACAATCCAGGTAAGGCTGATTATAACGTTAAGGGTTAATACGACAGCATTTAGATGAAGTTCTGCCCACATTATGAGACCACATGCATGTTTGCAGAACTTCTCAACCAGCAAGTAAGAGAGTGTATCAAATCGTACATTTAACGTGTAGAGAAACTAGTATTAAAGAGTCTGAGCGCCTAACCAAAGAGAAAGAAATCAAGGCTTTTGTTAGGCATATATTCATAGATAAGCAGCAATTCATTCCCCTCTAAGCAGCATCCCAGGAGTCTGACAAGATTTTTATGTTGTAATCTGGCAATTAAAGTAACTTCATTCTTGAATTCTTGCAGCCCTTGCCCAGATGTTCTTGAAAGCCTCTTAACTGCTATTTCCTTGCCATCTGCTAATATTTCCTGGAAGCAACTTTCCATTGTAACGACTAATAAAATGATAAAATGAAGAGAAGAAAAGTGCCTGCTCAAAAGATATTAGCTCTTTAATTAACCAATTACGTTTAAACATTGGATCAATACTTGCAGTTACTATCATGCTGTTGCAGTTACCTTGTAAACAGGGCCGAAGCCACCTTCTCCGAGCTTATTTTGATGAGAGAAATGCTGTGTGGCCTGGAGTGCGACATCCAAGGGGAACAGAGGGAACTCTTGAGATGTATCCTGCTTCTTTCCCTGTAAAATATCACTCGAAAAATAATTTCCAGCTCTATCTACTTCCAAGGGATTTAATGGAACCTCTGGACTATTCTTTCTCCCCTCTGCGAGGCATACAATATCTATTTAGTTTGGAACGGAGGAAAAAAGGATAATGCAGAGTGAGTTAACATGGATATAAATTTGTGTCCTTTACCTCTCCTGAGTCTTCTCCGTTTGCTCCAAAGAAAATAACTAAACAGAGTCACTACAACAAGGGCTGATAATGCTATGCCGATTGCAACCCATGCCGCTTTCCCTCCTTGAAACAGAAATAATAAGTCAATTTAGTTTTTCGTCAAAAAAATAAGAATATCATCCATCACAATTCTCAAAATTTGCAAAAGATCTAGCCATTATAATAGGAGCTTCACCTAAATGTCACGAGCTTAGAGGTTTGCGCAGCTGCTCGTGCGGCACTTAGGCAACTTGACTCCGAAAGTTGCTAAGTAAGCCTTGATGCTAGTCTTCTCGCTCAAGAAAAAGAAAGGACCGTAGAGCCGAAGGACCGTAGAGCCGAAGAGCCTGTAGGCAAAGAAGAGAAGAGATGGAGACAAGAATCGCTAAGCAAAAGAGCTTTGTATTATATGAGAAAGCTTTATAATGCTTGGATGCTTTGTGAATATTTGTGGATTCTTGTGGATTATTGTGGATGCTTTACAAATGAGACTTGGAGGGGTTTATATAGTGAACCACCTCTCAAATGAATGGCCTAGATCTAATGCATCTAAGGGTCCTAATTCATTCTTATCTACTACATTATCTAGATATGTACAAGAGGATATTATCTACTAAATAATCTAGATAAATACAAGAGATAATTATAGAAGTTTATCTTGCTAGAGAATTCTAGAAGATGGGCTTGGGCCTGGGCTTTCTAGAAGCTGGGCCAAGCCTCTAACATCTTTGGGCCATTCTAGCAAGTAAATTAGGCGGGTCGTGACATCCTCCTCCACCTAATTCCGCGACGTCCTCGGCGCGCTTTCTTCCTTGTTGGGGTAGTAACTTGATAAGTACCTTGTCCCGCTCTTGAAATGCGAGGTGTCATCTCTTACCGTCCGCCCATTTCTTTCTTTTCTTGGCGGCCCTGTCTAAGCATGCTCGCGTGGTGTCGGTTTGGTCATGCCATTCCTTTGCGAGCTTGTATGCCACTGAACTCTTCCCTCCATAGGTTGAGGCTATTGCATGTGGAGTCATAGGTTGTTGTCCCGTCACAATCTCGAAGGGACTCTTGCCCGTTGCCTCGCTCCTTTGGAGATTATGTGAGAATTGGGCAACGTCTAGCAACTTTGTCCAATTATATTGATGGGCGCTCACATAATGCCTCAAGTATAGCTCAAGCAAGGCATTGATGCGCTCAGTTTGCCCATCGGTTTGGGGATGAAAGCTTGTTGAAAAGCTCAAGTCGGTCCCCAACATTTTGAAGAGCTCTCCCTAAAAGCGTCTCGTGAAGCGAGGGTCACGATCACTTACAATGTTTTGTGGTACACCCTATAGCTTCACTATGTGTTTGAGGAATGCTCGAGCGGCTTCGTCCGCGGTGCAATCCGTAGAGACGGGTATGAAGGTGGCATGTTTGCTGAACCGATCAGCTACCACCATTATGCTTCCATACCCTTCAGATTTTGGCAAGGCCACAATGAAGTCCATCGAGACGCTTTGCCATGGCCTTTCTGCAATGGGTAGGGGTTCAAGCAACCCCGCTGGACGTTGGTGCTCGACCTTGTCTTGTTAGCACACAAGACAAGTCCTTACATAGCCCTCCACGTCTTCCCTCATTTGAGGCCAATAGTAAGCATCTTGCAAGAGTGCAAGGGTTCGTGCCATACCTGGGCGACCAGCCCACTTCGGATCGTGGCACTCCTTGATGATCTCCTTCTGCAAGTTCCCATGTCTAGGCACGAAGAGGCGGTTACCCGTTGTGGGGAGTAAGCCTTTATCATGCCAAAAACGTCGTGTCTTCCCCTCACTTACCAACTTCAATAGGTTGTTGGCTATGGGGTCGTGCTCTAGGCCTTGTTTGATGCCGTCGATGAGCACACTTTGTGGATGACTCATGCTTGAAGTGGCGAGTTTCGCCTTGTGCCTTGGGGCGGTGGCCATAACATTTGCCTTACCCGCTTTGTACTCAAGCGAGTCTTGGAGTTGTTTCTCTAACTCCGTAAGTTCAGGTGACGCCATGTGGTAAGGCACTTTGGCTGGAGACTTGGCACTGAGCTCCAACTTAATTTGGTGATCCACTTCCCGTTGTGGAGGCAGCTTCTTTGGAAGCTCTTGAGGCATCACATCCTTATATGTGTCAAGGATAGCTTGAACTTGCATCGGCATTGGGTCCTTGGCAATGGCAACGTCCTCACCATCGTTTAGTGCTTGACCGGTGGTAAGGAAACTTGGATCCATCTTCGTCCCCCATTTGAATTGTAGTGCGGAGAGCATTTTGCTTTCAACCTTTGCTACACGTTCTGCCATAACTATGCATGATTGACTCCCATCGAGAATGTGAAGGGAGTTAGAGGCTGGTATAGGGAAAGCATGGACTTGGTCGAAGAACTCCATCCCTAGCACTACTTGAAAGTCATCCATGGGGACAATAGAGAAATCAAGCTTACCGTTCCATGTGCCAAGTTGTACTGACGTTACCTTGGACACTCCCAAGATTTCTTTGGTGGGTGAGTTTACCGCCTTAATGGTGCCTCCTCTATTGGTATATTTGAGGCCTAACCGTTTGGCCTCTTCCATGGAGATGAAGTTGTGTGTGGCTCCCGTATCAAGCATCGCACGCCCATCCTTGCCATTGATTGTGGCGCTCACATACATTAGACCCTTTTGAACATGGGTGAGTCTTTCAAGTGCGCCTATGGTACGAAGAGAACCCATCTCCGCTTGAGGCTCCTCATTTTGCACGCTCTCATGTTGAGCGGCTAAGGCATTGAGGGCCTTCCTCTTTGGGTAATCGCGCACCCAATGAGGACCATCACAAATAAAGCAAGGACTTTTAGGTTTGGGGGTATCGGACTTACCTTTGTTGGGTGTGTCACGCTTGTCTCCCCCGGATGGTTTCCATGCACCACCTTCCTTTCGAGCATGTTCCTTCTTGGTATTCTGCTCTCCCCCACCTTTCCCTTGGTTGGTCTTCCTCTCTTTGGATTGGGATGTGTAATCAATGAGGGATTTGGTCACGGCTATGCCATCATCAAGATTCTACACGCCGCGCCTCTCAAACTCAACCCTCGCCCAATTTTTGAGTCCGTCGAGGAAGTAGAAGAGAGAATCCTTCTTGGACATGTCCTCGATCTCGAGGATGATGGTAGTGTACTCTTTGATGTACTCACGGATTGTGCCATCTTGCTTCAAACGGCGGAGGCGACCCCTTACCTCCTTCTCGGCATTGCTAGGAGAGAAGTGCTTCCGAAGCTCTCTCTTGAAGTCCTCCCATGTGCGGAGGGAGAAGATGCCTCTGCCCACGTCGCTATGCTTGCGACGCCACCACAATTGGACTGCATCTCGAAGGAATGTGGGTCCAATGTCGATTCTTGAAGCATCATCATTGACACGTTTGGCTTCGAAGTATTGCTCCAAGCCAAATAGGAAGTTCTCAACTTCCGTGGCGTTGCGAGTGCCATTGTATGTGGCAGGAGTAGGCACATGTATGGTGCTTAGCCCACTTGGGTAAGAAGGGTTAGCACGATCACATTGATGCTTCTCCCATTCCGTGCGGGATTCATCCACATCCGCACGAATTGCTCGTAACTCATTCTCCACAAAGGTCCGCAAGCCGATGAGCTCTCGTGTAAGGTTATGTAACTCCTTTTCATAGGCGTTACTAAACTCAAGAATGTTGGACTTTGTTGCTTGGATGATCTCTCCACAGTCTGTCTCTAAGCCTTCGAGACGGTCGGAGAGGCCCTCAATTGTATTGTCCATCCCCGAGATCGCTTGCTCTAAGCTAGCAACACGAGGCTCTAAAGACTCCGAGGGTGGAGCTTTGGACTTACCTCGTTTTCCTTGTGCACGTGGTAGAGGTTGCTCCTCTCGTCCACGAACTTGCTCCTCCATGGTCACTTCAAGGTCGGATGCCATGCTCTTGTGCTCGAACTGTGTTCTGATACCAACTGTCACGAGCTTAGAGGTTTGCGCAGCTACTCGTACGGCACTTAGGCAACTTGACTCCGAAAGTTGCTAAGTAAGTCTTGATGCTAGTCTTCTCGCTCAAGGAGAAGAAAGGACCGTAGAGCCGAAGAGCCTGTAGGCAAAGAATAGAAGAGATGGAGACAAAAATTGCTAAGCAAAAGAGCTTTGTATTATATGAGAAAGCTTTATAATGCTTGGATGCTTTGTGAATATTTGTGGATTCTTGTAGATTCTTTGGATGCTTTACAAATGAGACTTGGAGGGGTTTATATAGTGAACCACCTCTCAAATGAATGGCCTAGATCTAATGCATCTAAGGGTCCTAATTCATTCTTATCTACTACATTATCTAGATATGTACAAGAGGATATTATCTACTAAATAATCTAGATAAATACAAGAGATAATTATAGAAGTTTATCTTGCTAGAGAATTCTAGAAGGTGAACTTGGGTCTGGGCTTTCTAGAAGCTGGGCTAAGCCTCTAACATCTTTGGGCCATTCTAGCAAGTAAATTGGGTGGGTCGTGACATAAAGCTACCTTTAAATATATTTTACCAATAAGAACTTAGGATCCTATTAATAATTTTTTTTTCCTTTTTATGATGCTTTCCTAAAAATCTCTCCGAATGATGTTAGTTTAACCGCCATGAGATACTACTTTGGCTGCAGCCACTGTTTCTACTGCTTATAGACCATTATCTACGTCAAATTCATGGACTCACCATGAGTGCTGCCATTACTTTCACGAGGCCCAGACGTCATGTTCTCGAAAAAGGGGTACATCTCGTACCTTATAAGACAACTAGGATTGTATACTCTAGCGCCCTTTTTCCGTTGAATCCCTGCGGCAATAAGTCTACCCACAGCCGTTTGAAGGCAACGGAAGCAGTCAGATTTTGACAAATCTGGTATGCACTGCACAAGACTACATAGTGTATCTGACCTAGAAATTTTAACCTTCAGGGTTGCATACTTAGAAGCACTTGAAGCCGCCATTGCAATAACCTCATTTAAGGACTCCTCCATAATCTTACTGAATTTACCCAGTTCATTAGCATCTTCTTCGTTATAATAGAAAAAAAATGGCCATGTATCAAAGGTAAAGAAGAAGTTCCTGGTCGAATAGCGCACTAGACACTCTTCATACCGTATAGTTGCCTCCTTGGTGCCATTACAGGTATTCACGATAGTGTTAGTTGCATCAGCTAAGCAGTTCTGACACGACTCATGGGTTACTAACAACCTACATAGATAAAGACCATAGACTTTGTCCGGATATTCCCCATCAGTTGTGTTGTAATAGTAGGAATTGCCACCTTCCTTGTGAAGCGTTTGGTTGAAGGCATGAGTAAGATTGTACATGTAGTTGATGGAAGGGTTTGAAGCAGTATTGTTATCAGGAAGTTCGCAAAACGGTGTGAAGGTAGTCACTTGATCATCAATGCCTGACGAACTCTGTAACAGAAGAAAGGATAGAAAACCAAGTAGAGGGAGAAAGGCAATAGTGCTTCTTGAGCCAGCGAAGAGCAGTACAATCGGCATCATAAGATATAGAACTAGTGTTTCTGAGAGCGGCAAAGTAAATTTATTAGTTAGTCAACTTAGTTACATATACAAATTGAGAATGAACTAACTCGTGTCGAGGGGGGCAAAACCCAATTATTCAAGTCACTTCTGGTGGAGATCGTGATATAATACGTATTGGTATAAAAAGTATGCTAGAATGTTCTATCAGTACGTAGTGGAGGTCATGCCCCATGACACATTTTTTTTTTTAATATATAAGTATCTGTAAACAGTTTTTGCCTCGAAAATGTGGTAGATTTATACATTGGCTCTCATTTTCTGATCAAGTTATGTGTATGTAGACAAATTTTGTACATTTATTAACGTGGAATAATTGCCTTCAGCACCGTAACTGCAAAAGTCTAGCATTGTCCCCGCTGACTTATAAGGTACATATATTCCCCACAATTTTGACTGCCTCGGACAAGAAATAGTAGACTAAAGTAGAGAAACTTTCAAGTACACGCAAGATGGCATTGACTGCACTTGAGAAAACAGTGGGAAAATCAACCCAACGGCAAACTGATAAAATACAAACATGATACCCAGTTCAAGTCATCAGCCAAGCCACAAAAATATTACAAAAACCAAAGTATTTTCAAGGATGAAATTTAAAGCATACAACATAGAGATTCTTCTCTGAAACTGAATCTAATGCCCCATTTTAATATGGCTAAGCCAACGAATTCCCTAAATTGTGATAAACTACATCAACATGACCTGAGGAACATAGATTGTATCCAGCACTACATATAAACTGTAAGTGCGGCCATCCAAAATATACAAGAACACATTAAAAAAGATCCAAAGAACAAATAATAATCAGATTACGTTACAATCAAGTACAACTCTTGGAAGGCAAAAGCACGAAAGTCCATCCATGCATACACACTATATAAACTCTTTTGGGACATATTATCAAATGACTGGATACCCTGAATTAAGCTGTATCAGACATTTATAAGAAACCTAAAATGAGAATAATGCTTTAATTTATCAACTTGCATAATTACTTAACATGGGGGAAGAAAATGAAACAAATATGCTAGATAAACCAATGGTATGTAATAAATATAAAACTGTTGCTTCCTAAATTTGGATTCAATAGCTGAAATCATTAACTTCGACAGAATATTATAAATTTCGAATCCAGAAATGAAGACCTTACACAAATGGGACCTATTTATACTAAAATCTAAAATTTTACTATTATTGACTATTCTATAATTACATACTTTAAATTCTAACAAAGTAAATCCATATAAAATCATTTGTTATAGTCACCACTCCTAAGAGGTTCCACACCCTGCGCATATTTTAAATTTAATCGTAGCTAGCCATTTGTTTGATTGCCCAAGTGGCACTACTTTTTTCATCATAAAGCTAATCCATGAAAGTGGAGTTAATTTACTCCCACGTAGTAGGCTCGGATATTTAACAATTATATAAGTGCTGTTATTTAAGCCCTGCTAATTTTTTTTTTATAAACCCCATTTTTCTCAAATAAGGTAAATAGTGTAAAATTTTCTAATTAAATATTCCTAATAATTAATCAAATCAAGCCCCGTACTTCACTTTTCTTTTTTATAGTGGAGAGGTTTGTTAATGAACATTTTTGTTAACAAGGCAAAATAGGAAAGAATACAATTGATCAAGAAAGAAAAAAGAAAAAAATAATATAAAAAACAATAGTAAAACACAATTTGTTTCTAGACTCTAGTAATATAATCTAAAACTAATCGAGAAGGCAACAAAGTCTGTTTGAAGGATTCTATTCACTTTCAAAGGTGTTGAATCTAATTAATTAGGCTGTCATACTTTATCCAATCTTGTTTCTCTTTGATGAACCTCATTGAAAGTTTTATATGTTCTGTCATTATTGTTCATTTTGAAGAGATTAAATTGTTTCGTTTCTTTGTTTTATTTTTTTTGAATTAATATCAATGACATATTCAGTTTCCATCACAATAACTTTTGAAACTCATTAATTACGTTAAAAGCCTCTAATCGGACAAAAAAATTGAGTAAATGAAAAGGTTCATTTTGATAATGATTAGAAGGGTGAGACTAATGACACCCAAATAAATGTTTCATAAGTGTTATTATTTGAGCTCCTCAAAATCTCTCTTTAAGACCGTTTTAATTAAAAATAAAGTTAAAAATATTTTTAAAATATAAATGACTAAAAGATATTAAAAATTTGAAGTATACTCAGTGTGATATTCTAACAATTATTTCTATAACATTCTAAATTTTGTAGTGTATATTGTATCATGTATTATGGATACATATGTATTAATATGTATTAATGTATATGTGATGTATTTATATTATAGTGTAATAAATAAAAAAATGATAGGCTTAATTGAAAGAGTGATGAGCTTAATTAAAAGAGTGATAGACTTAATGATAATAAAAAAAGGAGAGAGGATTAAGTGACAATTTGGCCTAATATTTATCTATAAAGGAGGAGAGTTCTAGAATTCTATCATTTCCTCTCTTGCTCACACGTTTCCAGCCGCTTCTCTCTCTCAATTTTCTTCACAAAATCATCAAGAATTCAAGGGAAGGAATAAAGAGATAAGAGCAAATTCTCTCACTAGAATTATCATGTATTAATTATAATTTGTTTAATTGCAAGAATTTCCTTGTGTTGTGATTTTAGTATGAGAGCTGTTGTCTTGTATGCTGAAAATTGTGTGAAAATGTTTATTTGAATGAGATTTGAAGGTATCTAAGTTGGTGGATGAGGATATAAAGCTAGAAATGAGAGTTTAGTCTAAATCATACAGTTTTTTATACTGAGCAGTGTATATTTTGAAATTCCTAAAAATTAGGGGAATGTTTTCTGGTTCTAAAAATTTTACTAATGAAACTATGTCCAAGAGTGTATAGAAATTGGAATCACTCAAAAATTCAAAGTATATGATTTGTAGTGAATTTTTTAACTTCTAGTCTAGAAATCACACTTCCTCTATTTTAAAACAGAATAAGGGAAAATGAAATTGCTTGAAGGACTAAATCTTTGCAAAATTATCTCATTTTTGGTATGCAAGTTTTTTTATATGTTTTATATAAGACTGTAAATTTTCACTGAGATCAGAGCTCTGTATGAATTGTTATTAATTTTTAAATTTGGGTTGATAAAAACTAGAACTTCTAGTTTCCAAAACAGGGCAGTTAGAAATAATTGGGTATGAACCCCTTAAAAAGCTATGATTTCTGGTATGATAGTATTTATATGTGTTATATACCAGCCTATAAAATTTGATATCTATTTGAGTAGGATTGTAAATCCTACAAATTTCTAAGCCTCTACTGCTCAGTGAGAAGGATGCATTGACAAAATTGTTGGGTTAATGAATTAAGTTATTTTGAATAGGAATATGACCTTATTTGACTCTGAAAATTTTAAGGAGACATGTTGTATTAGTGTAAAAAGTGGTCTATAAACTTGTGTGGATTTTGGAATAGACTATTATTTGTTAGAATTGTTTAATTGAGTGAGTATATATAGAAATAGAGCTAAAAAGGGGAATTATTTCACCAATGCGTATGGTGACCCTTAAAATGATTTTTGTCTTGTTTTAGGTTAAATACAAACATCAACAATAGAGCTTTATAAGGTAAATAAGCTAACCGTTCCGAAGCCACAATGAATTTTCTACTGTATGCTATATTGTGTAATGTGATATTGTTAAATGTTAGCACTATGGTGCTTGAATTGTGATTGTATTAGAAGCCTAATATAAAGCTTCTTTTATATTACTAAATGTGATTTGTAACATGCGATTGGCATGCCAAACTTAGAAAACTTAACTCTCATAGCTTGAGGGGAGGTTTGGACCATATGTTTCTCTATACGGGATTCGGTAGCATGGGCCCGTTATTGCTCGAATTATCATACTAGCCTTGAGTTATTTCAAGTGCAGGCATCTATGTGTATCTGTACTATTCTGTATGGTAGGATAAAGTCCAGTAGGACTATATGGCTGTCATCCTTCAATGATGGTGGATTCATGCAATGTGAGAAATACTCACTGCGATGATGCCTTGCCTATAGATCCCACCAATAAATGGTTATGTGATATGGGCCCAGATATGTATGATATGACTATGATATGAAAAGTCTTACCTTGATTAGAGAGCATTATTTTCTAAGTAACTATGACTAATACTATGGAAGCTTCCGAATTATGTGATATGAACATGATATGTCTCATTAATATGGTATCGAGTATAGTATGTGAGTCCTTATTGTACATTGAAATGAAATGTGTATATATGTATGGATATCCATAGGAATAATGTAGATAGCTTAAGGAAACTCATGCGTGAATGATTTATGTGTTTATGAATGCACATGAGGATGTGATGAATTGAGAAAGTGAATATGAAGTGAACTTATGTGATAATGAATGAGAATGTGTCATGGCCTTAGACAAGAAATTATGGAAATAAAAGAAGTGTGATTGGCAAATGAGAAAATGGCCTAAGAAGTTGGCCAATTATACAGAACTGGCGTAAGAGCGCCCAATAGATCGACCTAAAAAGGTCCAGGCAGTGAGTTGGCATAGAAGCGCAACCCATATGGTGTAGGAGCGCGTATTGAACTAACCTAAATGGGTCCAGACAATAAGTTTGCACAGGAGCACAAACTCTATGGTGCAGGCGTGCCAAGTTGAAAGTGAAACCTGGTGCCGAACCAGAGACTTGGCGCTGCTACGCAACCCCTGCATAGGGATTTCTGTTGTGTAACTTCTTCAACAAGTTACTTGAGGCTATAGTATCCATTCTGTAACTAATTTGTACTATTAGTACTGTTAATTAACACTATAGCACATTCATTTAGCTTACATACTGAGTTTTACTCATTAAATTATTGTGTGCCTCAAGTGACCAGTAGACTGGGATACAGATGGAAGACTTTTGGCAGTACTAATAGAGTTTTCTTGATAACCACGGACCACTATAGTATTATTTTGTGACCACAAATTGTAGGAACTTTGTAATATTTAGATGTACATGTATATATAGTGAAATACTGTGGTTGTGATTAGGAACTCTGTATTAGGGATATTTGATAAAATTTTTGGAAAGAAATATCGGAGTTCACTTGTACATGATTGCTTGTGGTTACACTCCGAATGCATTGTGTATGGAGTGTGACAATTTCATTTAAAATTTTTTCCCTTTAACTCTTTAAATACCTAATTCGAAATTAATATTTTTTATTTATGGAATGATTTTGAGATGATGGTTGATAAATTCAAGTATTAGAATTATAATCATAAGAAATAAGTTCTTATTTTGATTTTAATACACTTTTTTTTAATAATTCTTGTTTAGTTGCTACAAATTAAACATTTTCATTTTGTTTAGTTCAACATAACCAAACAAAGTTTTATATGTATTTAAATAGTTTTATTGCTTATAAGAATATGATTTGAGTATATTTAATGAAAACCCTAGAAAAAAATAATAAAGCTTTAATATATGCTTACCTTATAAATGAGTAAAGCCATGAGTAAATAATTAGGTGAACAGCTTCTGAGTTCTAGAGCAGTAAAAAAATATCTGATATGATTTTGAAGAAGAAGAGGATAAGAAAAATTTAATGAACTATGAGTTGACAAGTCTATAACAGTAAAGTGTGAATTGTATAGATAAATTTAATTTTAAGGTATGTAAGAATAATAATTTTGCTATTATACAAAAAGTATTTATAAATTATTGATTAAATAATTTTTAAATAAAGTGACGCCTAGAAAGGGATTCTATGGTGCTCAAATAACAACACTTATTTTGTAAACACTTAATTGCTCTATAAACCCAAATTTTAAATTTTAAATTAAGTATAGTACTCTCTACACCCTTCATAACACTAATAAAACCACCTTTAATTAATAAACATTTTTTATTCACTTTAATTTTATTTGCACACCATAATAAAGAACTATAAGAGGTATATTTGCTTTTCTATTTTCTTCTCAATCGTTCTCTTACCGTTTTCTTTCTTACTGGTTCAACAAAAAAATTGATTTGTTCGATGAAGTATCACTGCAATCTTCTCATATTTGTTCATTTGATTTGTTTAGAAATGAGATAATGCCACCGATTTTCCCTACCTATAGGCTTTATTTCACGGATAAAGGCACTTCGTATTTTTTTGTCATTTAGTCTTAAAAAATAAATTACGGATCTCCCTTTTGTTAAATCAGCAGTTAGATGATATCATTTTTCCATCCCAAATATTATGCAATTACCAAAATACCCTTTAAAAAATTTCTAAATTATTCTAAATTAAATAATTGAAATCAATTAAGAAAAAAACAAAATAAAATAAATAAAATCACGCCAAAACAAGTTAAACCACAAACACCATCCCTAAAAATTTCCGCACACTACCCTCAAAAAAATTTTAACCAATTTCATCCTTGTGTCACCGCCACCATAAACCTATCCCTTACTATCGCCGATTTCATCCCACTGTATCCACCATCAGCTTTCGTCTTCTCCAGCCCAATCGGTCACCTATCACTTACCACCAAAGAACCCAGCAAACCACTGAGCACAGCAAACCCATCAACACATTCCTCTATTCTGCTTTCTTCCTATGCTCCTTTAACCGTATCATAGAGTACTCAAGCCAATGCCCTTAAGTCAATGTTTGGTAGTCGAGAAAACAAACTAAAACAAAAAGAAAACCTGAAAAATTCCACTAATTTCAATTAATAAACAAAAAGAATACAAAGTTGAAAAACAAATTGTTTTATCCAAAAGCAGAGAAACAAAGTTCCTAATCTTCCAATAACATCTTTCAAATTCTCCATAATCTCTTTAGAGAGCAAACAAAGCAACCCCAGGAAACCCAACAACCTTCAATACTCAATTCATGCTTTTTGCTTTCGGAGAGGAGAGCTTTAGAGGTTTCCGCAATGAGTTTTAGATCAGGCTTCAATTTCGTTTTCAGTCGAAAGAGAAAAGAGAGGGGAGCGTGAGTAGAGCAGGGGAGGAAGCCAGCTTCTTTTTTCAGCCAAAAGAGAAAGGTGAGAGTTGACGAAGAAAAGATGCCCCATGTTTTGGTTATTATAAGAAGAAGCTACCTTTAAATATGGTTTTGTTCGATTATAGTTAAACAATTTATTTGGCTTGGTGGTTTAGTTTAAGAGTTAAGGTTTTTAAGTCTTGGGTTCACATCCACCAAGCACTATATTTATTTATATTTCTTAAATTTTAAAAGTTTAAATGATTATCTTACCCCTCTAATTCAACATATTTATAAACAATTAATGGTGATTTTAATGAAAGGGGGATTTGTGATATATTTTCTAAAACCTATAGATTAAATCTATGAAAAAGTACAAAAGATCTTTATTGGTGAAATAGAACCTAAAGGTATGGGAGGTTTATACGATATCCTGTTTAAGAATGCATCAAACTATGTTGAGTGGATTCTAATAAATGTTGCACGGTTCTTACTTTATAGAATGAGTTAGGTCTCGATTCATTTAATGAAAATGCACCAACCAACCATTGATAAATGCAGCCATACTCTTATCTCTCTTCATCTCTCACTATATCGTTCCCCACTATATGATGACGAACTCATGTGAAAGAATTTAAAAAAAAAAAAATTAGTCAAACCAATAATAAAACCAAGAAATGCATGTCTTTTTATTTTTCAGGATCCTTTTTAAGAACAATTTTCATTTTCATAATTTACATATATATAATTCTATTTTGTAATGAATTTTATAATAAAAAGCAATTAGGGTTTAAGTTGAGATTGGTGTGTATTAATTATTGTTTTAGAATAATATAATTATTGTTTTATTATATATTTATCATCATTAGTATATTACTTCATGGAGATTTTACAATAAAATTTTATTAAAAATTGTGGATATATAGAGTATTTACTTGGATGCAAATAGCCTCACCCTAATTAGGATTTTTTATTTACAATTTTAACTATACTTAAATAATTAAATGGGATTATATTAAAAAAATGCTCTTAAGTTTTAACCTAATTTTAGGTAGAGGATAACTATACATATTTAATCAATCAAACCCAAAGTTGTCTTGAAATCATTATTAGTTAGTTTTAACCCTAATAGAATTATGAAAAGTAAATTTTATCCTTGTACTATATAATTCATAAAATTAGAATTATAAATCTAATTTAAATTAAACCCAAAAACAATAAAATTAAAAAATAAATAAAAAAGAAAGCCATATTTTCTTCTTTCACAGCCCACACCCAAAATCATCTTCATCGACGGGTCTGCCCAAAATGATTTTCATTGAAATCTTAAAAAACCCACCACCATCACTCCTATTGCGACACTGCTTTCTTAAATTATTAAAATAAAAAAACTCTAATTGTTAAGTCAATTAGAAATCCTAGACCTAAGCCAACTGAAAAGCCTAAATCTTAATCCAATTGAAACCCCGAATCCTAGTCCTACTACGACAATTTGGATGTTATGTTGAAGGTCAAATCAATAATCCTTGATTCAGGTGTAGTATGTGCGGTTGTGGATGAATTAATGTATAAGGTGTATTTGTTAGTTGGGTTTTGGTTGGGGTATAGTAGTTGGCTAACATGTTTGGGGTGTTTTGGGGTTGTTTTCTACATGGTTTTGATGGATGGTGGTCGTGCCTAGCTTGGTTACTGGTTGTTTTGGTTTATTTTCAGTGTGATTTTACTTTTTTTTTTTTTGGGGGTATTATTTTGTTGGAATGTTGATTGAACAATAGTGTGGTACTTGCAGGTAGAGTTCGTCGGTAGAACTCTTATTGGGATTTCATGTTGATTTTTTTGCGTGGGTCACCTATGTTTTTGAGTTTGGGTTCTTCATGTTGCGTTGTATGTTTCTCGATTGTTTCACATTGCTCAATTACTTTTTTAGGTTTTGGGTTTTGCCTATCAAATTTACATATGCCTCTAGGTTGTTGCTGAGTTGCTTAATTGGTCTTAAAATTTTTGCATTTCTAGATTTTCGGTTGTTTTTGTAGTGTTCTTGAGTTTCTATTTTTTAATATTATAAATTGATTTTGAATATTTTATTTTGATATTTTGATGTAAAGTGGTTATTTTATACGAAATCTCTATATTACCCTTCTCTTTGATAGAGTTAAAACTAACGACGATTTTAAGATCATTTTAAGGTATGGTTGATTAAAAATATATAGGGCTCGTTTGGGAGGCGGGTTATGGGAGTAGACTAAAAATAAAGACTAATTATCTTAGACTCATATTTGGTAATTTATAGCGATTGAGATTAATAGTCTTAATAATAAAATAAGCATAAATTATCAAGATTATTCTTTCACATTCTCCACCACGGGACAACCTAGGATAGGGACTAATTAAGGCGCAAATGGGTTGGTGGTTCTCCCTCTCTCTCTCTTCTTACTCTCAACTTCTTCTCAGCAAGAAAAGCTTCTTTTCTCTGAACCAAAACTGAGATAAATAATAGAAAATCTTGCTCTCTCTTTGTTTTCTTTTTTTTTTTCGCTCAATTTTCTTTCACCTACTAGATTATATCAATTGTCTCAACAATTTCTCTATTTTTTTCCCAATTCTATTTTAGGTTTTGAGTTGTATAATCTCTGTTTCTTGACAAACTCATCTCAAGTAAGTAGATATATCATTCACTTTTATGGTTCCATTATTAAATTTTATTATTTCCTTGATTTTGAGTAAAAAAAATTGAAACTTTGTACTTGACTCATGCTTGAAGACTGAAATTAAGCGTTGGTGTTGAAATGACGTTTTGATATATGCTTGTGATGATCTTTTTTAGACTGCTATGTCAGATGCTAAGTGAATAAAGTCAGATTTGACATTTTTTAATCCTTCTTTTATGTAACTAGAAAATATCAATACATATATTTTAATTGATTTTGAATCAAAATATGAAATCTAAATGGATGAGTTTTGTTTTTATTGATTTTGTATCAAAATATATGTATATAAATTGTATAATCTTGAAGCTAATTGTCTAACAGGAATTTTATTAAAATTAATTAATAAGGTGAAAATTTGTATGTTCTAATTCACATAAATTGTGTATGAAAAACATTAAAGAATATTAATATCATAAAGTTCAAATATAACCTTAATGTGGCAACAAATCTGATATAAATTTTATATAACTACAACCAACTACATGTTACGAAAGATCTCCAAATCCTACAAATAATTTAATGTGGTGTAAGATTCATAGTGCTCCATTATCAATAGTAATTAAAAAAAATCAAAGTTGTGATCAAGAAACTGAACATAAAGAATAATTAACTTAAATGTTGAACATAAAGAATAATTAACTTAAATGTTGAATCAATGAAATATAAATACTATGAAAAGTTATTGAATGGTGCAAATTTCATAGCTAGTGAAACATTCTAAGATTAGTGAAACATTCTAAGATAACCATTATAATTAATTTGTACTCACTCTAGAATGGTTTAAGCTATAAAATTGACTATTAGGACCCTTAAATAAAATTTTCCAATTTTTTGCTCTCTTATTTTTATGTAATTTTCTATTTTTAATACTAGTAACTCATATATTTGTTTTTATGATTATAATTTAGTAATTAATTAGAGACTTTTGATTCTCAAATATAGATAACAAACGTATTCTGCTGTTCCAACTTGCGAATGAGTTAAGTATACAAAAATTGGTTATGTGTATGGCAACGGTTGTCCTCTTGGATGCTATTGTCACATGGCTCCATGAGAAATATCTACTTACTTGGTCGAGCATTTGTTAGGCACCAAACTCGTATTAGTGCTCTAGACGACATGATAGGTAGTGGTGACATAGAATGAGTGAATCAACTAAGAATGGATACAAGAACTTTTGGGTTATTATGTGAAGTGCTTCATGCTGGTGGGAGTTTAAAGATAAATAGTGTAGTTTCTATTGAGGAGCAAGTTTGTATGTTCTTATATATACTTGGCCATCATGTAAAGATTCCAACAATTCATAATAACTTTCAGTGATTTGGAGAGACAATTAGTAGGTTCTTTAATTCTGTCCTAAATGGGTTTTTATGATTATGAGATGTTTTATTAAAATTGCCAAGGCTTGTGCCTAAGTATTGTACAGATATTAGATGTAAATGGTTTAGGTATGATGTACATGACCTTAAGATGTTACATGTATTTAGTTTCTAGTATATATTTTAAACCGTCGTGATTCACCCTACTACATGTGTATATATAAATATATATTTTGGGTATAGATTCTTTAGGAGCATTAGATAGGACATATACCACAGTGCATGTTCCTGAGCATAATAAACCAAGATATAGAATTGAAGGTGAAATTGCAACAAACGTCTTAAGAGTTTGTTCACGAGACACGTTATTCACTTTGTATTTCTGGGATGGGAAGGTTCAGCTTCAGATTCAAGAGTACTTCAAGATGCTATATCCAAGCCTAACGGGTTAAAAGTTCCTACCGGTAAGCTTATATTTAAAGAATATAAACAATAAATTTAACTAATTTAATTTATTACACCCAAGTATAAATTCCTCTTTTACATTTTTAAATGTTAGGTTGTTATTATCTTGTGGATGCTCGATACACAATTGGTGAATGGCTTTTTGCACCACATAAAGGAACAAGATATCATTTATTAGAATGGCGAGATGTATATACATCTATCAACTATCAAGTATACTTCAACATGAAGCATGTGTTTGCAAGAAATGTTGTAGAATGTTGTATTGGACTTTTAAAGATATGTTGGGCATCTTAAGGAGTCAATCTTTTTATCTAATAAAAAAACAATGTCGAATAATAACTAGGATTGGCAAATTCACCTGTGTGGGGTCGGGGAATTCTGGGCCAGGTCATTCAATATATTTGACTTCAAAATTTTATTTATGTGTAATACAAGGACAAGGTTTGAACCTAGGGCCTAAAGACAAAAGATGTCACTTGCAAACCACTTGAGCTAATGATGTTTTGTTGGTTATTATTGAAAACAATTTCTATCTATAATATTATTATAGCACATGCATTTTAAATAAAATGATGTGGTTGAGGCTTGAACGCATATCACAAAGAAGGCCTTTGCACCTCACACACCACCAAGCTACACATTACTTTACTATGAGTGTTGGTAGTTTTAATACTAATAGTATTGTTGAAAATTAAGCTAAAAAATAATTATTATTACAAACCGGGGAAATTCCAGGGCCCCTGACCCGGCCCAAAAAAAATTTCGGAGAATTTTCTGAGGTCGGGGAGTGAAATTGATGATTGGGGCTAGGGACCCCGCACCCTGGCCCTAGGTTTTGCCATCCCTAATAATAACTACTTGTTTTCTCTTACACAACCTTATTAGGATAGAAGTTTCATTAGAGCCAATGGAGTTTGCGTTAGATAACTTGCTTTCTAATGGAACCACTAGTGATCATGAAAGCATTAGTGAAGTTGCTTCATCTGATCAATGGTCTGAGCGGAGGGATAATTTAGCATCACAAATGGTCAATGAGTGGAGGGGAAAAAAGTTTACTTACTATTTGAGTTTGTGTAATGACATTTGTTCTATTATTTCCTTGTATTTGAATAATTTATTTCAATGTTACAACATAATATTTGATTTCTTGTATGTTGTTATGGTGGTATTTTTGTTATAGTAAGCATTGATGTTTAATACCCATTTGTGAATAAATATTTCTTATATTGATATGTATAGATGTAATTCTTTATGCTTAGGTATGCATGTTAGGGGTGATTCTTAAGTAAATGCACATGACAAGAAAGGAATAAGACGTACATGGACATATGAAAAAGAGGAAGCTTTGCTTATTGAATTGAAGGGAATAGTGGCAACTAGGGGTTGAGCTGATTGCGGTCAATTCAAATCTAATTATTTAAAAATTGTAGAGCAAAACTTAGCTCAAGGTCTTCCTAATGCTTGATTGAGAGCTAGCCCCTGTATTGAGTCTAAAATGAAGAAATGGAAGAAAACTTATGGAGTAATATTTGATATGCTCAACACTAGTGGTTTTGGTTCGAATGATGAGAAAAAATATGTCCAAATTGATAGTGATGAGGCTTGGCAAACTCATGTGCAGGTATAAAAGCAGAGTTTCTATATTATGTGCTTTCATTTATTTTTATAATAACTCATTATAAATATTTCTTCTTATTGTAGCATCATAAAGCTGCTGAGGGATTGTGAGCTAAACCATTTCCTTTGTATGAGAGGCTTGCTCATATATTTGGAAATGATCATGCTACAGGAAGAGCAGCTGAGACACCTGTTGAAATGGCAGCGAATGAAAATGAAGAAAATATTGACAATGCATTTGGCATAGATGATGACTCATCTCGAAAGTCCATAAACCAAGCCGAAAACACCCAATATGCAAGTCAGGTTCAATCAAACACCTCCAAGAGAAAAGGGGTAAAATCTTCTGATACACTTATTGGAAGTTTGGATAAATTTACTATGGTGTTTCAAGATGTGATGGAGAAATCAAATGAAAATGTGAGTAAACTTGTTGAACAATTGGCAAAGGAAAATGCTAAAGATTCTAAAATCATAGCTAATATTTTGATTAAAATGGGCATTCCTCTTCATCAACTACTTCGAATATTGAGGATTCTTTTGAAACATTTAGAATATGCTGAAATCTTCAAGACATTAGATTATCAAGAGAAAATGGAGCTTGTTGAAACACTCTTTCTAGGGATATATGATAACAAAAATATGTGTGTGGCAGCATCCTTTTTTATAGGATGAGTAATGCTACTCATACAAACTACTTATACAAATTCACCCATACAAACTAACGTGATATGATATGATTTGATAAATAAATGTAGTAATTTGATAAATATATATTAATGATAAATGACATTAATTAACATGGGTGATGTGACAATCATATAGGAATGTCATATCAGTTTGTATGTGTGAATTTTTATAAATAGTTTATATGAGTAGTATTACTCTTATAGGACACTAACTTGTACATGGGAGATTAATAAAGTCAAAAGGTGAAGGCAATGATACCTTTTTTTTTTTTTTGTAACTTGAATCCAATTATAGGGATAGACCTTATGGATGGATGGTGTATGTAATTACTAATAATTATGCTTTTTGTTTTTTGTATGTAACTAACCAAAAGATAATTTCCTATTACTTGGTCGTTAGAGTTAGTTAGTGTACCAATTAATACTTGAATATATTATTGTACTTAATACAATCATATATTATTGGCTATCATATGACATGTGATGTTAATATTCTTATTAATTTTGAGTATTTTATATATTTTATTTTAGGATTTAAGTATGGTGGTGATAGGTGAAAGTTGAATTGTTATTATCCTAGTGAAATTTTAAGTAAATAGACGATTTCTTATCATTAAAAATTTTAAGTGAAGAATTCTCCTGTAATCTTGTTTATTTTTTTATTTTTATATTTTTAAAGTAGATATAAATATATTTTGTTTTAAATTTATATTTTAAAAATTGAGTTTGAATGTGTTTTATTTTATTTGTATAATTTTTTTATATATAATAAAGTAAAAGAAAAAAAATTCAAAGTTGTCAATACTTTAAAATTTTATTATTTGAACATAAATTCATTCAATAATATAATTCAGTCCCAAATTACATCAAACTTCGGATAAGATTACAAATAGTCCAGTCCACGTTGTACCAAATAGAAGACAATACTATATATACTTCAGTCTTGTCCAATCTCAATCCTAATCCTAATTCCAATTTCAATCTAGTCTAATCTAATCCTGACTCCCAAACAGGCCCATAGTGTTCTCCACTTAAATTACAACAAAATTTGAGGACATTTTTTTATTGATCATTGTTATTAAAGCCCCTTTAAAACTGTTTCTAAGCCCTATTTTTATTTTTTTTCAAAAAATTAAAGGTATATATTATATTAAATTACTAATAAAGACATTTTTAATTTTGAGTATATTCTATTTAACCTTTTTTATATATATTTCGTATAAAAAGTTCTTTTGCTTTAAACCCTAAGTCTTTTAAAACATTTGAAAATATCTTCTTATACGCGTATCAAAATTGATGCTTTATAAATTAAAGTTTAATATTCTGACTTCATTTTTATTATTTTTTCTACAGTATCTTCCTCTATTTGGTCTAGGAAAGTATTAGACATGTTTCAACATTTTAGTTCTGCGCAAGGAAACGAAAGCTAAATTCCTTTCAAATGCATCCTTTGAACCTCAAACAATTTCAATATCAGGGACTTTATTAATTTAAGTTCATTTTGAATTTAAATTCATTTTGAATTAAGTTCATTTGCATTCACTATCTATATAATTTGAGTAATTAGTAAGGTTAAAAAGAATCGGCATTCAAATGATTGCTTCTAAACTGTCAAATTTCTGCCGCCAATAATACTGACATGGCAGTCTGTAGAGACATCAATTTGCTTAAGTTAATTTTCCTTCGTAGCTTCAATTAACAGAGAGTGAAGCAGCAATTAATAGAAATTAATGGAAAAGGGTATTTTTGTCATAAAATAAAATAGATTTATCAAATTAAATAACTAAATTTAGTAAGTTTAAAGAGAGTTTTAATTTAATGGAGCTTAAATGCCAATACTCTTTTTTATTTGTCCCGTAATTAAATAAGAAGTAGGGTTTCTTTAAAAAATATGTGAGGCTTAAATAATAACTCAGGTTTATATATGTAGTAACTTGCTTTTATTGAGACATGTTTGTTGAACATACTTCATTGATATTTTTAACTCAGAACTTGTCAGGAGCGTGCCTAATTATTTTCTTCATCGATTCATTTGTCCTCTCCTCTCATTACAAAATCTCAACCAATTATCCGCCGCCTCGCTTCTACAAATCAATCAACATCCGTCAACACATACTCTTATCTCCATTAGCAAGAAAAGAAAGGTAGATGCAAAGATCTAGACTGACTAGACGGCGATGGATTTCAGTGAAAGGGATGTGATGAAGTCCCCAGGTCCATCTGCTCCTGTCACACCTGTAGCCCACTGTGGGGTTTTAAGAGAGGTTGGAGGTAGTGGTGGTGACACTGAAGTTCTGATTTCAGAGGATTATTTGACATGGTTCGAAAAATCTGATGGGTCTTTTTTCAATCGCTAGGCCTTGGCGAATGGAGACTAGGACCCCATGCAATGCGAGGCAATGCTCAAGAGGCATCATGTTACCCAAAGATAGCAAAACATACATATCTCGCCCAACGTGTTCACTAGGGGTGGCAAAATCCGGGTGCGGGGGTTTGGCGTTTCCGCACTCACACTAAATCAAAAAATTCATCCCCTATCCCCGCAAAATCTTTGAAATTTTTTTGAGTTTTTCCAGGTGCGGGTATTTGCGGGTGCTAGGAAGATGCATCCACAGCTAGGAAAAAAACCCGGATTATCTCCGCTTTTATTTTTTTAAAAATTTTTCTATGCTTTGGATAGATTAAAATATCATAATGTTGCGTAACTTGCAGGGAGGACGCGAAGATATTATAAAAACTGTGTACAAAAAGTAGCCTAAAGAGCATTTTGCATTACAAAATCCTAAAAAAGATTGGGCTATGCGGGTGTGGGCCAGGGACCAGGGTTCCTTAGTAATACCGGCCCCGCACTGCACCAGGATTTGTGTTTCCTTAGTAATCTCCATCCCTGGGCTCAATCCCCGAATTTCTGAGCTTTTTCCCGACCGGCCCATGCGGGGAAAATCCGGGTCCTCGACCCTATTGGGGAAAGTTGCCAACCCTAGTGTTCACACATTAATAATATTAACTCGTTTCTACACGAGGTGCGCTAATCATATATATATAGGAAAACTTAGAATAGACAATGTAGTAAAATAGTGATTTTTATTAATAATGGAGAGCAATACAAACACGGCCCTCTAGTGTTTCGAGTATCTGAAAGCTTAATGCTAGTTATAACTCTAAGGCACTAGCATTTCTTGATTATATGTGAGGCTAAAGGGTTTAGCCTAGTTACAAATGGAAGTACATGCCTCTATTTATAGTGAATTATAGTGAAATATGTCGGTTTATTTTCCTAAAATTGGTCTTCATATGTGAACGCATTTAGTTGACTGAAAAATCTAGGCTCTCGGCATAGCTGCTGCCGACTTCTTCTTCTTCTTCTCCCACATGCTTGAATCTTCTAGGCTTACATGACTCCACCAACTTGGCTTTGCATATTAGAAATTGAATTTTTTATTCCTTAACTTCTTATTGGCCTGATTGAAGTTGGCATGCATGGTCAAACGTTATAGCTTGATTCATGTTAGCTATTTGGTTAAATCTTCATTTCTTTTGTGCATGTTTCTATATTCTTTTCACAGCTGCCTATTTAGTTTCTAGAACATGTATCACATTTCAACAATATATATATATTACTGCGGATCTATGCTGTAGCTTGTGGGTTGTTGGCTGCGGTTGATGGACGATTGCAGGAGTGCCCAACAGGAGGCCGCTGAGTCTAGAAAGTTGAGGGATTCCGAGCTTGCGCCCGCATGAAATTCGAGAGTGAAGCTAATTATACTTTAGGTTGTTAGCAGACAAGCGCGAGAAACTTCTTGAAGAGGAGTCTCAACTTCAAGCGGCCACGCGCAGCTTGTGCCTTCGCCAAGATAAGGATATGGAGAAGGCCCTGACTGCCTTGAGAGATCTGAGGGCTGCACTTAGGTAAGAGAATGATTGCAGGGAGCGTATCAAAAAAATGCAAGCTGAAAAGGAGATTTCAGTGGAATCACATCGCAAGAAGTTGGAGTCCCTTAGCCAGCATTTCTCGGCTGAGTTGGAATCACAGAAAAATACCCTCACAAAACGTCTCACGGCTGAGGTGGAAAAAGAGGTACGCAACTGCAAAAGGGTGATGAGGATGCCCTCCCGCCAAGCATATAGAATGGGGCGTAAGGATGCTTGCTGCCTCCAGAGGATCGTAGGGCCAGGGAACCCGATGATTTTAATGAATTGATGATGCTTCCCCGGGGTTATACTAGTCCTAGGAATCCTGATGCTATAGATGATATATGGTGATTTTGATGTATCGATGGAGCTTCCCTGCAGCTATCCTAGGCCTGGGAATCTTGGTGGTGCTGAAGATGGTATTTTTTCAGATTTTGAGGATAGACCATTTAGTTCTGAGTGTGGCCCTGGGACCGAGTTTTTGGTTTTTGGTTGTTTTGAGCTATTTCCTCAGATTCTGTTATGTCCTGGGTGGGCAAATTTATGTAAAATACGAAAATGCTTTGGTGATGCTTGATCGAAGCTACTTTAGTGATGCTCTATCCCTCAGATGCACTCTAATTCAACCCGCAGTTTACTATTTCTTTCAATACGAATTCATGAAAGTGGTTTCGTCGAGAAATATTGTAATACCATCTCTAATTTTTTCAGTCCATTATGGAGATATTACTTTTAGTAATGTCAGCAAAGCTGTTTATTCTGCAGTGTTCTGTTCCAGTCTATACTTCTGAAACTAGAAGCTGATTTTTTAATTTTTATTTTATTTGTCATAATTCGTGTAGAATGGAAATCTAAAGTAAATAGGAAACAACCAGTGTTTAGAAAGAGAAAAAAAAAAAAAAAGAAAGACAAATTTTCCCCTGTCGATCCCAATAAGTTTCACAATTAGAAGTGTTTGGTGAAATGTGACGGTAAGAGAAATTTGGAGGTAAGTCTTAACCTTGCAGTCTCTAGAATCTGGATTGACTATGTATGTACAATCAAATGACTATCTGCAGCAATATAGTTCTCCAAATTAGTGGATTTTACCTCACCAATTGCTGATGCAGCTTACTTTCACATGTTCTCATGAGTTTATTTTTTATCAAGCGAATGGAAGGCTGTGGTTACACCATATAATTGTCTACAGATATTACAATAAAGGATATAATGAAAAAGGAAATACACCATAAACTTTGTCAACGTGGTCCTACATTAGAAAGGGTTACCATATTTGCAGAACAAAGCTTATTTTCAGATAAGGATTGGGATGATGAACTCACAAAAACTCGGCCAACATTAAATGCAGGCTGGGTTGGCTTAGGAAGAGTGATGGTATCACTTGCCAACATAACAATTACAGAAGACATCGTAGGCCGGACAGCGGGGTCTTCTTGGACGCACAACAATCCTATATGGATAAATTTCAGTAGTTCATCAGGCACACATGACTGCACGAGTACTGGATCCATCAGCTCTAAAGCATGTCCATCGCACCATAGTTTCCAGGTCTGAAATGTTATAGACAAAGTCATCAACTATCATTGTTGTATCAATCAGCAAAAATCATTTCTCAAGGTTGCAGTATTTAGTAACTCACATAAGTAAGAAGGCTTTGACCATGTTCGGAAAGATAAAACCCACTATTCCTTCGCCCGCTTAAAATCTCTAGCAGAAGAACTCCGAAACTGAAAACATCTGATTTAACTGAAAACAGTCCTTCCATTGCATACTCTGGAGCCATGTATCCACTTGTTGAAATTGGAACAGAAGCAAAAAAAAGTGCCATAAGAAGTAAATAAAAAGCATCTGGGATCTTAAATCGGGCAAATCCTGTAACAATCCTGGTACTGGAGGTCATAAAGTTCAAGCAAAATATTATAGCTGGCATGCTTAGCCAGAATCATAATTGGACTCTGCAAAATAAGTTTTAATCACAAATGGCATCATTAGATCACAAATTCATCAAGCTATTTAATAAGAAAATCCACATACTATGTTCCAACAACTCTATTGGTATTAGCTTCACTTTGATTTCCACCAAAAATCCTCGCCATTCCAAAGTCTGAAATCTTTGGATTCATCTCATGATCTAACAAAATATTACTCGCTTTGAGGTCACGATGAATAATTTTAAGTCGAGAATCTTCATGCAGATACATAAGACCCCGTGCAATTCCTTTAATAATGCTTATGCGTGTTTTCCAGTCCAGCTGTGTGCTCCTAGTTGAATCTGATAAATGAGGAAAAATGATACAACTTCATTAATTACCTACATTTTTGTACTTAAAAGTATGGAGGGAAAAGAGGGAAAAATGGAAAAGGAATTGGATACAATTTAGTGGCGCATGTAGATAGTAAACCTGATCATAGTGTTAAGTGTTAATAGGACAGTATTTAGCTGAAGTACTACTCACATTATCCATTACATGTTCACAGAACTTCTCAAGTGGTGATTAAGAGGATGTACCTAATCATATGTTCAATGTGTAAAGAAAATAGTATTATAGAGTCGGAGAGGCAAACCAAAGAGAAAGAAATCGAGGCTTTTATTGGGCATATATTCGTAGATGAGCAGCAATTCATTCCCCTCTAAGCAGCATCCCAAGAGTCTGACAAGATTTTTGTGTTGTAATTTGGCAATTAAAGTAACTTCATTCTTGAACTCCTGGAGCCCTTGCCCAGATGATCTTGAAAGCCTCTTAATTGCTAGTTCCTTGCCATCTGCTAATATTCCCTGGAAGTAAAACTTTCTATTGTAAAGGCTAATAAAATGATAAAGTGATGGGGAGTAAAGTTCCTGTTCAAAAGAAATGACCCTTTAATTAAACAATTACATTTAAACGTTAGATCAATACTTGTAGATACTATTCTTCCTGGTTCTGTTGCAGTTACCTTGTAAACAGGGCCAAATCCTCCTTCTCCAAGCTTATTTTCATCAGAGAAATGCTGTGTGGCCTGAAGTGCGACATCTAAGGGGAACAGAGGGAATTCTTGAGATTCGTCCTGCTTTTCTCCCCGTAAAATGTCATTCGAAAAGTAATTTCCAGCTCTACCTCCTCCTAAGGTATTTAATGGAACCTCTGGACTATTCATTCTCTCCTCTGCAAGGCACACATAGATTAATTTATCTCGGAACCGAGAAAAGGAGAATGCAAGAGAGTTAATATGAATATGGAATTCGTTTCTAAAGTAAAACAGATTACTTTCGTGTCCTTCACCTTTTCTGAGTCTTTTCCGCCTCTGCCAAAGGAAATAAATAAACAGAGCCACTGCAAGAATTGCTGACAATGCTATGCCGATTGCAACCCATGTAGTTTTCCCTCCTTCCCAAGAGGAAATATATTTCATAATAAGTCAATTTATCATTCCAAAATAATAATAATAATAACGATATTATCCATTACTATTCTCAAACTTTACAGAAAATCTAGTTGATGTGGATAAAAGCTCCACTTAAAGCTATCCTTAAATATGTTTTGCTGATAAGAACTTAGGATCCTATTAAGAATAATTTTTTTTTTTTAAAAATTCTGTTGCTTTCCGAGCTGCAGCTTCGACTATCTGCTGTATAGATCAATCATTACCTCAAATTCATGAACTCACCATTAGTGCTGCCATTAGTTTCTGGTGCTCCAGCTGTCATGTTCTCAAAAAAGGGGTACAGCTCGTATCTCATAAGACAACTAGGATTGTACACTCTAGCGCCCTTTTTCTGCTGGATCCCTTTGGCAAAAAGTGTACCCACAGCCGTTTGAAGGCAACGGGAGCAGTCAGATTTTGACAAAGCTGGTATGCACTGCACAAGACTACATAGTGTATCTGACCTAGAAATTTTAACCTTCGAGGTTGCATACTTAGAAGCACTTGAAGCTGCCTCTGCAATTACTTCATTTAAGGACTCCTTCATAATCTCACTGAACTTATCAGGTTCATTAGCGTCTTCCTGGTTATAATAGAAATAAAATGGCCATGTATCAAAGGTAGAGAAGAAGTTTCTGGTCGAGTAGCGCACTAGACACTCCTCATACCATATGGTTGCCTCCTTGGTGCCATTGCAGGTATTCACGATGGTTTTTGTTGCATCAGATAAGCAGTTCTGACAGGACTGACGAGTTACAAACAACCGACAAAGATAAAGAGCATAGACTTTGTCTGGATATTCCCCATCAGTTGTGTTGTAATAGTAGGAATTGCCACCATCCTTGTGAAGCGTTTGGTTGAAGACGTGACGAAGATTGTATATGTAGTTGATGGAAGGGTTTGAAGCAGTATTGTTCTCAGCACTTGGGCAAAACGGGATGAAGGTAGTGACTTGATCATCAGTGCCCGACGAACTCTGTGACAGAAGAAAGGATAGAAATGAAAGAAGATGGAGAAAGGCAATAGTTTTTGAGCCAGAGAAGAGCAGTGCAATCCACATCATACCATATTTGTATATAGAACAAGAGATAATTAGTGTTCCAGACTTCCAGTGGTCCGAAGTAATGAAATTAATTAATCAACCTAGCCATATATGCAAATTTGGAAGGGAATAACATCCGTCAAGGGGCGGAAGAATCCAATTATTCAAGTCACTTGTGGTGGAGATCATGATATAGTATGTACTGATTAAAAAAGTATGCAAAGTTGTTCTATCAATAGTAGAGGTCATGGCCCACGCCCACTCTTTACGATATTTAAATATCTTAAAAAAAAAAAAGAAGAAGAAAGATACAAACCTTGTTTCTTAAAAAATGTTTTAGATTTATACATTAGAATTATCATCTTTCCCATGGAGCAAATGTCTGGCTCTGCCTCCGACTTCTAAGGTAAGTACCCCACAATTGACTGACTTTGATAAGAGACAATAGAGAAACTTCTGGTAAATGGCATTGACTAGACTTGCTAGGTCATCCTTTGATGTTTAGCGTGCTGGAAATTTCTTCAGGACAAGAGTGATGCGTGGCCCTGGCACATCCCACATGGCAGGAAGTTTTAAAAAGAAGGAAATCTATCTTATCTTCAACATAAGTGTTAATTTATATTATTTCAATAAGCCCCCAAACCTGTAATAAATAGATACTGTGCAAACATGACACTGAATTAGACCAATATGAGGAAGCATTATTAGGAAATATCCAAGTAATCAATGAATAGGGCCTTACAATATTTCACAATTACTTCAAATGAAGGCAAGCAGAAAATGACATATATATGGTAAACAACCCAATGGTATGCATAATATGTGATTAGAAGGCTGAATAAATTACGCAATGCCTCTCTTGGAGACCAATCACATCAGCCATTAATCAGCCAACAATAAATTGACTCTAATTATGTGAAATTAACATAAACAACTCGTTCAAAAGATCCAGGTGTCCAAATAAGAGAGAAGTAATAATATGACAAAGACATACAATACCTTGAACTTGCTTAATAACAGAAGAACCAATTGCTACCCCCTTTTTTGAAGGTTGAATATATATCAATTGGTAACTCCACGTAACAATTGCCAATCCACTAAGCAATTATCATGTCGTAGATGATCAAAAGATCCAATTGATAGTCATTTACATTAAATTTGTTGAATGAGTAATTCTCTTAATCAACATTTAACATCAAAAATTATATATAGATTGCCCACTTGTCAACGCAAACAGCTATTGCATATGAAACTATTTAAGATCATGAGGAGCAATCTTATCTCCCACCCTCAACTCAGACCTTCAACAAAGAGAAACACGGATTTGAGCCTTGACGAAATGCCCACAATCGTATCAAATATCCTGTTTCGAGGCCATTAGCTTTGTTCTCCGCCACCCCCTTTCGCCAACCTTCGATCAGATTGTAACAAAAAGTATTACTCATCACACACTTCTTCCACACCAATCTGATAGTTCTGCCCCATGGTCGAATTACTGTAACATCTAGGCCTTTTTTCTCATCAAGAAGTGTCTTGTCTTCATCACTGAGGAACTCACTCCTGATTTGCTTCCTTGGAATTGATAACCGATTATTCTGTTTGTTTATATCAGTTTCCATCAAACACTTCTCCGTAATGACGAGAATACCTGATGTAGCATGTCTAATTTTTTTATTTGGGTTAATATAGTCTTTTAGCATTTATTTAATTTGAAAAATTGTCAATTTAGGGATTTTGACTCAATTAGGGATCTTGATTTTTCCTAATTTGATTCAAACCTAAATTGTTAGTATAGCGATTTTGACTCAAATAGGGGTTTTGACTTTCCTAATTTGACTCAAATTCTAATATGTCTTGATTAGTATAAATATAAGGTTTCATTATTATTTGTAGACATTATTCAAACATTGATTATTTGATATTAAATAAGAATTTAGTTGATTATTGGTTGATTGTGTATGAGTGTGAGTGATTGTGGAGTGAATGTTTGATTTTAGTTTGTTCTTGTTATGAGTTCCTCGTCAATTTGATATCAGAGCCTAACATCGTTCTACAAAATTCATCCTAAGTTCCATAAACCCCAAACACAGTCACTGTTTACTACTGTTCATCACCGGAATTACTGTTCATCACCGGCAACCGACGCACCGCCCATCACAAAATACATCAACTTACTAATTGGGCCATCCCCATCATTCTTTTCTTCATCACCGTCACCAGAATCCCACTAGTAACCCTTCAAAATGCCCAAAAATATTGCATCGTTGTTATTGTTCATCGCCGCCAACCGGCGAGTGGTGTCTCACCTCCACCACCAAGTGATAGATCGGCCCCTCCCCGTCAACTTTCCCTTCTTAGCCGATCGCTAATTCTCGCCGAAATGTCTCCAAAAGCCAAAATTTAGTTTGGAAGCCACCACACAAACCACCATAAACCATCACGACTTACACCACCGATCGGAAAAGCTATTGTCGCTGCCGATCTAGCGCCTGAAGGTTTGGCCATCACCATCCGATCGCCGGAAGCCGCCACCGGAGAGTGTTTGGATGTTTGAGGTTAGAAACTTCTTTGTCACTTTTTAAAATTGGTGGATATTTTTTATTAAAGGCTTTCAAGTTATTTGCATTGAATCAAGCCTAATTTTCTGGAAACACACCCACTTTGCATAATTACACCATTGTCTGAATTTTAAAATTTGCAATTTACCCCTTTTACAGATTAACCCTTGCATTCTCAATATTCACTGTTAGCCTATACAATTTCATTAAATTTCACTTTAGCCCTACACTTTCAGCTTAAAAAAAAAAAACCATTGTATAGTTACTTTTCTTGCCTTATTTGCATTGCAACAGCATCAAATTTATTTTATTGCTTATAGGAAATTTTAGTCTAGACTTAGCAAAACTACTTAAAAAAAAAAAGTTGACCCAAATCCCCTGCCTAAACAACCTGATTTAAATGCCATAAACAATAGGTTGAATGGATTAAAATTTAGGTTCACTCAAATTGAACAAATAGTACATGATATTAGAGAGTAAGTTAATCGTAGGGATAACAATCTTGGGTCATCTAATAGATTTGATAAGAATAAGGAAGTCATAGGATCTACATCTAAAAGACATCTTGAGCAAGAATATACTCATAATCATTTGTTTGAAGATGACAGTGAGATAAAGGCAGTCATAGAAGCACCAGAAGTAATTCTAAGCATGAGTCATCTGACATTCCAAAGGGTGCTAAACACAATGTTCCTGAGTTTGATGGTAAGTTAGAACCCACTGCCTTTTTAGATTGGATAGATGGCATAGAGGATTACTTTGATTGGAATGACATGGTAGACTCCTACCGTGTTCGTTTTGCTCAACTTAAATTAGTTAGTACTGCTAAAATTTTTTGTCAGTCTATAGAATGTAGATTTCGACCAACAGCATCGTCGTTCTCCTACTTGGGCAGAATTAAAAATGGACCTTACACAAAAAAATGTCCCTCAGTCCTATAAGAAGCAACTTTATAGGCAATTGCTTAACCTTAGGCAGGGTTCTTTAAGTGTCTTTGAGTACCAATCTAAGTTTGATAGTCTTCACATTAGGTGTAATATTAAAAAGTCTATCGATGCCACTGTCTCAAGATTTATTAATGGACTTAGGTTTGACATCCAGCGTGTTGTTGAGTTGACCTCCCCTGAAACTGTAGAAGATGCCTATAATAAAGCCCTAGAAGCTGAACTCCATGCGAAAACTTATAATGCTAGACAAACTTCTTCAGTGCATACTCCATCTCCTCAAATTAAGGCTTTTAATAGGAGCAACTTTAATCAACAATCCTCCACTCCTAGAGCTTCTAGCTCGTCAACTCCTAGTTACTCCACATCTAATGCCTCCCATCCTAATGTAAATCCTCGTTTCAACTCGAATAGGGAAAGATCAATGAATGCCTCAAACCAATCCTTTAGTTCCCCAATTGTGTGCCACAATTGTCAAGGTAGAGGCCATGTTGCTGCTTGTTGTCCTAGTCGTACTATGACCATAGGATAACTAGTGAATCAATACATGAGGATCCTGAAGGAGAGGTCTTA
This sequence comes from Boswellia sacra, assembly GCA_013180625.2. NCBI lineage: Eukaryota > Viridiplantae > Streptophyta > Magnoliopsida > Sapindales > Burseraceae > Boswellia > Boswellia sacra. The sequence goes on along the minus strand of SNVD02010893.1, from coordinate 391,809 downwards.
GAACCATCAGAGGAGAGTGAAGATTTAGGATTATGAGACATTCAAGAAGAAGAGTTTAATGAGCAATTGTCAATTATGCGTTGTATCTTGTCTACTCCAATAGTTTCTGATTCGCGGAAAAGAACTAGTATTTTTCATACCTTAGTTCCCCTTAAGAATCGGTTATGCAAACTAGTGATAGATAGAGGTAGTACCTTAAATTTCATCTCTAAGGCTGCAATTGATAGGTTTAACCTCACTCTAAAGCCTCACCCTAATCTTTTTCACGTAGTTTGGGTTAATAGAACAACCCTACCTATCACCCATAGATGTCTTGTTCCTCTTAAGTTGTTTTCTTACAAAGAAAACATCTATTGTGACGTGTTACTCATGGATGTAGCTCATATCCTCCTAGGTAGACCATGGCTTTATGACTATGATCTTATAAACTATAAGAAAGAGAATACCTATGTCTTTAATCATTTTGGTAAACCTATTACCTTAAAACCAGTCAAACATAATGACAATTGTAAGGTTTCAACTAGGGTTCAAAAGGATAAGCCAACTCCAAAATCTAGATCCAACACCTTAGAGCCTAATAAACACAACTTGAATATTTTGGGTTCAACTCATTTTATGAAAGAAAGCCAAGAGACTGGTGTTATGTACACTTTGGCTCTAAAAAAGCAATCACCGAAGTCTAGTTTAGATTTTTCCCCTAAGATAGGTGAACTTTTAGAAGAGTTTAGTGATGTAGCCTCTGAGGACTTACCAAATGAGCTACCACCTATAATGGATATTCAACATGCCATTGACTTAGTTTCAGGTTCATAACTTCCTAACCTTCCACATTATAGAATGAGCCCCACCGAGAGAGCTGAGTTAAATAGACAAATAGATGGTTTGTTAGAGAAAGGTCTCATTCGTCATAGTCTTAGTCCTTGTGCAGTTCCAGTGTTACTCACCCCTAAGAAAGATGGATCTTGGAGAATGTGTGTTGATAGTAGGGCCATCAACAAAATAACTATTAAGTATAGGTTTCCCATACCTAGATTTGAGGATATGTTAGATGAGTTAGCTAGTTCTAGTTGGTTCTCCAAGATAGACTTAAGGAGTGGTTATCACCATATTAGTATTAGACCAGGTGATGAGTGAAAAACCGCTTTTAAATCCCCTGATGGATTGTATGAGTGGTTAGTTATGCCTTTTGGGTTGTCTAATGCTCCTAGTACTTTTATGAGAATCGTGACACATATGTTATGACCCTTTATAGGGAAGTTTCTTGTAGTTTATTTTGATGATATTCTCATATATAGTAAGAGTGAGAAAGATCATTTGGACCATCTTAAGAAAATTTTCAGTACCCTTAAGAATGAGAAGATGTACATCAATCTTAAGAAATGTTCTTTTATGCAGTCTCAAGTCCTTTTTTTAGGATTCATAGTTTCTTCAGAGGGTATAAAAATTGATCCTGATAAGATAAAAGCTATTACATTGTGGCCTACACCTAGGACTTTGTCTGAAATTCACAGTTTTCATGAATTAGCTTCTTTCTATAGGAGATTAATTAGAGAGTTTAGCACCATCATGGCACCCATCACTGATTGCATGCGAAAGGGTGAATTTCAATGGACCCCCGCAGCCACTAGAGCATTTGAGCTTGTTAAGCAACGTATGACTCAAGCCCCTATTCTTAGGCATCCAGATCTTTCTAAAGTCTTTAAAGTAGCTTATGATGCTTCAGGAGTAGGTATAGGAGGAGTCTTGAGTCAAGAGGGTTACCCTATTGCTTTCTTTAGTGAGAAACTCAATGAGGCTAAACAAAGGTATTCTACCTATGATAAAGAGTTCTATGCTATTGTTAGATCTCTACAACATTGGCAGCATTACCTTTTGCCTAATGAATTTGTCCTTTACTCTGACCATCAAGCGTTAAAATATCTTCAATCCCAAAAGCGATTAAATGAGAGACATGTCAAGTGGTCTGAGTTCCTTCAAATGTTCACCGTTGTCCTCAGACACAAGCCTGGAGAGGATAATAAGGTAGCTGATGCCCTTAGTAGAGTCATGTACACCCTTCAAACCATGCAAGTTGAAATTGTAGGATTTGATAGGATGAAGTATGAGTATCCCTCTTGTCTTGACATCATTTTTTAGGAACTCTTAGATAATAACCGTAGGAATCATGTAGATTTTATCATTCGTGATGGTTACCTTTTTAAGGGTTCTCGTTTATGCATTCCTCGTACTTCTATGAGAGATTTTCTAGTTTGAGAAATGCATGCTGGAGGATTAGCTGGTCACTTAGGGAGGGATAAAACCATTGCCTTAGTTAAGGATAGGTTTTATTGGCCATCATTAAAAGGGGATGTTGCTAGGATTGTATCTCAGTGTCGTACGTGTCAACTTGCTAAGGCTAGAAATCTCAATCAAGGGTTATACACTCCTCTTCCTACTCCTTACCTTCCTTGGAGAGATATTAGTATGGATTTCCTTTTAGGATTACCTAAAACCGTTAAGAAACATGATTCTATTTTTGTTGTGGTTGATAGGTTTTCTAAAATGGCCTATTTTATCCCTTGTTCCAAGACTAGTGATGCTTCACATATAGCTCAACTATTCTTTAGGGAGATTGTTCGTCTCCATAGACTGCCTGTGTCAATTGTGTTTGATAGAGATGTTAAGTTTGTTAGCTACTTTTGAAAGACACTTTAGAAACTGTTTGGTACATCTCTTAAGTTCTCTTCAGCTTATCATCCTCAAACCGATGATCAAACTGAAGTGGTTAATCGTAGCTTGGGGAACTTGCTTCGTTGTGTGGTATGCAAGAAGTTAGGTAATTGGGATTTAGTGTTACCTATGGCTGAGTTTGCTTATAATAATGTTGTTCACAGGTCAACTGGTAAGAGTCCATTCATGATTGTTTATGGTATTGCACCCCGCCAACCCATTGACCTTGTTCGCTTACCCTCTCACTACCCTTCGTCAAATTTTGCTACTGATTTTGCCACCTATATGCATGATTTGCATGCTGATGTTAGACAAATGATTTTCTTGACCAATGATAAATATAGGTCTACTGCTAATCTGCATCGTAGAGATAAGGTTTTTAAGGAAGGTGATTATGTCATGGTTCGCCTTGATCCTTCTCGCTTTCCTAAACAAGCTAACAAGAAATTGCAAGCCCATGCCCATGGCCCATTTAAAGTTAATCGTAGGCTTGGTTCTAATGCTTATTTACTTGATTTGCGTTCTGATTGGAGTATCAATCCAATTTTTAATGTGGCAGACTTGTTTCCTTACCGAGGACATTTCGAGCCTCCAGCTGTTTTTGATGTTACTGCAGGTTCTCCTACTATTGTCGTACCTCAATTGCCTCCGTTCGATCCTCCACCGAATGATGAAGTTGATCACATTTTGGATGACCACTTTGCTACTTCTACAACTAGTGGTTTTCGTCGTTTCCTTGTTCATTGGAAGAGACGACCAGCCGATGATGATACTTGGCTTCCTGAGGATGAGCTCCGTCGCATCAACTCCTGTGCTTTGGATTGTTATTTGCAATCCCACTCGTCCGGAGACGAGTCTTTCTAAGTCAGGGGGAATTGATGTAGCATGGCTAATTTTATTATTAGGATTAATATAGCCTTTTAATATTTATTTAATTACAGTTTTATTTAATTTGGGAAATTATCAATTTAGGGATTTTGACTCAATTAGGGATCTTGACTTTTCCTAATTTGATTCAAACCTAAATTGTTAGTCTAGGGATTTTGACTCAAATAGGGGTTTTGACTTTCCTAATTTGACTCAAATTTCAATATGTCTTGATTAGTATAAATATAGGGTTTCATTATTATTTGTAGACATTATTCAAACATTGATTATTTGATATTAAATAAGAATTTAGTTGATTGTTGGTTGATTGTGTGTGAGTGTGAGTAATTGTGGAGTGAATGTTTGATTTTAGTTTGTTCTTGTTACAGGTTTCCCGTCAATACCAAGGCCATTAATCCTCTCAATTTCCGCTTTGAACTCCTCAGGCATGTCAGGCTCTGGTTCTGTGTTTAGCTCTGAGGCCTATGGCAATAGCTGTGTTTAGCATCTCTTCTTCTTCCCCCTCCATATATCGGCTTGAACTAGCCTTATCTAGCTAGTACTTATTCTGACCCTAACTTAGCAGACAAATTCTTGGTCTTACCCAGTTTCTTAATCTCTGATTTCTTGTCACATACATCTCTCTCTATCGGGGCTTTGTATAAACTAAAGCACAGAACTAGGTACCTTGACCACCCGTTTGTTCACCAATCTCTTTCCCTTTGGTACAAGAGAGTAGTCTTCTTCTCTCCTCAATTGCTTCATTCCTGAAATCCTCATGCTGCACAAAGCCTTTCACAACAATCTTGACAAAGCCAAAAGGCGAGATAAAAGAAAAACCAACCCACGTCGCTTTCTTGAAAAGAGATTCCTCTCAAATTTTGATTGAGGATAAAAAGATGAATCCCACGACCTTGTTCAGCAATAAACAAAGGTAAACTTACTTGTTTAAGGTGGGCATTTGTTTTGAGGAATTCCCAGGTATTAGAATACACTAACTCCATGAAAGCTCTAACTCTGTCATCACAAAACATTTGCCAAATCACCAACGCCAACATCTATTCTTAAAATGTGCATAACACCTAATCCACTAACAAGAAGTACATGCTAGTATTCTTCTTGTTGCCAACACTTCAAGATTTTGAGCCTAAATCTCCTCTTTCTCTCTCTCTCTCTCTCTCTCTTGGATTCCCAAGCCAAGGGATGTTGAACTCACAATTTAAACTTTCCACAGAGAGGATTACAGAATTTTAAAGCCATAGTTGAAATGATACATTGTAATATGTAATCAGATCTCTCAGTTTATGAAAAACAAAAAACAGATAAACATAATTTCCCAAAAATTAATTTATAAGCTGAGAGACCAAGCCAACGTGTAATATATGCAATATCATCCCGGATTTTAACGTTGGCATCCAGTTTGAAATCCAATTTTCAAATCCCTTTGGCACAGCTTCAAATCATTACACAAAAATATATCCCCCATAAAATATCACCGAGTTCCACTTTCAAGTAGTCCTTATATATGAGTCATCTTGATTTTGAGCACCCAAAAATTTGAAACTCAGATATTGAAGTATATTACAGAGCAAAAATCTTATTAAAAAAACATTCTACACAGCAACCAAATTAAAGAATATAACTACAGCTCGGTTTCATCTTCCTGGTTACGAACTTTTCAACAGCATTAATGATGTGGGTCATGTGAAAAGAAGTTAACATTTTACGAGAACAGTGAAAGCCTGTATCTTAAAAACTAAAAAAAAAAAAAAAAAATGACAAATCTACAGCTCGGTTTCATCTTCCTGGTTACGAACTTTTCAACAGCATTAATGATGTGGGTCATGTGAAAAGAAGTTAACATTTTACGAGAACAGTGAAAGCCTGTATCTTAAAAACTAAAAAAAAAAAAAATGACAAATTCTTTAATTTGGTTGCTGTGCCGAAATTTTTTTTAATATGATTTGTGTTCTTTAATATTTTAATTAATATTAAGATATTTTATCTTAATATTTCACATGTTGTATGATTATATTAGTCGTTGATATAATCTAAATATGATTATTCAAGACCCTTGTCAGATCATAATCTATTTACACTAATTTTACTGGATTTGATTTGATCCTCCCTAGATTTTATATAACTAGTAAAATCTTGCTTTTTCAGGCCTATGGAGTTCGTAGGCACTCCATTATTAAGTGACACTAACTACATTATCAAAAATCGGTATTTAGTTTAATTATTGATGAGACGATTTCATTTCTACAAATGGTTGGGTTGACTGCCCAGCTTAATTTATTAACATGATTAGAAGTCGTAATAAATAGCTAAATATCATAAAAATTTTAGACAATAGACCCAGTAAAAAGATTATAAAACTTACTTGCATCATAGAACGGGGATCACGTTGTCTCAATGGGCTTTTTCTTCTGCATTCCATGACCAAGTGAAATTACGCATCAACAAAATAGATTGCAAGGCAAAAAGGTCATTCATGCAACAAATAAACATCGCTCACCTCAAACTCAAAGCCATACGTAACGCAGCGCCCTTTACAGTTTGTATGTTCCAAACTCAATTCAATAGACATTTCCTAAAAGCAGGGAAGGGGGAACGAAAGAATTAGTGTGAGCTTTTCAGAAATGAAGCTTACATCAAAGCGCTAGAAAGGACGGAAAAAGTGAATCAAACTGCTTCAAAGAACCTGCTCCTCACCTTTCAGAATTCTTGATATTATTTTAATGTATGCAACAATGTCATATCAATAAAGAAGCAAGTGACAATTGCATCCCAGAATCCTGCAAGCACCATAAAAAACTTCATAAGAATTTCACAAGAATCTAAGACTAGTAAGGTTGTAAGGTCCTGTTGGTTAGAAATCTAGTAAAGCTAAGAAGGGGAATTGAGAGTTAGTTTCCATAATTGACGTGCTAGTTGCTATTTATAGTTATGCCATTTGCTAGCTCAGCATGAAGTTAGTTACAAATTTTGTTATAGAATCTATGTATATATACAGAGCTGCTATTATGTAATTATTACTGATTCTTGAATAAAAATTCTCGCTAGAAACATCTTGATTTTTCTTTCTTTTCTTAAGTTCAACTTGATATTAGAGCCACTGATCTTATCATGGCTAATCAAAATAATAATTTTCCTGGAAACACCACTTTCCTGAGAAACAATCATGCTGATCAGACTGGAAATTCAAGCTTCATAGACCCAAATTCTAATTCGCATTTTCAAGGAACAGCTAGCTCCTCATAACCTCCAACTTTTCCAATCATGCTTCCCTCAGCTCTTTCAACTCTATCAATCAAGCTCACTAGAAACAATTATGGATTTTGGAGTTCTTAAGTGCTACCTACTGTGGGAGCTTATGAGCTTGAAGGATTCATCAATGGACATAAGATCTGTTCTCCACCTTTTATTTCTGTTGAGAGAGAGAGAGAGAAACGAATTTAGGAGAAATAATTTTTATGTGTATTCCATTGTAAAGAGGTGTACTATATAGTACAATAAGGAGAAATAAAATAAGAAAGAGAATCAAATATGTATCCAATAGGAACACAATCCTAAACTTCTATATAGAGATTTAACACTCCCCATCAAGTTGGAGTATAGATATTCTCGATGCCCAACTTGGAACATAGATGACGAAAAACTCCTTTATGAACCGCCTTGGTAAAAAGATCTCCAATTTAGTCTTCAGATTTAACATAAGGAGTGATAATCTCTCCACTCATTACAGCATCACGAACAAAGTAACAATCTACTTCAATGTGTTTAGTTCTTTCATGAAAAACTGGATTGCTAGCAATATATGTTGCAGCCATATTATCACAAAACATTTTTTATGGCTTTTTGAAGTCAATTCCAATCTCAGTTAAGAAATTCTTGACCCACATAATCTCACATGTTGTATGAGCCATAGCACGATACTCTGCCTTTGCACTGGATCTCGCAACTACATTTTGTTTCTTGCTTCTCCAAGTCACTAGATTGCCTCCCAAGAAAGTACAATATCCACTCGTGGACTTCCTATCATTTTTGGATTCAGCCCAATCAGCATTAGAATAGCCAATAATGTCCAACTCTTTACCTTTCTTGTAAAGAATTCCTTTGCCAATGGATTGTTTTAGATATCGTAGAATTCTACATACCGCATCCCAATGGATCGTCTTCGGATTTTGCATATACTGACTAACTGCTCCCACTGCAAAAGTAATATCAGGTCTAGTGACAGTAAGATAAATCAACTTTCCCACAAGACTTCTATATCTTTTCTTATCTTCAAAATCTGGACTGCTATCACCATCCAATATTACATTAGGATCCATAGGGGTCTCTATTGGCTTAGACCCTACCATACCCATCTCATCAATTAAGTCTTGCACACTCTCTTTGAGATAAAATGATACCTTTTTTACTCCTTAAAACTTCAATACCAAGAAAGTATATGAGTTGCCCCAAGTCTTTTGTTTGAAAATATGTCTTTAGCTGTCTTTTCACTTCTTCTATGCCATTAGAATCACTTTCAGTCACAATGATATCATCCATATACACCACAAGTATAACAATACCTTATCTTGTATGTTTAACAAACACTAAGTGATCAGATTGACAACGGGAGAAGTTGATCGAAGCCAAAATGCCACTCAATTTTTCAAACCAGGCCCTAGGTGACTGCTTCAAACCATAAATAGCCTTCTTTAACTTACAAACAAAGTTGGTTAACTCCCCCTGAGCAACAAATCCAGGTGGTTGCTCTATATAAACCTCCTCATGTAAATCACCATAGAAGAAGGCATTTTTGACATCTAGCTTGTAATATTCAAATTTTAATATTTACGTTCTTTAAGTTATAGTAAGGGTATATATATATGTCTATATATGTAAATTTATTATTATTCTATTTAGGAGTACACTTATACCTGTTACCAATCAGTCCTAGGGTATAAGTCAGCTACTATATAAAATTAATTTTAAGCGTTATATCATTTACATTTGCGTTCAATTAGGGTTTTGAGTGTAAGCAGCGGTGAGAGTAACTCAGTGTACTCAATTTATGGTAAGTGAGAATTTTAATTTCATTAGATTGAGTTATTGATTAAATAAAATATTTCTAAATTAGAATTTTATTGTATGTTCAAGGAATTTTCACGTTAAAGTAAGATTAGAAGTATTGATCAGATTACAACTTCCCGTAATTCATTTGATAAGAGGTAAGAATTTCACTACAACTCTGTTTGATTATATTTTGAGATATTATTTTATGCTAGAAATTAGATTCTATATACGTTAAAACATATTAGGTTGAAGTGATTGATTACTATTTATGTTACAATATTGAATATTATATTATAAACAGAAGTTTAATTAGAAGTATGTATATATGCTGATTCCATGAATTTTAATCTGTGGAAACTTTAAATATTTTAAGTCAATATTTTTATTACGGTTTCAAGACATGAAAATAGATATCATAATTTTCTTTTTATGTCAAAATCGTGCATAAAACTATTTTATAATTATTTTTGAAACTGGTTTTACATGCTGAAAAACTAAACTGTGAAAAAGTCATACTTGAATTCATGAATTTTATTTCTGACCAATGCATCTCCAAAAATTTTGAAAATTTTTATGCTGGTTCACTTATATGTTGACAATGATTCTATAAATTTTCGTAATTTTATGCCCAGTATTTAATTTTATAAAAATCATCGAAGTGAGCTGACTCACAGATTTGTTCAGTTTGACAGTTTTCTGGTGCCTGAAGAATTAATTCAATTAAAATACTTTTTGCTAATAAATGTCTACAGAAAAATTTGTGGAACATCATATCCATGTCTTGTATACATATGTAAAATTTTAGAGTCTTTGGTATAAGAAATTTAGAGATAAAATTCGTAAAATAATTACTATTTAGATTTTAGGCTTCAACCGTTAGAACAGTTTAGAGCTGAATTTAACGATATTATTGGTTTAATTATTTTTTTAGGATTTTTCGATCATTTGAACAGATAGAAGTAGAGTTATTTGATCTGGATTGGAGGTAAGTGATACTTATATTAGTGTGTCTTATTTTGACAAGTACCAAATATTTATGATTCTGACATGCAAGATTTATGTATTCTTCTACAAAATTTGAAACTATGTTACATAATTATGTTTTAAGGCATTCAATTATATTTTCAGATTTATTTACATAGGATGTTTAATAAAACAAATAATTTATTTAGAAATGCTTGTATAACAAAAATTATTGATAAATTACCAAACCATTTTATTTGCAATTATCTCTAAATACAGAATGTTTTATTCAGTTCTTTTTCTAAAATTTCTTATAATTTATTTAACTTCCATTTTAAAGTTTTTGAACTGATAATATGAATTTCACATCCATAATTATTATTATTTCTAAGACTTATTTAAGTATCCTATGATTTATAATGATTTTGAAGCAAACTTGACATTATAAATTATGAATTTCTGGCTCATTGTCCGTGGTACTCAGTATGTTATGTTTGATATGATATGGTTCCAGCTGGATATATGTTTTGTTGTGCACAAATATGATATGGTATGTGTGATCGTAATTCGATCCTATGATAAGTTATGACTACGTGACATGAGCTGTTTTGAAGTTGTTTGTTTTCTCTTTTGAATTTGTTTTAAGAGACTTCTTTAATATGCTTTGATAAGTTTCATTATGTTATAATTAAGTTTTATGTAAATTATTATGATACTATGAAATTTATTATTATTTCTATGTTTTACTAGCATACTAATATACGTATTACTTATTGAGTTGACGGCTTATTCCTCGTCACCTACATTTTTGCAGATTATGCCTCGTAGATATAAGACTTGTTGGATAGAATGATTAGAGCAGTTTTGGAGATCTTTGCTTTTAGCGCGAATAAGAATGTTGCTACATTGTAGTTTTGTTTTAGAACTCGATTTATTATATTAGCTTTGGTTTGTAATAATGGGATCATTTTTATCCCTAGAGTTTAATAACTTATTTGGATAATTTGTGGTTTAATATTTTTAATAACGAAGTTAGTTGCACTCTGATTTTGGTATGTGTATATCATGTGCCTCATTCGGGGTGTTACATAGCTGGAAGAGGGGCCAACCAAAAAACACGGTTAGCGTGGCAACGGGAGAAAAAGTCTCAACATAGTCAACACCATAAGTTTGAGTGTACCCTTTAGCAACAAGACGGGCTTTTAAGCGTTCAATAGTACCATCAGGATGATATTTGATAACAAAGACCCAACGACAACCAACCACTTCTTTACCGTCTGGTAATTTTTGTAACTCTTATTTACCACGATCATAAAGAGCTGACATCTCATCTTCCATAGCTTTCCTCCAGCCAGGATGAGCCAAAGCTTCCTGGTAACTTTTAGGAATAGAAACCACAGACAAACACAAAGCAAAAGAGCGAGCAGACAATGATAAGCAATTAAAGGAGACAAACTGAGAGATAGGATACCTCTGAGAATTTCTAGTTCCTTTGCAAAGAGCAATAGGGAGATCAAGACCGAAATACTCATTTGTAGGAGGAGTCAGATCTAGAGTAGAAGCAGACTCTTGAATGACGGGCAGATCAGTGAGTAGTAAATCATCTTATTTAGCACTGGATTAATGTGGCTTTCACCTAGAATAAATTAGGATTGATGGAGTAGAGGGACACAGTAGAACTGACACCGGTATTGGAGGATCAACTAGACCAGTATCAAGTCTAAAACAACTAGATGAAAAATATGGTGTGGACTAAAAAAAGGTGACATCTGCACTTACAAAAGTTTTTCTCGAGCAAGGGTCAAGACATTTGTAACCTTTCTGAGTTCTAGAATACCTAAGAAAAATACATTTGGTGGACCTAAGAGACAGTTTATTAGAAACCCTATGAAGATGGACAAAACAAACACACCCAAAAATACGAGGAGGAAGAGGAAAAGCAGGTTGATTGGGGAATAAGATGGAGTACGGAGACTAAAAATGAAGAACTGAAGAAGGAACCCGATTAATGAGGAAACAGGCGGTAAGTAATGCTTCTCCTCAATATTTTGATGGGACTTTCATATGAAATAACAGAGTGCGAGCCACATCTAACAAATGTCTATTTTTTCGCTCAGCGACTCCATTCTGCTAAGGGGTGTAAGCACATGATATTTGATGTAAGATCTCATTACTGCTACAAAAAGTAGATAATGAGGAAGAAGTATATTCTAAAGCATTAGCAGAACATAAAACTTTAATAGAAATACCAAACTGAGTCTTTATTTCATTGTAAAACATTTGAAACATACTAGGGACCTCAGATCGATATTTTAACAGATACAACCAAGTAACTCTAGAATGATCATCCACAAAGGATACAAAATATTTGAACTCGTGACTGTTGGTAACTCGACCAGGACTCCATACATATGAGTGAACCAGATCAAACGGTTGGTCACTAATTTTATTGACTCGACTACGAAATGAAAAACGAGAATGTTTACCTAACTGACAAGACTCACATTCAATTTGAGTTAGACTAGAAAAACCCATATGCTGAAGCAATTTATTTGAAGGATGACCTAAACGATAATGCCATTGTTCTAGAGAGATAGAAGAAGCAAGAGCTGTATGAGAGGACGAAAGTGCTTCAACCAAGTGATAAATGCCATTCTTTTCATGCCCGCCACTAATCATCTTCCTCGTACCAAGATCCTAAAAAATACAATAGGATGAAAAAAAAGTGACTGAGCAATTTAAATTCTTAGTTAACTGGTTAATGGATAAAAGATTAACAGAAAATTTAGGAACATGTAACACCGAAGATAAATGAAAACTAGATGTACGAATGGTTCCGACCCTTGTACTTGGGTTTTAGAACCATCAGCAAGAATGACTGATGACTATTTGTTAAAAGGGATAAATGAACTAAAAAGAGAATCATTGCCAGTCATGTGAGAAGAAGCTCCAGAGTCTATAATCCAATGATGTGGGTACGAAAAAGAAAATAAAGCAGTGGACCTACCTGTTTGGACTAAAGAAGCGAAAGGCTCACTGGCTGGTTGACCTTCAGATTTATGAGTAGACTGCGCAAAAGGTGGAGCATGAGAGTTAGATGAATTACCAACGAAAATACGCTCCTCAGAGCTTTGATTTGCCCATTAATGCTTTCCAAATTTATCCCAACACTTTTCTGAAGGATGATTAAGTCTACCACAATGGAAACAAGGAACTCTTCCACCTCGACCTCTAACAAGCCCTCTACTCCGTCCAAAAAAAGATCCTCTGCCTCGACTACCAGACACAACTAAGGCAGAAGCTTTCGATTATGTTGAGAGGTGGGTAACCATTGGAGCTGATCATATGCCGTTTTAAGACTTGGGAGATCTTTCTCAATCAAGATACTATTCTTAGCACTTTCATAGACAGAATTTAAGCTAGACAAGAACTTGACAACAAATAATGCTTCACGTTGTTTATGTAATGTCTCAACATCAGTAGTAACAGGATGGTAAGAGTTAAGCTCACCCATTAATCTTTCAATTTCTCCTAAATATTCACTTAACGTTCTATCATCTTGCTGACAAGAAAATAAAGTAGAGTAAACATCAAAAATGTGAGAGACATTTTGAGATCTGCCAAACCTGTCTTCAAGTGAATTCCACAACTCTTTGGTAGTATCAACCCACATCACAGTTGCGGCAAGTGATAGCTCCATACTACTCCACAACTATGTAATAATCAAATTGTCTTCTTGAATCCATTTAGCATACTCCTTTGAATCAGACGATGGAGGATCTTGCGTAAAATAATTACGTTTTCCCTAACCAATCAGATATTTGGTTACTGCTTTTGCCCATAACTTGTAATTGGAGTCATTCAATTTTACGGCTGTGATGGAACCACCAACTCCAAGACGATTAGAGGACGGTTGAGAAGCCATGGAAACCCCAAACATAATTTTTCTTCCAAACATATCCACCAATTTTAAAAAGTGACAAAGAAATCCCTAACCTTAAACATCCAAACACTCTCCGGTGGCGACTTTCGACGATCAGACGATGATGGCTAAGTCTACAGGTGCTAGATCGGCAACGACAGAAGCTTTTTTGACCAGTGGTGCAAGCTGTGGTGGTTTGTGGTGGTTTGTATGGTGGCTTCCAAGCTGAATTTTGACTTTTTGAGACTTTTTGGTGAGAATTAGTGATCGGCCAAGAAGGAAAAGTTGACGAGGATGGGCCGATCTATCACTTGGTGGTGGAGGTGAGACACCACTCGCCAGTCGACGGTGATAAACGGTAATGACGGTGAACTATTTTTGGCCGTTTTAAAGTGTTTTTAGTGAGATTCTGGTGACAGTGATTAAGAAAAGAATGATGGGAATGACCCGATCTATAAGTTGATGTATTTGGTGATGAGAGATACATCGATTGCCGATGATCTCAGACGAGCAGGCAGTGACTGTCACCGCTAACCGGAGGTGGCTGATTTGCTTTAGGTAGAAACGGTTAGGGTTTTGGATTTTTTCTTTTTAATAAAAGAGGAGAAAGGAAGGAGGATCTTAATCGTGCTCTGATACCATGTTGAGAGAGAGAGAGGGAGAAACGAATTTAGGAGAAATAATTTTTGTGTGTATTCCATTGTAAAGAGGTGTACATATATATAATGCAATAAGGAGAAATAAAATAAGAAAGAGAATCAAATATGTATCCAATAGAAACACAATCCTAAACTTCTATATAGAGATTTAAAAATTTCTGTGCTTAATTCTGATGGATCTGTTGGTAATACTTCTCAATCTAATCCTGAGTTTCTAATCTGGAAAAGAACTGACAAATTCATTCTAAGTTGGTTACTTTTTTCAATAACTGAAAGCATGTATGGCCATATAGCTCGCTACCAACTTCAATGAGTGTTTGGAATATTGTAGAGAAACTTTTCTATTCTGAATTCAGGGCCAGAACTATGCATCTCAAGCATAAGCTTCAGACTACTAGGAAAGGATCCTTATCAATTGTTGATTATTTCTTGAAAATGAAAGAAATTTCAGATACTCTATTTTCTGTAGGTACTGAAATTACTAAGGCTGATTTGATTTTGCACATTCTAGATGGTTTAGGTTCGGAATATGATGTTATAATTGTTATATTTCATTGGAGGAAGCTCAATAATAGTTGCAAAGTTATGAGCTTCGACTAGCACAACATACTACTTTGTAGTCAGTCAATGTTGAGTGCAAATGTGGTTCAGAAAGCTTCTCAGAGTCATAATTTTTCTCAAGCTCCTCAAGGTCAAAGACCATTTACTGGTGCAAACTTTACAGGACAAGGTCGTGGTAGAGGAAATAATAATGGTAGAGGTAATAAAGAAGGTAGACCTGTGTGTCAGCTATGTGGAAAAACCGGTCATGTTGCCTTAAAATGTTATCACCGATTTACTCTAAGTTTTCAGGGACCATCTAATAACAGTCAAGGAAATGGTAAATCTTCTTCATAGCAAAGTCATTTTCCACAGGCATTTGCAGCTTCTCCAGTTACAATTGTAGATGCCTCCTTCTGGTACCTTGACATTGGAGCCACAGACCACATCACTTCTAATATGAAAAATCTAGATATCAAAGGGCCTTACTCTGGAACTAAGATACTACAGGTTGGAAATGGCAATGCTCTATCCATTTTGCACGCTAGCACATCTTTGTTATATCATTCATCACAATATTATCCTCGATTACTTAGAAAAGTACTCCGTGTTCTAGAAATCACAAAGCATTTGATCAGTGGGCCAAAGCTTCTTAATGATAATCCTATTTTTGTTGAATTTCATTCTGGTGTTTGTCTTGTCAATGACAAGGAAACTAAAGAATCCCAATACAGGGAAAGCTTGATCATGGACTATACAAACTCATTACAATCAAACAAGTTGTTAAATCAGCATTTCAATCAACCTCTGATAGTTCAAGTTGTGTTTCTGTTTTACAAAATAAAGATTTTTGTTCCAGCAACACACAACCTGTATCTTTGTTATCTTGCACTAAAAGCAATTATAGTGCTCAATCCTCAACAATTCTGTGGCATAAAAGGCTAGGTCATCCAAATGAGAATGTTCTAGCCTAAGTTGTAAGCCATGTAAACTGTTTTTTTTTTTTTACAAAGTTAATAAAAATTGCTTTGTAAGTCTTGTAGATATGGTAAGCAGTGCCATGCTTCATATCCTTCTTCCACAACTATACTTTCTCAACCGCTTGAAGTTGTATATGCAGAAGTACAGAGGCCTTCTCCAGTGAAATCAATAGATGGCTATACTTACTATTTGTTGTTTACTGATGGTTTTAGCAAGTATAATTGGATTTATCCATTACATGCCAAGAGTGAAGTTGTAAGCATTTTTCTTTCTTTCTTATCCCTGGTTGAATGACAGTTTAATAGAAAGCTAAAGTGCCTACAAACAGACAGAGGAAAGGAGTTTAGGCCACTCAAATCTCTTCTTGACAAGCTTGGTATAGTATTTTGACATCCTTATCCATATGTTTATCAACAAAATAGTGCAACTGAGAGAAGACATAGAACAATGGTGGAAAAGGGATTGACTTGTTAGCTCAAGCTGCAATACCCCTTCATTTCTGATGGCATGCCTTTCATACTGCCACTTTCCTCACTAACAGGTTACCTACACCTTTGTTAAGAGATACTTCTCCTTATCAGATGCTTTATCATGTGTAACCTAATTTTAAGTTTCTCAAAGTTTTCGGGTGTGCCTATTTTCCAAACCTTAAGCCTTTTTAGTAACATAAATTCAGTTTTCATACATCAGTCTGTGTCTTTTTAGGCTGTAGCAATTGCCACAAGGGCTATCTTTACTTGCACTCTTGTGGAAAGATCTATAATTGAAAGAATGTTCTGTTTCATGAAGAAGTGTTTCCCTTTCAAGTCAGGAATTTTCTTGAGTCATAATCCAACAAGTCAACTCCTAAAACTGATATCACTGTCCCTTGGACATTTCCACACTGCTTAGTTAAGCCTACTTATGCTCCTGTTGATTTACAATTTTCATCTGTGCCTTCAAATCCATCAGCATCAAGTCCTTCTTCACATCCTCAACATTCTCCAACTCTTACATCTAATCAGTCCCTTCATCACCACCGTGTTCTTTACCTATTCAATCTAATTTTGTCACTCTATCACCACCAGTTTTCTCCTTTGCTTATACTCCTCTTCCAACAACTTTTGTGACACCTACAAGCACATCCACACCTCGACCAAGTACTAATCTTTATCCCATGATCACTAGAGCTAAATGTGACATTTTTAAGCCTAAGATTTTCAACCTACTACAACATATATCTCATCTGATTCTTTTCTTTCTACTGAGCCTCATAATGTCGCTCAAGCACTTACTACTCCTCACTGAAAAGCAACTATGTTAGATGAGTATAATGCCCTTTTTTCTCACTCCACCTGGTCTTTGGTACCCTCTAATGATGACATGCATATTGTTGGCTACAAATGGATTGTCTGAATCAAATATCATGCTGATGGTAAAATTCAAAGATATAAAGCAAGACTTGTAGCTAAAGGTTTCCAAAAACAGCTGGCATTGACTACTTTGACACCTTTAGCCCAGTCATTAAACCATCTACAATTCGACTTGTTTTCTCTCTGGCTGTGACATTTAAGTTGTCAATTTATCAAATAGATATAAATCATGCTTTCCTCAATGGCGACTTACATGAGGATGTATATGTGAGGCAACAAAAAGGGTTTGTTGATTCTTTACATCCTCATCTTGTCTACAAGCTGCATAAGTCATTATATGGTTTGAAGCAGGCCCCTAGAGCATGGTTTGACAAGATCAAGGGTACTCTACTTCGGTGGGGTCCATGAGTGCAGCTGATACAAGTATATTTGTCTATAAGAAGGAAAGCAAAGTAATTCTATTGTTGGTCTATGCTGATGACATATTGGTGACAGGCAGTGATTCATCACCTGTGGAATAGGTTATAAAAGATTTGAACAAGAGTTTTGCGTTTAAAAACCTGAAAATGTGAGTTATTTTCTAGGTTTTGAAGTCAAAAGAAATGATGATGGATTGTTGTTAACACAAAGAAAGTATGCTTTAGACTTGTTGAAGAGATTTAATTTACAAGAAGCTAGGAAAGTACAAACACCAATGGTTGCTAATCTGAAACTGTCTAGCACTAACAATGAGGCCTTTGATCAACCTTCTTTTTTATAGAAGTATTATAGGTGTAATGTCCAAACCCGATATAGCATTTGCTGTCAATAAACTAATTTTTACAATCTTCTATGGTCTTACAGTGGTAGACATGCAAAAGAGTGTTGAGATATGTTAAATGAACATTAGATTGTGGCTTGTTCTTTAGGCCTATGCAAAATTTGGAATCAACAGGCTTTAGTGATGCAGATTGGGCTAATTCTATTGATGATAAGAAATCAACTTCACAGTGCTGTATGTATGGAAACAATTTGGTTTACTGGTCTTCCAAGAAGCAGAAGGTAGTAGCTAGATCCTTCACAGAGTCTGAGTATAGGTCCTTGTCACAAATTGCAACTGAAGTTATTTGGTTACAGAATTTGTTAAGAGAGCTAGCATTTCAGCTGAGTAGTATACCTATAACGTGGTGTGACAAGAAGGGTGCTGAGTCTTTAGCAGCAAACCCTATCTTTCATGCACACACTAAGCACATTTAGGTTATGCACTTCATCAGAGAAAAGGTTTTAGAAAAAGAGCTTGTGGTAAAGCATATACCTACTGAGTTTCAAGTTGCAGATATAATGACCAAGCCTTTATCCGAAACCAGGTTTTGAGTTGCTTAGATTGAAGCTCAATATCAAGTCTGATGACAAGTGTGTTGGTCAAGTAACCTAGCTACACTTGAGGAGGAATGTCGGTTAGAGATCTAGCAAAGATAAGAAAGAGGAATTGAGAGTTAGTTTCCATAATTCATGTGCTGGTTGTTATTTGTAGTTATGCTATTTACCAGCTCAGCATGAAGTTAGTTACAAATTCTGTTACAGTCTATGTATATATATACAGAGCTTTTATTATGCAATTACTACTGAATCTTGAATAAAAATTCTCTCTAGAAACATCTTGATTTTTCTTTCTTTTCTTAAGTTCAACTGGTTCTAAATGTAGATTTGAGGTTAGCATCAACATTTCACACCAAATTCATTGATAATGATGAAAAGAAGCTAGGATTAAAAGCTTCCTTGATTAGAATTCATGAGTATTACTTATTCCACACATCAATATATATATATATATATATATATATATATATATGTATGTATGTATGTATGTATGTATGTATGTATATTATACAAATAAGGGTATGACAAAGAAGTAACCCTAATTCTCTGGCCTACTTGGCTTGGTTCACCATAGACCTCAACAAAGTCACCACCACATAGAAAAACCTTTAGTAATCCCTGCACTGCTTCCAATGCAAGTCAAGGAAAGTTGAGAAGTGTTAAAAGAAGTAGAAAAATGGGAAAAAAGGGGAAACAAATTTTGTTAAAATAGGCTATGAAGCATACAATTGCAATATGTATCAATTACATAGCTGAGCACCCATATGATTACTGAATGCCCGCTAAAAACCTATAGGAATTTGGAAGGGTCCTTGAAATTGACACATGTTGGAAAATTGCATGTAAAGATTACATTAAAGTGAGGTGACGTATCTACAAAGTATACCAACTGTCAATATTTTAATCCAACGGTTCAAAACAAGCTTCCAAAGTAAAATAAAAGTTTAATTTTGACATGCAAACATATGTTAAGCCAAGCATGTCTATAATAATAAGAGTATAGTTT
Source organism: Boswellia sacra (assembly GCA_013180625.2). Classification (NCBI taxonomy): domain Eukaryota; kingdom Viridiplantae; phylum Streptophyta; class Magnoliopsida; order Sapindales; family Burseraceae; genus Boswellia; species Boswellia sacra. Next base: position 372,384 of record SNVD02010893.1, on the reverse strand, counting down.
CCTTCTGTAGCATCACAGCAATGAGGCTCCTCTGATTAAAAGAAAAACCCTGGATACTAGAGATGGACAAGGAGGTAGAACTTGTAATTACTAATTAGGATCATAGATATAGTATGAAAATTCATTTCCCTGGCTTATAAAACCTGCTACGCAGCACAACAAACGTCAGGTGCTGAATAAAATTGAGGTTCCAGCACCGAAAACTAAACAGGCAAAAGGTCTGTAAACAGCTAATATGATATCAATAGCCATTAGAACAAAACACAACTCAATGCAATATGGTACTACATAATCAAGACAATTATAAGAACAGCACTTTCGAAAAGCAACAAGTGATCCCATGCTAATCTGATGATGGACAAAGAGACATTTTGAGCCATAGATCCAGAATCCTGTGACGCACTATTTGCACATCTGTGCCTATTGTAAAACAGAAACAAACAACAACATTCTTCTACAAAAGCAACAGCTTTCACTGAATTTTCACCTGACAGTTGGTAGCAGAGCGGCACTTTCCAAAATCTCAGCAATACTTGTAATTACCATTGATATTACTCTTAGGAGAACGAGAAAGTGATGGTGATTGTGAACTCACGAGGATCATATCCATTACTAACTAACGATGGCAATTACTGCTGCTCCTCATTTTTAAGTGATGAGAGCTTGAACTCCAATGTCATCATCAGTGGAGGTGGAGATGGACTCCTGACCTGAGTTTTGCTATTTTTTCAAGCTTTTTTTTTTCCATAGTTTCTGCATTGGACTTTTCCCGCCTAAATTTAAATTTTCAATTTATGAGAATTTTAATTTTACCCCTCAGGTTTTTGAAATTATGAGGGAAACGGATTTGTTCAAATTTCATCAACTCAAACCCTCATCTAATTTAAATCCATTTTTAAGAATAAAATTGCTACGTTATGTTTTGTCTTACAACAAAATCAACATTATATTAGAGGAAAATAATTTATTTAATTAAAATTCTTTATTCACCTCAATTATTGATAAAATTTAGAAAATCTTGTTCGTATGAAATGTCTCGATTGATTGCCCCAACATAAATTTAATTGATAAATTATATGAGGGAAACAGATTTTTTCAAATTTCATCAACCAAAATCCTCATCTAATTTAAATCCATTTTTACGAATAAAATTGCTACGTTATGTTTTGTCCTAGGTCAAAGTCAACATTATATTAGAGGAAAAATAATCTATTTAACTAAAATTCTTTATTCACCTCAATTATTCATAAAATTTAGAAAATCTTGTTCGTATGAAATGTCTCAGTTGATTGCCCCAAGTTAAATTTAATTGATAATTTATATGATTAAGCCATGGTAAGTGGCCAGATATAACAAGAGGGTTGGCAATAGATTGGAGTGGAAGAAATTGGCACAAGAAATCTAAAAAGAGAGCAATTACTGTAAAATAACCTCTTGCACAAAAATATCTCTAACTAAATTAAACCAACATGAGTAGGAGGAATTTAATAATATCTAATTAATAAATAATCAGCTTTAACTATCATTATAGAATAATGGTGGATCCAAGATTTAAGTGTTATAAACTAATTATTGACATTGATTTATATCTTGGGGTCGAGTATAATATAACAATTGTTTGTGTTTGTTTTCAAAATTTGAAAAGAATACGTAGTTGATTTTAGATTTTTCTTTATTTTTTAAAATAATATGTGTTGATATTGATTTAAATATGTTGGTAAATGTGCATTTTTAGCAAAAATTACTTTGAAAATGTTAACAAACAAAGTTGGTAGACTTTGTAAATAATCAAAATTATTTTGAAATCTATTGGTAAGTACTCAAAATTGATTTTTTTTTTCTCTAAATATCTCCTAGGTAGATAAACATTGTATAGTTTAAAAAAAATAATATTTTTTAAGGAGTAAAAAAAATATTTATTTTCTTATAACAAAATATCATATCTTCAAACTAAATTATGTAAATTAAACTTTAAATTATGAATTTAAAGTTTAAATGGAATAATTACTAGAAATGAAAATATTATATAAATATGCATCCCAACTTACATATTCCATTTCTCGCTCATTTTATATAAAAACGTCATTTGAGTTGAAGAGATGTAAACAATCCATCTTATCTAACAATTCTATTTAAAAATATTTTGAAAGGAAATTTAATTATTTTCTCAAATTAAATGAGAATAAAGATTTAGAATCCATCTAACTTCATATTGTAAATATGTCATTGTTGATATAAATATGATGAAGGGGATAAAATATTTTTTTGTAGAAAAATTGAAAGATAATGAGATATGGCCTAGCTAGGAATTCTTTAAAAGAAATTCTGGTCTGGTAGACTCATACCAAACCCAATCAAAGCTTTGCGCTTTATCAGAAACGATATTGTGAGAGTTTTGTATAATTTCATAATATAGGATTATTTGTAGAAGATTAAACATCTTATATTACAATAATATTATTATTGTAAAATGAAACTATTAATACTGTCCAAAATATCCGATCTACCTTTCATGCTCACAGTCATATGAAAGTTTAACGATTTGATGTTACTCTTGTAATATTGTGTTACCCTTATCCAATGAATATTTAAACATTGACTCATATTAAGTATTAATATTATTATAATATAACGTTTTATGGGTTCGGACAAATTACTTATGTTACTTAAAAATATAAATGGGTGTCATTTCTATGTCCAAATAAAATATCATGTTTGATACAGGGGAGAATTTTATCTAATTTTCACATTATAGATAACACTTGTCACGTATAATTTTCCAAAATAAAAAATTAAATTAGATTAATAAATTTGAAATATTTTTCAAAAAAAAAGAAACTATGTATTATCCTAAACTCGTTAATAAAAAGGGAAATATAAAGATGTTCTTCAAATTAATAAAAGTACAGTTTAAACTGTTATAAAAAAATTATAAGTTTTGAATAATTTTGAAACAATAAGTGTCGCTATTATTTGATAATAATAACATCAAAAAGGAAAAAGTAATTTTGATAGAATGATAGGAAAAGAAGCATACCAGTCAGAATCCGAGCAGTTCGCAACTTGTTAAGCCAAACCCAACAAAGGCACTTGTTTCCTAAAGCACCCTGTAAGAATTTATAATTATATTGCTGAAAATTTTGACACACACTCAAGCCTTGACAGTGTAAACGTCCCAATCCAAGCAAAGGGAAGTATCGGAATGTCAAAATGCCCTGCATGGATCTGGAGGTCCGAGAACTCTACATTTACGAATTTGGTTAATTACTCAGCAATTCCAAATTTGAGGGCCAGAACCAGGCGGAAATTAGGCTCCAATTCGCAATCCAAGGCAGGGCGGGGGATTGTGATGTCTGCTCCGCATCCAGGTAATTTCCCCGCAATTTTAATCGTTAAGAGTGTTACTATTCAAACCCCACTAAATCTTTTTCTAAAACCCTATTTTAAATATTTTTTAGATATTATTAATACTATCCTTTGTTAAAAATAAAAAAAAATCATACATGCAAGTGTTTTTCTCCTTTCAAAATAATATCTAAACTCTTAGTTAAAAAGATACAAAGGACGAAGAAAGGTAATAAGTTATAATATTTTTAGGTGAATTTATTAAAATTTAGATATTTAATAACGGATATTATTAAAATATGATTAAAAAAAGGGATTTGAAAAGAGATTTTGATAAGCTCACGTAACAATACTCAAGCCTAAATTTACGTTAACACCCAACTATGCAGCAGGCCACTAGCCCATTTACGATCAGCCCAATTTCATTGCTCAAATTTGAAAGCCCAATTATATTATAAAAAATTGATAATTACTGTATAATTGCAATTTGTAAATAATTTATTTAGTTCTGCATTTTTTTTATGTTTCAATTACAAATATTTAGTTTCAATAGCCGTTATAAGTTTCTAGGCATATAATAACTTAAAAGGTATTAAATAACTTTAAATTTTAAAAAAAATATAACTTTTTATATCTAGATATAATTACGAATAATTGAATAGTTTTTATGCTACATTTTTTAATGCATTTTACATTCAATATCAATCGCATATCCTTTTTCAAAATTCAAAATAATTCAAAATCAACCACATATTTTTAAATCCTATTGAAAACAAAAAATACAAAATCACATAAAGAATACACCCTAAAATTTTGAGGAATAATACAAATCCCTAATTATTTCTAACTCCACATCAAACTTGTGACATCCCTAGGAAAGGACCTTTGCAGCACTACAACTCTTCAAACTCTCAAGGCATCAACCATAAGATAATTTAATTATATCATATGATATGATGTGCCAGAAAATAACCATGTCCATCTCCATTCTTCTTTTCCTCTCAACTGCCCTCTTCTTCCTACTGCGGGTGATTATATGATATGATATGATGTGCCAGAAAATAACAATGATTAGTATTAATTAAAAATAACAGAATAATGAAAGAAATAAATCAATTAATTAACAATTTGAACGTTCGGATAACAACAATTGGCGCCAACATATTCGATTCTAGTATCAATAACCTATTCCGCTTATACGTCACTGTTTTGGCTGTTTCAAACTAAGATTTGACCGTTACAAATTGGCGCCAATCGTTTTATGAAAGGCGCCTTGTGTAATTTCTCCCATATCTAATGCTAATTCACGTCAATATTTATCCAGGTCCAGGGCAAAGATTTCTAATCCTTTTTCTCTATGTATCACCTTCACGGCCCTGTTTTGAGACCTTTGACTTCATTTTCCCACCACCGCTTACGCCGAGGCTGGCCAACTTCAATTAAATCGTCACCAAAGTGCTACTAAACGGTCAACACCCACTTCTTTAAGACTAAGGTGATGGTTTCACGGGCTTGCAGTTAATCAAATTTTGTTGCATTTTTTTTTTAAATTAATAACTCGAAATATTCATATTCTACGAATAATTTCATTTTAATCCATATTATAGTCAAGTTTTACTATGCAAATTCAGATTTTACATTTCATGTTATTAGTGTATTAGGATTTTAGGAAGGAGAGATACTTTTAATTTTATATAATATAACTCATCAAATCAGATATTTGGATTTAGATTGCAATTAATAGTTAAAAATTTGAAATTATCTATACTAATTGTTTATAATTAATTATATATTCCTAATTCCGTATGAGTTCTTCATTTACTTTTTAATCTTTAGTTATAAAATAAAAATTGTTGATTTCACTTTTGTTTTAATTTTGTAGAATTATTAAAATAAATTTAATCCAACATGAATAAATGCTTATCGAAATTAATGGGAGTCAGTATATTCTTTTACAATCCTTTCTTTATTTTCGAATGAAAAATCATATACATTTCTCAAATAAAAGAACTAAATTAGATTAATATGTAATTAACTTAAATAATTTATTAATGTTTATGCCGTAAAAGTTTTTAAATACGTGTACTTTTTTGTTTCATATGGTTGACACATTGATTTCTTGTATAATAAGTGTTTACTTCAAAACTCTAACACATCCTATGAGTTAGGGATTATAAAGAGTTTGTTAATGATTTAATGCTCAAGTAGAAGAGACCATAACGTAACTCGGGTTTGACTTCAAAGGGCGGACAACAGCGGTCAACTTCTGGCATGATGTTCACCAATGTGACCTTCCTTTCATAGATCATAAACCCAAATATGGACCACATAAACATGGATAAAGTCAGGCACGTGATATGTGTCACATGACTCACATCCCGTACCCTAAGAGTACGACATGTGATTTTAAACATTCATACATAACAATAAATGAGAAACTATGGCCATCAAATTATTATTTAACATCCAAAAATACAATACAGAGTTCGCATATTGTCAACCACCGTGTGTGTGTGTGTGTATATATGACCAAAAAGAATAAAAAAGAATGATTGACACACAAAATGGAGATGTGTAACGGTCCAACTATTGTCAAGGGAACTCCATTATCTTTATGCCAAAAGTCCTCCAACCCACTAGAATCTAACGTTCACCTAAGGTACACAACAGATTAGTGAGTATAAACCTCAATAAGCTAGATATAAATAGCAGTAACACAATGTGCAGAGAATTAATGATACACCATGACATGCAACTCATTTCTTAATTCACAAATAATTAATTTACTTTATTCTTAAGCTAACCAACAAATTCCAAAAATGGGGGTCACGCTCTTGCACAAGGGAGTTGGCGCGACTGTAGCAAGTCTTGGCCTAGAGCACCATTGAAACAAAAGGGTTACTGCTCCTACGCCGTTCGAGTTGCACTTCGGTGCCAACTTTCTGCCTTAACTTAATACATAACACTGAGCTTGCACTCCTGCGCACCCCACATGACGCTCTGGGCCAACTCTCTGTTTGACCACTACACTCAAGCCATTTCTGCTCACAACACACATATATTTCATTCAACACACACAAAAGTCTTGCTTTACACATCTTGAACACATCTTAAGGACACTACTCTTTCATCCATGGTAGGACTTTATATTTAACACATTCAAAACATGTCATCTGTTATGTATGGCCGTCAATAATATGTATTTTTGTTATTCATTTTAAGGAGTATATCACTCATTACGTATCGTTGTATATACCACCCATTACATATCCCCATCAGTGGTATATCCAAGTGGCCTAATCATTCATTACGTATTGCCGCTAATGACAAATGCTTCACTAATTATTTTTCAGGACTATCTCATCTGTTACGTATCACCATCAGTGGCATATTTGGTAGCCATTAGTCACCCATTATATATCGCCATCGGTGACATATCTTTTCATTAATCAATTTTAGGAAATATATCATCCATTACGTATCACCATCGATGACATATTCCATTGCCACTAGTCACCCCTTACACATCGTCGTCGATGACCTAACATACACATATGTGTTTACACATCACACAACACATATTTGCCTACCACATAGAGAGGATTGGGTGTCCTAGTATATCAGGCATGAATTATACCTTTACACAATAATCACATTCAATTTTCCCATATCTCACAATCATAAAGTTTGAGCAAAACATAACTTACATACACACACAAGTGTGTGAAGCCAGCACATATCATGATTCAACCATTAATCATGTTCATATCATTACACATCAAAGCCCATGTGTTCATTTTCTCATTCAAAGTTCCATCCATGACACATTCATGGCATTTTCATACATAAAGTACTTCATAGGCATTCATTATTCATGCCATTTCACACTAAAGCTCACATGCATTTGGCAACATTCACATTTTTGTTTAGGTCACTTCCATAGTAGTTTAACCAAATCTAACTTATATGCATTCATAACCACATGGAATCAACACATCTCATTGTAAATAAATCATCCATTGTGTACTCAGAAAGGGTCTAGCTACTAACCTAATTAACTTCACTACTTGATTTCCTTTTCCATTTAGAAATCATCATAAGGGTTAGCCAATGCGTCAACCAACCAAATGGTTCCACTAACCATTTAACACTATTCATACAATTGGTTGGATAATTGTAGTGAAAGGATATTTGTCCCAGTTCTCACCAAATTTCATGGATATCAAGTGAACACATATATAATATCCCATGAAATTTATGGGATCAAAATTAGACTATGTGCCCCTTGAAATCCCTTAGTTTTGTCCATACCGTAATCCTGTCTACAAAGCTTTCAACTGAGCAATATTACTTTAAAGAATTTTATAAAATTCTATAATAATCAAATCTTAACAAATTTTTCACTCTAATAAAAGACATATATATAGGTCATCTCACTGAAAATCACAACGTTTTAAGGAGCAGGTCGATTAAAAGTAATTTACTTTTCTGGCTCTATTTTAAAAGTTGAAATTTTCAATTTCACAAACCCAAATTTGAAAAATCACAACAATTCGTGAGAAACTCCAAAAACCACAAAATTTTCTAATTCACAAGGAAACCAAATCAAGACCTTGCATATCAAAAATAAAAATTTTTTATGAAGTATAAATCCCTCAAATTGAATTTGTTCCCTGGCTCTATTTCAAAAGAGAGGAAGTTCAATTTTGTTTCAACAAATTCAAAAAATTACCATAAATCATACACTTGGAATTTTTAAGTGATTAAAAATTTTATAAACTTCTAAACATGTCTCATTTACCAGGTAAAAATTTCAAAGCCAGAAAATAACCCTAGAATTTCTAGGAATTTTCATACCAATGACTGCTAAGTGAACAACCCTGTAGAGTTCGAAGCTCTAACATCATCTAGACAGTTCAACCATCATCCAAACCAATAGTACCATTCGTATTCTTCTAAAATTTAGGATTTCTATCATGTTTCATAGTATACATGACATGAAAGCAATATAACCTACTTTCTAACACTATTATTTAACACAAAAAGGCTTAGGCCAAGCCTAGAAGTTAAGGAGGAAAATGAATTTTTACCTCTTTTCTACCTTGATCCTCACTTTTCCTCTTTAATTTGCTGTGAATTAGAGAGAGGAATGAGAGCTGGGGGTGGTAGGAATTGGAAGCAAATGAATCCTCTAGAAATCCCAAGCCCCACCTCTTTATATAAAGATCTCATTTGCACAATTCTATAACAGGCCACCCATTCCTTAATTTTTCACTTACATCCTCAAAATTTAATTTATTAACATATTACTTAAACACACACACACCAATGCACACATTATAAACACATTAGGCTTATGATCACTCACAATTTGGGATGTTACAATATCCTATGCGGATCCTTCTTCCACTAATAACTAGCTTTGACTGCAAAGAATTTGTTGCAGCCATGGAAGCCAAGAGCAATCCATGGTACACGGTCTGTGCTCTCTTCATATTCTTCTTGGTAAATTCTCGTGTCTCCATTGTAGCAGACACCATCTCCGCAAATCAATCCCTCCCTGGTGATCAAACTACAGCTTCTGGAAATGGGGTCTTCAAGCAAGGCTTCTTCAAGCCAGGTAATTCTTCAGACTTCTACATTGGCATTTGGTACAAAGAAGTGTCCGGAAAAAAAACCATGGATTGGGTGGAAAATAGAGAAACTTCAGTATCCGATAGGCTTTCCTTAGTTTTAGAAATCTTAAATAGAAATCTAGTCCTTTTCAAAGAGTCTGGGATGCCAATTTGGTGTACGAATTTGAAATTTGCCACAACAAGTTCATTAGAACTAGAAACAGTTCTTCTAGATGAAGGGAATCTTGTTTTCAGAGGTTGCTTTACTAATTCTTCTTCAGTCGTTTATGGCAAAGTTTTGACAATCCTTCTGATAGTTTGCTCCCTGGTCTGAAGTTAGGACTGAGCAGGCGGACCAAAGTAAACTATTTCTCACTTCACAGAAAAATGAAGAAAATCCTCCACCTGGGTTCTTCTCTTTTAAGCCAGACCCTGATGGATCTGACCAATATGTTTTAATGTGGGAGAGGTCTGAACCATAGTGGATTAGTGGATTATGGAATGGACAAATCTGTGGCTTGCTTCCCGAGATGGTGTATCTTAATTACTATCACATATTCAATGCCAGCTATGCTCCAAATTAGAACGAGAGCTACTACTTGCACACTTTAACAGGTACCACAACAATTCTAGTTGTTATGGATGCTTCAGGCCAGGTTCAGACAGGGTATTGGTCAGAGGCTACCAAAGTTGGTTTCAGTTTTGGTTTCCAGCAAAACAACCTTGCGAGGTTTATGCTTATGGTGGCGCATTTGGCAACGGCAAAGAGTGAACCAAACCTTTCTGTGATCGCTTGTCAGGGTCTAAGCCAAGCTCAGATCACAATTGGTACTTACTGGAGGATTTTTCTGTCAGTTGTGGGACAAAAACCCAACTGCAGTGCGAAAATAATAGTCTTGCAAATGGAACGACAGACAGGTTCGTACCAAATCCTAACATGGTATTGCATAAGTATCCGCGAGTTGTCCCCGTAAAGAATGTCAGGCAATGCGAAACAACCTGCTTGAATAGCTGCTCTTGAACTGCTTATGCTTACGAAAACGAAATATGCACCATTTGGATTGGGAATCTCTTAAATCTGCAAAAACTTGCACAGGATGATACGAATGGCAAAACTATTTATGTCAAGCTTGAAGTTTTTGAGTTTTCAACTCAAAGTGATAAGGGAACAGTCATTGGCAATGTTGTCGGCACAGTTGCTTTCATTCTTCTCGTAGGCCTTATTGTAGTTGAATACTTGAGAAACAGAACAATCAAAACAACAAAATCGGTGGAAGGTTTTTTGGTGGCATTTGCTCACAAGGATTTGCAATATGTGACAGAATTTCTCAACAAAATAAGGGGAAGGAAGCTTTGGTTCTGTTTTCAAAGGGATTTTGCCTAATTCAAGTACAATAGCTGTGAAGAAGCTCGAAAGCATCAACCAAGGAGAGAAGGAATTCCGGATAGAAGTAAGCACATGAGGGATCATCCAACATATCAACCTTGTGCGCCTCCTCGAATTCTGCTGTGAAGACACTAGGAAGTTGTTAGTTTATGATTTCATGGCTAATGGCTCTTTAGATTCCCATCTGTTCCATGAAAAGGATTCAAAGGTCCTAAACTGGAAAATAAGATATCAGATTGCCTGGGGATAGCCAGAGGGTTGGCTTATCTCCATGAGAATTGTAGAGATTGCATCATACACTATGATATAAACCCAAAAAACATTCTAGAAAAGGAAGCAAACCACTCCCAATCCAAGCAGTGTGTAAGGTGTCAAGCCATACCCAACCAATGCACTTTTCCAAAAGCACGCTGTAAGATTATGTAATTATGTTGCTGAAAATTTTGATACACACTCAAGCTTTAACACTGTAAATATTCCAGTTGAAACAAAGGAATGTACCTGTACATCTCTTCCACAATCGAGACATCCCACTAGAAGCATATTAAAAGCTGATCTGGTTAAGCCACAGCCGCAACCCAACATTCTATGATAAGCATATATATTAGATTACCAGCCTGCAATCACCAATGGATGAATTGCCACTGTTGAAGCAAGCATTGCTCAGCATGTTAACAGTGACAATGTGTCAATTCAAAATTTTCATGATGAGGAGAGTAAGACTTCAGCAGCTCACATGAGACATCTGCTAGATTAATCCAAACAAAAAGATAACCACTGCATACATAAATTTATTCATAGTGTGCACACTAACACAATTATCAGTTGAATCAAAAGCCCTGAAAGCAGAGGGACGTATGCATAAACATGGGACGCTCTTCTGATGAGGCTAAGGAGTAGTGATCCTTGAAACAGTGTGATGGGTACTTGCACCAAATCTCCTGCAGCATCTGGATTTGATGAGAGTAAACGGCCAACAGCAAACATTGAAAAAGAAAATGCAGCACCAGAAGATGGACCCAAAATTGAAACGTCAACTTTTGATTCTCCGATCAGGAAGAATGGATTTGAACTACAAAAATTAGTGAATGAAATAAAAACTTCAATTATCCGTCAGGAAATTCCCCATCAGTTTTGTTGATTGCCACCTTCCGTGTAAAGCTCACACTTGAAGAGGCCACTAATATTGTATACAAAGTTGATTGAAGCAGTATTATTATCAGTATGTGAGTAACAACACTGGCTGAAAAAGGGCAGGCGTTGAGCACGTGTTGCAAAATGAACTCTCAGACAAAATGAAGAATAGAAATAAAAGTACAACCAGCATCTTCATTCGAGCGACCAAAACATAAAAATACACCATTAGTATTGTACTAAAGAAAAAGATCGATCTGCCACAAAGTTAAGAAATTAATCAATTATGCATGATTTGAAATTTGATGCAGAAATGAGAGAGAAAGCTGATTCATGCCACTAGTTCCATCCTTGATTTTTAATTTAAAATATAGAATAGTCTCAAGAAATATATTTTAAACATGTCAAAGTATGCATTAAACTCTCAATAGTGGTGGAGGTTATATCAAGGCGCTCACACATTTCTTTAAATACATGAATATTTACATAAAACTTCAGTCTTAAAAATGTTGTAGATATTAGTTAACATAGACATTGCATCCCATTTTTAAATGTGAAGAACACCCCAGTTACCAAAGCCTGGCTCTGCCACTGACTTCACAATTTTGACTAAATTCTGAAAAGAAAATGCCAAGAATTGAACTTCAAATATATGGTGCACTATAACACTGTTTACTTATTCACTAGATAGGTCATTCGATATTAGTATGCTGAAAAAAAGACAGAAAAAAAAAAATGGGTAGTTTCTCTCTGTCAATTTGACCTGAGATGTTTACTTCCCAAAATGTCCTGGTGCACCTACCATCCTTAAAAGAGCTAACATCAACATCAAGGTTTCCTATTTAATGGATAGATAATTCTGACCACACAGTAATGAGATACAATCAACTGACTCCTGGAGTGATGGAAGTGCCACCTTACCAGCTTGGGACATATCTGAGAATCAATACAGAAATTGCCACTATAAATGAAGGCAAGAAGTGTAACCACACTAACCTGCACAAGGAAGAACACTATTGAAAACTTTAGAATCCAAACTGGCTGCGATGCTTGGTTATATAATTAAAGAGCCCGCTCAGGTATTCTTGAATCCGATTTCATAGACAAGCGAACCCAAATTAGGCTTATGTTTTATACTTGTGTATATAAAAAGAAAAAGGCTTTTTGGCAGGAAAAAAAACATACCCAACCACGGAGCAGCCATTACTCTCCAGAAAACAATAAAATAATATTGATCCTTAAAACCGCCAGGAATCTTGTGGTTCTCAATTTCCAACAACAGTATCAAAGACCAAGACTTTGGAGTAGACTTAGGGATATATATTCATTACATAGTAACAAATTTTAGGCTTTCACCTGAAGTTTTGCTTCAAGCTCAAGATTTCGAAAGAAATTGATTGGAATAGCACACTAAACACTACCCATGACAGGAAATAAGAACATAAATTTGAAATGCCACTTTTGACCGTTAGGCTGGGCAATATATTTGGCGCCGGAGTTCTAACGACTCCAATCCGAAAGCGCGTAAATTAATTTAGGAAACTAAACCAATTGAGTTTGAACTCAAGTATATTAACGGCTATAATAATATAAAGCACGTAATTAATTTAGGAGAGAAAGCCCATTGAGTTAGGGGAAGTCCAAAGTAATTAGACAGCAAATCTATCTCAAATATTATCAGAATCTAATCAGGAAATAAGTTCCTGGTTTCCTAATCGTAGCAGGAAGCAAATTGCCACTCCATTCACTTTATAAAAGCCTAAAGCTAACACTTGGCCTCTGCGTTTTTTTTTTTTTTTTGTTCTTAATCTCTTCTCCTGTTGCTTGGAAGTGCCTGAGAGAATAGAAATATGTTGGCTTCTTTTCGTTGTGGTGGGTCTTTTGACCGATTGGTGGGAGAAGTTGAGGAAGCTGCTGCCAAGGGTGATACAGATTTTGTGCAAGTTCATGAAGCGGCTGATGAGCTCATGCATGACATGCATGAGTTCTAGAATTCTGCTGAGCTCATGCATGACATGCATGGCTTCCAGAATCCCTCCCATGTGAATGCATTGAGAGTCAAATTTGTTAGGCACCTCCAATTTTGAAAATCAAAGGAAGTAGCCAAATTTGATTTGAATTTGTATGCAGAATTTTCCTTATAAATATGGGACGAATTCTGCCTTGTTTAAGCATCAGAGAGATTCCAGAGAGAGTCCAGAGTCTAAACCAGAGAGTTTAGGATTGAGAGAGAGAGCCAGGAGAGCTCCAAAAATTTTAGGGGAGTTTTTTGTATAATTCTTGTACATTAATTTTCCCTGTTAATACAAGTAATTTTTCTCCCAAATTCTGTTCTGAGTTGATCATTACATCCCAACAAGTGGTATCAGAGCCTCGTTGAGCTCCTGGAACGTCAGAACAGAGAGGAAAAATTCAGAGAAAATTTGTCCCTTGTTTCTGGAAAATTTCGATTTTTCGGAAAGTCATCGAATTTCGAATTTGAAGTGTCCAGTGTGTTCGTGACGTCATCCTGATCATTCTGCAATTTTCCGGCGACCGATCCGACGTCCAGAGAAGCCGCACGCGCCTCCGACCTGGTCTGCGAGTGGGCGTCACTCGCCCCACGCGCTGCACGCGCCATTCCAAGGTAGAAGACGACCACGTCAGCGCCACGTCACCAGCCACGTCAGCACACTTTTCGCCACGTCAGCCGTCCACGTCAGCAGGTCGCCGCGTCAGCAAAGTCACGTCAGTCGTCCACGTCAGCGTGCCACGTGTCGCCACGTCAGCATAGTGGACCCCACTGCCACGTCAGCAAAACATTGGAAAATTACATTTTGGCCCCTGTATTTCCGGGTAATTACATTTTGACCCCTGAATTTCTGAAATTTACATTTCAGTCCTTAGGAAATATCAGTTTGGCCCCTGTAGTTCTGGTGAATAACAATGTGCCCCTTTTAGTTTCTGAAATTTCAGTTTAGCCCTTAAGAAATTTCAGTTTAGTCCTTAAAGTTTCCAAGCTTAGTATTTATTGTATAAAAGGAATTTTTGAGCCCCGGAAGAGGCTATTCCACCTAATTTGACCGTTTCGGACGTAACGGTGGGCTCGGATTTTTGAAATTCCATCTCTATTTTAGTGAATTAATTATTCTAAAATGGAAGAATCATCCGGAGCCATGATAAAATTGACTGCTACAAATTACACACTATGAAGGCCCAGGATGGAGGATCTTCTTAGTTGTAAGGATCTATATGACCCTATAGAATTTGAAGGGCAGAGACCTGAGACAGAAAAAGAGGCAGAGTGGAAGAAAATTAACAGAAAATGTATCGGTCAGATCAAACAATGGATCGATCATAGTGTCTTCCACCATGTAGCCAAAGAAACAGATGCATATACTCGATGGAAAAAATTAGAGAGTATGTATCAAGCCAAGTCAGCACGGAACAAAGCCATCCTGATGAGACGGCTTGTGAACTTGAAGTTACAGAGCGGAACTCCTGTAGCAGAACATACAAGTGAGTTCCAGAACTTGGTGAATCAGTTGACAGCAGTCGAGTTACAGCTTGGAGACGAGGAACAAGCACTTCTACTTCTCAGTTCCCTTCCAGATTCATGGGAGACACTAGTGGTCTCCATCAGTAATTCAGCACCCGGAGGCAGACTTACCCTATCAATGGTTAAGGATGCCTTAATGAACGAGGAGGCAAGAAGAAAAGATGCAGGCGCCAGTCAAGATGAAGCCTACATCACAGAGAATCGAGGAAGACAGTCTCGAGGTGAAGACTGGAGAAGAGGTAGAAGCAAAAGCAGAGGCAGATCAAGGGGCAGGTCATCAGATGGGCGGAGACCCACATACAAGTGCTACAACTGTGGCAAAGAGGGACATTTGAAGAGAAATTGTCGCAGTCTTCGGAAGCAGAACCAGGAGAGTTCACAGGCACAAAGCAACGAAGAACCACGAGTTACAGTGGTAGAAGATGTAACCATTTGTGCAGAAGAGACGTGCTTTCACACAGCAGATCAAGGAGTAGAATGGGTCATTGACACAGCAGCTTCCTGCCACGTCACTCCTTGCAGAGAAATCTTCACCACGTACAAAGCAGGAGACTTTGGGATAGTGAAGATGGGAAACAACAGCACCGCCAAAATCATGGGAATTGGTGATATTCAATTCCAAACGAACGTCGGATGCAAAATAACTTTGAAGGACGTTCGCCATGTGCCAGATCTTCGACTCAACTTGCTCTCAGTAAAAGCCTTTGATCAGCAAGGTTATGAGAGCTGCTTCACCAACGGTACATGGAAGATGTTGAAAGGGGTCATGGTGGTTGCTCGAGGTAAATTATGTGACAATCTTTACAGGACTCATGTAAAGATAAACGGAGAGAGCCTTCATGTAGCAGAGCACATGATACCTCTAGATTTGTGGCATAAAAGGCTCGGTCACATGGGTGAAAAGGGTTTATCAACCCTTCAGAAAAAGAAGCTGATCACTGTTTCCAAGGATGCAGCGTCTCATCCTTGCGACTATTGTTTGTACGGGAAACAACGGAGGGTATCATTCAGCTCCTCATCAGTGAAGAAATCAAAGCTGTTGGAGCTAGTACACAGTGATGTATGCGGACCTCTTGAAGTCGAGTCCTTAGGCGGTAAAAGGTATTTCTTAACCTTTATTGATGATGCATCTCGGAAAGTGTGGGTGTATTTCCTCAGGACGAAGGATGAAGTTCTGGAGAAGTTCAAGGAGTTTCACGCCATGGTAGAACGTGAAACGGGTAAGAAATTAAAATGCCTTCGATCAGATAACGGAGGCGAGTATACCTCCAGAGAGTTCAATGCCTACTGTCGAAGATATGGCATTCGACATGAAAGAATAGTCCCACGCACACCACAACACAATGGAGTGGCCGAGAGGATGAATCGAACCATCATGGAACGAGTCAGAAGCATGCTCAGATTGGCTAAGTTACCCAAGCCATTCTGGGGGGAGGCAGTTCGCACCGCCTGTTACTTAATCAACAGAGCACCATCGGCACCACTGAACTTCGAGATTCCAGAAAAGGTATGGTCTAATAAAAAACCCTCCTATAATCATTTAAAAGTGTTTGGTTGTTTAGCCTTCGTACATGTATCCAAGGAGCTCAGACAGAAGCTCGATGCAAGAACTGTTCCATGTATCTTCATCGGTTATGGAGATGAAGAATTCGGATACAGATTATGGGATCCCAAAGAAAAGAAAGTCATCCGGAGTAGAGATGTCGTATTTCACGAAGACCAAACATATGAAGACGCTGAAAAGACAACAATATCTACAAATCCCACTAGCAGTGCCCCAGATATTGTTGCAGATTCTACCCCAACACCAAATGCTACAAGAAATGACGAGGTACCAGACGAAGTTCCAGAAGCAGATCAGGAGGAAGAAAATGAAGAGATTGCTGAGCCGGGGGAGCCACAATCACCTATAGAAGCTGCTATACCTCCTGGAAATGAAGAACCTCAGCTACGACGATCTGAGCGAGGTCGGATTCCGTCGAGGAGATATCCGGAATCAGAGTACACACTGCTTACTGATGAGGGGGAGCCAGAAAGCTTTCATGAAGCTTTATCTCATCCAGACAAAGAACGATGGCTGCATGCAATGCGAGATGAGATGAATTCTCTAGAGAAGAACAAAACTTATGAACTGGTCGAACTCCCAGACGGAAAGAAGGCACTGAAGAACAAGTGGGTATTCAAGCTCAAGAAAGATGGAACAGGAAAGGTGATAAAGCACAAAGCCCGATTGGTGGTAAAAGGATTCCTTCAGAAGAAAGGAATTGACTTTGATGAAATATTCTCACCGGTAGTCCTCAATCCGCGTCATCCTCGGATTAACAGCAAGTCTTGATTTGGAGCTTGAACAGATGGATGTGAAGACAGCATTTCTTCATGGAGACTTGCATGAAGAAATCTACATGGAGCAGCCAGAAGGGTTCGAGGTTCCAGAAAAAGAACACCTCGTGTGCAAGCTCAAAAAGAGCTTGTATGGCCTCAAACAAGCACCAAGGCAATGGTACAAGAAGTTTGACTCCTTCATGGTGAGTCATGGGTACAAAAGAACCGCTGCAGACCAATGCGTCTACTTTCCAGAAACTTCCAGGTGGAGACTTTGTTGCATTAATGTTATATGTGGACGACATGTTGATCGTCGGAAAAGATGCAACAAGAATAAAGCAGCTGAAGAATGAACTATCAAAAACCTTCGATATGAAGGACTTGGGACCAGCTCAGCAAATCTTGGGGATGCACATCCGTCGAGACAGAAAACAAAAGAAATTATGGCTGTCTCAGGAGAAATATGTTGAACAGGTAATTCAAAGGTTCAAC
The DNA here is from genome assembly GCA_013180625.2 of Boswellia sacra. Lineage (NCBI taxonomy): Eukaryota > Viridiplantae > Streptophyta > Magnoliopsida > Sapindales > Burseraceae > Boswellia > Boswellia sacra. The sequence continues at coordinate 354,551 of SNVD02010893.1, read as the reverse complement.
ATGGATAATGCTAAGCTAGTTAGTGTACCACTGGCTAATCATTTCAAGCTGAGCAAGAGATCATGTCCCTCATCCAAGAAAGAGATAGAGGACATGGCGTCGGTACCCTATTCTTCTGCTGTAGGAAGTTTGATGTATGCCATGGTGTGTACAAGGCCAGATATTGCTCATGCTATAGGAGTCGTGAGCAGATTTCTTTCCAATCCAGGGAAAGAACATTGGGAGGCAGTCAAGTGGATTCTCAGATACCTTAAAGGTACTTCGAAGATATGCTTGTGTTACGGGGGAGCTGATCCAATCTTGGAAGGCTATACAGATTCAGATATGGCCGGAGAACCTGACAGTAGGAAATCTACATCAGGTTTTGTTTACACTTTTGCAGGGGGAGCTGTCTCATGGCAGTCAAGACTACAGAAGTGTGTTGCGCTATCCACGACAGAGGCAGAATACATTGCCGCAGCGGAAGCTGGAAAAGAAATGTTGTGGTTGAAGCGGTTTCTCCAAGAACTTGGGATTGAGCAAAAGGAGTATAAAGTATACTGTGACAGTCAAAGTGCTCTGGATTTGAGCAAGAATTCAGTGTACCATTCTCGAACGAAGCATATTGACATCCGCTATATAGATACGAGAGGTGATGGACAAGCAACTGTTGAAACTAGTGAAGATCCATACTAAAGAGAATCCAGCCGACATGTTAACAAAAGTGGTCACCAGAGACAAGCTAGAACTATGCAGAGACATAGTTGGATTAGAAGCTGTCTAATTACTTTGGTTGTTACTCCCTTTCACATGGGATGGAGGGGGAGAATTAATGAGCTCATGCATGACATGCATGAGTTCTAGAATTCTGCTGAGCTCATGCATGACATGCATGGCTTCCAGAATCCCTCCCATGTGAAGCATTGAGAGTCAAATTTGTTAGGCACCTCCAATTTTGAAAATCAAAGGAAGTAGCCAAATTTGATTTGAATTTGTATGCAGAATTTTTCCTATAAATATGGGACGAATTCTGCCTTGTTTAAGCATCAGAGAGATCCAGAGAGATTCCAGAGTCTAAACCAGAGAGTTTAGGATTGAGAGAGAGAGCCAGGAGAGCTCCAGAAATTTTAGGGGAGTTTTTTGTATAATTCTTGTACATTAATTTTCTCTGTTAATACAAGTAATTTTTCTCCCAAATTCTGTTCTGAGTTGATCATTACATCCCAACAGCGGCCTCCATATTGCTGATGATGAGAGAAGATGTCAGCACTGCCACTCCCACTACTACTACTAGTGTTGTTGACAATTTAGGGTTTTACATACCCAGGAAAGAATGGCTATGGCTAGAAAGGAACCAAGAATACCCACCCTTGTTTCCCAAATGAGTCTAAAGAGATGCTTTGATCAGACTACTACAAAAAGTGCTCTGTGGCAAGAACAAGGAGCTGGCAGAGAGATTTCGAAGACGCTAAGAAAGAACAAAAGGATTGTGGGTCTTCGTCTTCCTCAAATTGGTATGGAGCATGGCAGAGAGATTTCGAAGACGCTAAGAAAGAACAAAAGGATTGTGGGTCTTCGTCTTCCTCAAAATGATATTACGCCAAACCTTAGAGGTAGTGTATAATGCTACCCCTTTCCAAAACATTAAATTTACAATTATTATTAAGGGTCAATGCCACAAACCTCTCCCATAGTTTTTTAAAATCTCACGTACCTCCCCTATCATTAGTGAACTTAGGGGTGTTCAAACCCGACACGACCCGACCCGATTGATCGGATTTTTCTCGGATCGGTACTGAATAGTAACCCGAATCAGGTTGAAATAATCAGGTTTGAATAGTATCGGATTGTAATCGGGTTTGAATAGTATGGCTTAATAAAATTAAACCTGATTCAACCCGACCCGACCCGATCGGGTTTGTCGGGTTTTTCTCGGGTTGATATTGAATAGTAACCCGAATCGGGTTAAAATTATCGGGTTTAAACAGTATCGGGTCATGATCGGATTTGGAAAAACCCGACCCGACTCGTGAACACCCCTAAGTGAACTTCTATTAAAGATAACAATTAAAAGGGTAAATTGGTTAATTACATAAGTTTTACCATATCCAAGTCAAAGTAGTTTTAGTTATACTATTTCTCAATCATGTTATAGGACTAATAAGAGCCCTTAAATCAAAATCTACCCTTGACTAATATCAAGGATCTTATAAATATCTTAAAATTTAATTTTGTACTAAAAAATTATATTCATAATTCGTTAGTTAATTTACTAAATGTAATAAATAAAATAATAAAAGAGTTAAAACTAAAAATTAATAGGTTTTGTTGTAAATTATGTAAATTATTTATATCTTTTAATAATTTATTTATTTATACAAGTTCTCACACTTATCAATCCCAAAAATACAAATTTTTGAAAAAAATATAAATCGTTAATAATTAAAAAAATGAAATCGAATAATTAACATGACGACAATATAATTCATTCAAAGTAACTATTTAAGAACTACAATTCTTTTAGATTGAAAATAATCCGATATCACACTATTAAAATCATAAAATTAAAATTAATAATGAGTATTTAACTTAAAATTAATCCCAATTTTTCAGAAAAATTTTATTTTGTTTATTGTTTTAGTTCATTTTTTGTTGCTTTTTAAAGTTCTTCTAATATCTTAAGTATGAGTAATATGGTCAATTTGCACATGTTAACATAATCTACTTAACAACCTTAGATGGAGATGGGAGGTTTGTGGGATTTTTGAAACCAAAAGATATTATGTGGGATTTCATTAAACCATAGGGAGATATGCGGAATTCACCCTATTATTAATATGTCTAAAAACGCAATTGAAAACAACATCAAACAAATAAGAATATAATGTAAAAAATATTAATTTAAAACATTTTAATTCATCTGTTAAAATTAGAAAAAAAACATATCATTTAGATTTATATATTCAGACTACTAATTTAATTTAGACCTATTCAGATTTTAGATAAAAAATAATCATCCCCTAAATTATGAAAAATAAACTTTAAGTTCATAATTTAAAGTTTAAATAGAATAATAAATAGAAATGAAAATATTATATAAATATTTCAATTGTTCTCTCATTTTATATTAAAAAAGTAGTAATAATTTGAGTAGAAGAAACGTCAACAATCCATCTTATCTTACAATTCTATTTCAAAATATCTTAAAAGGAAATTTAATTATTTACTCAAATTAAATGAGAATAAGGATTTAGAATCCATCTAACTTGATATTCTAAATATGTCAATATTGATATAAATATGATAAAGGGGATAGAAGATTTTTCATCATAGAAAAAATAAAACATAATAAGATATGCACGTTATCATAAACGATTTTTTAAAAGTTTTGTATAATTTTATAATAGAGGATTATTTGTATATGTTATCATATTACAATAATTTTATTATTGTAAAATGAAACTATTAATACTCTCTAAAATAACCAATCTACCTTTCATGCTTATACTCATATGGGAGTTTAATGATTTGATGTTACCATTGTAATATTGTGTTACCACTATCCATGGAATATTTAAACGTTGAATTATATTAAGTATTAGGGAAAATATTACAAATAACCATGGACTAAGACCTACTATGTCACATAATCGTGACATTTTATATAATATTATTCATAACCTGTCGTTAACTAATTTCAATTAAATTTAACTCCCAAAGGGTAAAAAGTTGCCTAATTCATTTGTTTAAATAATAATGTGCTTTTTTTAAATATAACAATCTTATAAAACTTTAATAAAAAATTATAAACAATAAAACACATAAAATAAATAAATTAACCACTAATTATACCTTCTTAACATACTATTTTTCGACAAATTTAGTTGTTTGAACAAGGTTAATTTTTTCTTTTAAATTAATTTTAAAATTAATTTAAAATAGTTTGGTTTTAGCATTCTGATTTTTTTGTGTTATTATATTTTTATATTTTCTTTATTTTATTTTAATTATAAGAAAGTTTCTTTTAGTTTTCAATTTTATTTTAGTTAGTTTACTTAATTTTATTTAATTTTTTAGTATTAAAATGCTAGATTTTAATCAAATTATTTTATTTTTATTCATTTAGATTATTGTCTTTTTTTATTTATCTTCTTTATTTTTAATTTGACATTTATTATGTATCTTTTTTGAGAGTTTTATAATATATTTTATCTAAAAGTTTTATATTTATTGTCTTTTAGTGTAAAGCTATTGGCAAAAATTTTATATCTCTTTGATTGAAATGCTAAATCAGCAATAAAATATTTAAATAATAGAAAATAGCTTGGTTAAAGGGTATAATGGTCATTATATATGTTTTTAGTGTGTTAAGAGACTAATTTAATAGAATTTGGTGTTAATAGGGTTATGAATAATATTATGTAAAACATCAAGATTATGTGTAATATTAAACCTTAATTCAACGTCATTTGCAATATTTTTCTTAAGTATTAATAATATAATGTTTTATGCATTTAGACAAATTCCTTATGTTACTTAGAAAATATAAATGGGTTTCATACTTTCGTTTCGAGGTCCAAATAATATCATATTTGAAAGAAAGGAGAATTAATCCAATTTCCGCATTAGAATTAACACTTTTCACATATAATTTTCCAACATCAAAACATTAAATTAGATTTATAAATTAGAAATTCTTTAAAAATATATATACCATCTTAAACTCATTAATACAAAGGAAAATAAAGATGCTTTTGAAATTAATAAAAGTACCGGTTAAATTTAAAAAAAATTAAAGATTCGAAATGTTTTTGAAACAGTCAGTGTCACTATTATTGTTAGTAATAACATCAAAAAAGAAAAATTAATTTTGATAGAATGACAGAAAAAAGAAGCATGGCAGTTAGCCAGTCACAATCCGCGCAGTGTGGAAGTTGTCAAGCCAAACCCAACAAATGCATTTGTTTCTAAAGCACCCTATAAGAATTTATAATTATATTGCTAAAAATTTTGATACATGTAAGTGGCATCTGTGACAATTATCAGTTCTCGGAAATGTTACTCTTGGAGATGTAGGGATACATACTCAATTTCCCGTAACTACTATGATTTTTCGAGCATATTCAGCTACTTTGTTTTTGAAATATGGAATCTCACAAACAAGATTCACTAATGCTCTCAACATGAATCCTAAAAAATTGGATCACTTTGACACGTGTCCATTAACAAATCAAATCTTTATAATATCTGAGATAACGCCACATGGACAAGAGAGCGACTACAATGTTTAGCATATTTTGACGTCCTCGTATTCTTTTACTTATCGAGAAAGCTGTTTTGAGTCGGATGTAATGATGTCAAATTATTGTTGAGCTTATGTTGAGATCTTATATTCATTCTTTGCTAATTTTTTTTTTTTATTTTGCTACTCAATGTTCGAGATCCATTCTATTTTTGTATTATCCTTGAACCATAAATCATCGACAATGATACACAGTCAAGCCTTAGCAATGTAAACATCCCAATCCAATCAACAGAAAGTTAGGGATGTCAAAATACCTCGCACGAATTAAGAGGTCCAAGAAATCTACACGTACAAATTTAGATAATTACTTGTAATCCGAGATTTGAGTAATTATCCAAATTTGAGGACCAGAACTGACAATGAACTTTGGCTCTATGCAATCCGGGCCAGGGCCAAAGAGTGTGATGTCCACTCCATATCGGATAATTTTCCCGTAATTTTAATTTGAGTGTTGTTATTTGAGCCCTTCAAAATCTCTTTTTAAGCCCCACTTCAATAAAAAAAATATTCAAAGATTAAATTTATAAATGTACTTTATATAATATCAAGGATACCTTTTATATATATATATATATATCTTATAGTTGCTGTTTCTTAAAAATACTTATATCTTATTTTAAAACTTTTGTCGTCAATAATCCTAATTTTCAACTCTTCTTGCCTAGCATTACAAATCTGTTTGTTCTTCATATTTCTATCTAGTTTTTTCATTATTATGATTATTTGCTCAGGGTTTTGCTCTTTTGATAAAGTTAAAATTATATATTATTTTTCTTAAATTTTTTTATCTATTAAATGAGGTAAGTTTGACATTCAATTTTGTAATTTGTATTGCCCATTCAAATTGTAAATCTATATATTTTTTCTTTAAAAAAGAATTAAGATATTTAGATAATAAAAAATTTTAGTATCATTCAATTACATTAAATTTAATATGCTAAATATTTTCGATTCCATTGAACTGAATAAGTCGAAGTTGTTCAATTCATAGTGGTTGAACAAAAGATTTTACAACAAAAATAATAATAATGAAATTGAAAAAAAATTACTTTTTTCTTCATTATTGTCATTCCAATACTCAAAATACATCCTTCATCATTCAAAATCACAATGTAAACAAATTACACCGATTTCAAATATGTTTAAATAGATCTAAATTTGAAATAAAAGTAAAGACTTAAAATATTCTTTTAATTTGATTTTAAGAAAAATTTTGAAAATTAAGTACGTTAAAAGGGATATACAAAAAATATGCATGTCCTCTTTAGTCATTTTCATATAAAATACTCATTTAATTTTGATTTTAATTAAAAGTAATGATAGATATACAACTACATTATATAATTTAACCCATACAACTTGACTTAACACATAGTCATTGAATGAGTGGGTCCTATTTTATTTATTAAAATTTATCTAATTTAGTTTTTATTTTTACTCAGTGTACTTGTGTCATGTCAAATTGTATAAATTAGGTTGTATAATTTTGGTAATGTGCCTAATGCTACTCTTTAATCAAAGTAGATCTTAAAAAAAGATTTTCAGGGGCTTAAATAACAACACTTTTAATTTTTATTATGTTAAAAGCCAGCTATGGAACATGCCTGTGGCCCATATATGACCAGTCCAATTTCACTTTACAAATTTGAAAGCCCAATTAAATTATAAACAAATTGATAACGAGTATTATTATTTGAGCCCTGTAATCTCTTTTTTTGAACCCCTCTTTAATTAAAAAAATAATTATAAATTATAAATTACAAATATAATTAAATAATACCAAATTACCCTTTTTATATACCTTAGAATTTAATTTTTCTAAAATAATTTATTACTCTTTGTGTCTCTATTTTTCTTCTCCAAGACTACTTGTGTGCGACTCTTCTTCTCCAAACTTTGTCATCCCAAAATACGTATAGTCGGAGAAAGTATGCAACTCAAGACGGAGATGCTTTGCTTTATTTCTTATGTAATTTAAATGCACTTCAACATTTCAAGGAAAGAAAACAACACCATCTATATTGTCGTCGCCTTGACTTTGCATTGAGACATGCCACCCAAAACCCTCTGCAGTCTCAACAAGCCCATGGGTATTCAATGCGACAACGTCGCTCGCTCCAGATAATGTTCAATTCAAAGTGATTGAGCAAATTGAAAATTTTCAATTCGTAGTTACTTAACAAATTAAAAATATTTAATTCATAGCCACTAAATAAAAGTTGTTTTAAAAGGGACAAAAAATATGATAAATTCAAACGAGAACTTACTTCTTCTTCATGGTCATAACGCTAATGCTTGAATTAATCATCCCTCATTTCAAAATCCCTCTATAGACATAAAACTTTACTTTTGAATGTTTGAAATTAGGTGTTTGAAAAAAATAGTGATTTACGATTGAAGGAAAAATTTTTTAACGATCACTTAAAACTGATAATATCTTTTTTAGTCATTAAAACCTTAAAAAAATTTTAATATTTTTTTTATTACAGATGGACTTAAAAGAGAGATTATGGGGGCTCAAATAACAACACTCATTGATAATTAATTTACAATTGCAATTTGTAAATAATTTATTTTAGTTTTGTAATTTTTTTTATTTTTTGTAGCTTCAACTGCAGACTTTTAGTTTCAGTATCCCCTAGTAAGTTTTTAGGTATGTAATTATAATTTAAAAAGGGATTAAATAACTTGAAAATTAAAAAAACAATCAAATTTTTGCATCCATATATAATTCCGAGTAATGGAATAGAGTGAATCCATATAGGGAAAATACACTCTAGCTCCGTAAAATAAAACTCCAGGAAATAATAAGGTTTTGTTTGTTTACATTTTTTAAGATCTGTTTTTTGAGAACACATATTTTCTAATATATTTAAATCAATATCAATCATATATCATTCTCAAAATTCAAAAAAATTTAAAACTAACCATCCATTTTTTCAAAATTAAAAAAAAAAATTCCAAAAACACAAACAAGCACACCCTAAGATACAAGACTGATTTTTTCATGCGAATCCACAGTCAGATATCAGGCTCTCTAACCCACAAATCCAACTTTTGACATCCCCGGGAAAGAACTTGTACAACACTACAACTCTTCCACCATCCAGGCATCAATCATATGATAATTTACTTAGATAATATGATACGATGTGCCAGAAAACATTCATGTCTATCCCAATTCTTCTTTTTCTCTCAACTTTCCTCTTCTTCCTACTGTGGATGTCTTCGTGATTAAATCTAAAACGTCAATTAGATATGAGACGAAGAGAATTGGCACTACTGGAGTGAATAATAATAATGATGATTAGTATGATTAAAAATAACAGAAATAAATCAATTAATTAACAATTTGAAGGTTATTGTAACAACAATGGCGCCAACACATTGGATTCTAGTATCAATAACCCACTCCGCTTTGTACGTCACCGTTTTAGCTGTTTTCAAACTAAGATTTGACCGTTACAAATTGGCGCCAAATCGTTTGATGAAAGGCGCCTTATCTCATTTTCTCCCGTATCTAATGCTAATCAGCATCGATATTCATCCAGGTCCAGCCGTCCAGGACAACGATTTCTAATCTATATTCTCGTTCACGTCACGGGCCTTGTTTTGAAACCATTGACTTCATTTTGCTACCACCCCTTACGCCAACGCAATTAAATTGCCACTACACGAAAGTGCTGGTCAAAAGTCAACACTGAACGTCCACTTCTTTAAGACTAATGTGATGGTTTCACGAGCTAATCGGATTTTTTTTTTTAAATTAATAATTTTGATATAGTCATGATCTAGGAATAGTTTTATGTTTTAATCCATATTACAATCAAATTTTACAATACAAATACAAAAATTTCATTTCATGCTATTACTAATATGATTTTAGGAGGGAAAGATTATTTTAATATTATAAAACTCATAAAATTTGATGCTTGGATATAGATTGTAATTAATAGTTACAAATCTATTTCAAATTATCTGTATAATTGTTTAAAATTAATTGTATATTCTTCATCGGTATGAGATCTTTTCATTTAAAAATTTTAACTTAAATCAACCCAAAATTCCAATTATTTATTTCATTTGGTAAAATAAAAATAGATAACAAGTGAGATATTCTATGTTTTACAAAAAATTGATTTCATGTTAGATAATAAATGATCATTTGCTTTTTGATCTTTAGTTAATAAATCAAATTGATGATTTCACTTATGTTTCAATTTTTTAGAATTATTGGAATAAATATAATTCAACAACGATTAAATACTTATCAAAATTAATAGGAGTTTAAGTATTTTGTCTTACAATCTTTTCTTTATTTTCAATGAAAAATTATATACATTCACTAATAAAAGAACTAAATTACAATATCTTATTAACTTCAATAATTTATTTTTGTTTATGCCTTAAAACCTTTTTAAATATGCGTTTTTTTTTTGTTGCATATGGTTAATACATTGATTTCTTGCATAATTAAGTGTTGACTTGAATGAATTGTGTTTGATAAAATATATCGGTGAGTTTTGAAATATTAAAAACCAGCAAATCATAACTATAACTAACAAAGAAAAATTTATCCCATCTCATAACTATAAGTTAGGGATTATCAAGAGTTCTTTAATAATTGATCTTCAAGCAGAAGAGAGTATAGTTGTAATTCAGGCTTGACTTCGCACAGCACAGAAAAGGACAGCGGTCAGGTTCTGGCTTGATTGCTTAGCAATGTGAACATTCTGTCTGCTACACACATTTATGAGGACATGAACATGATCACAAAGTCAGGCAAATGATATACACACACACACAGACTTCTTCCACGGATAACTAGCTTGACCGCAGAGAATTTGTTGCTGCCATGGAAGTCAAGAACAATCAACGGTTCATAGTTTCTGTTCTCTTCATATTCTTCTTGGTCAATTCTCATGTCTCCATTGCAGCAGACACCATCTCGGCAAATCAATCCCTCTCTGGTGATCAAACTATAGTTTCTGGAAATGGGGTCTTCGAGCTAGGCTTCTTCAAGCCAGGTAACTCTTCAAACTTCTACATTGGGATGTGGTACAAAAAATTGTCTGAAAAAACCATAGTTTGGGTGGCAAATAGAGATAAACCAGTATCTGATAGGTATTCCTCAGAGTTGAGCATCTCAAGTGGAAATTTAGTCCTTTTCAACGAGTCTGGAATGCCAATTTGGTCTACGAATTTGAACTCTGCCAGAGGTAGTTCAATAGAACTAGAAGCAGTCCTTCTAGATGAAGGGAATCTTGTTTTGAGAGAATTCTTTACTAATTCCTCTTCAGTGCCGTTATGGCAAAGTTTTGACAATCCCACTCATAGTTTGCTCCCTGGTATGAAGTTAGGACGAAACAAGCGGACCGAAGTAAAATATGTTCTCACTTCGTGGAAAAATGAGGAAGATCCTGCACCTGGGTTCTTCTCTTTTGAGCCAGACCCAGATGGGTCTGATCAATATGTTTTATTGTGGAACAGGTCTGAACAATACTGGACTAGCGGATTATGGAATGGACAAATTTTTAACGCGGCTCCTGAAATGGTGTATCTTAAAGATCATCATCTGTACAATGCCAGCAATGTTTCAAATGAGAATGAGAGCTACTTTTTGTACACTTTAATAGATGCCACCGCAATTCAATTTGTTATGGATACTTCAGGCCAGGTTCGGCAAATGTATTGGTCAGAGGCTAGGAAGAATTGGTTTCTGTTTTGGTCTAAACCAAACAAACCTTGCGAGATTTATTCTTATTGTGGCGCATTTGGCAGATGCAATGAACGAACCAAACCGTTCTGTGAATGCTTACCAGGGTTTAAGCCAAGCTCGGATTACAATTGGTACTTGCTGGAGGATTATTCTGGTGGTTGTGTGAGAAAAACCCAACTGCAGTGTGAAAATAACAGTCTTGCAAATAGAAAGACAGTCAGGTTCTTACCAGATCCTAACGTGATGTTGCCCAAGTATCCGCACGCTATCCTAGTGGAGAATATCACGCAATGTGAAACAACCTGCTTGAATGACTGCTCTTGCACTGCTTATGCTTACGAAAACGACGTGTGTTCCATTTGGATGGGGAGTCTCTTGAATCTGCAAAAACTTGCACAGGATGATACAAATGGCAAAACCGTTTATATCAAGCTTTCAGCTTCTGAGTTTTCAAGTCAAAGTGATAACAAGGGAACAGTCATTGGCAGTGTTGGCGGCACAATTGCTTTCATTCTTTTCCTAGGCCTTATTCTAGTTGCATACTTGAGAAACAGAACAATCAAAACAACAAAAGCGGTGGAAGGTTCTTTGGTGGCATTTGCATACAAGGATTTGCAATTTGCCACAGAATTTCTCAACAAAATTAGGGGAAGGAAGTTTTGGTTCTGTTTTCAAAGGGGTTTTGCCTAATTCAAGTCTAATAGCTGTTAAGAAACTCGAAAGCCTCAACCATGGAGAGAAGGAATTCAGGACAGAAGTAAGCACATTAGGGATGATCCAACATATAAATCTTGTGCGCCTTCAAGGATTCTGCTGTGAAGGTACTAGAAAGTTGTTGGTTTATGATTTCATGGCTAATGGCTCTTTAGATACCCATCTCTTCCATGAAAAGGAGTCAAAGGTCCTGAACTGGAAAACAAGATATAAGATTGCCCTGGGTATAGCCAGAGGGTTAGCTTATCTCCATGAGAACTGTAGAGATTGCATAATACACTGTGATATAAAGCCAGAAAACATTCTATTAGATGCCGAATTTTGCCCAAAAGTGGCAGATTTTGGGTTGGCAAAGCTTGTTGGGCGGGACTTTAGCCGAGTCCTAACTACCCTAAGAGGAACAAGAGGTTATCTTGCGCCAGAGTGGATTTCAGGAGTGGCCATAACAGCCAAAGCTGATGTCTATAGCTATGGAATGGTGCTTTTTGAAATTGTATCTGGAGGGAGAAACTCCAAGCAATCAGAAGATGGAAATGTTTTCTTCCCAGCTTGGGCTGGAAGCGTAATGGCTGAAGGTGGCAATATCTTTAGCCTGTTAGATCCAAGGCTTAAGGGTAGTGCTGATGTGGAACAGCTTTCTAGAATCTGTAAAGTCGCTAGTTGGTGCATCCAAGATGATGAGACTCACCGGCCATCAATGGGTCAAGTAGTTCAGATCCTTGAAGCGCTTTTGGACGTGATGCACTGGTCAATTCCAAAATCTCTTCAAGTGTTTGCTGACAACCAGGAGCACATGAGCTTCCTTACTGAGTCATCCTCAAGCCAGACTTTGCCATTATGGAGTTACACTTCTGCTGATTCATGTAAGGATAATATGGTTTAACAATACATAATTTTCCTTCTCGGAATCTCCGTGTCGTTTGATCGAATAAAGAAGAAAACTATTCCTGATTGTATATACGAATTATATATGTGAACCAAACTTGTTTCTTAAAGCATCTTCTGGGTAATTTAAACCTTCTTACACGAAAAAATCTTCAACTAACTTAAACCGTTATAAGAAATAACTTAAATCAACAAATAACTTAGCTTTTGACTATCATAAGAAAATCAATGGTGGAGCCAACATTTATATCTTCCAAAATAATTGTCAGCATTAATTTATATCTTCAGTGTCGAGATAAACATAGCAATTATTTTATTAAGTTTTTCTAATATATAAAGACAAATAGAAACATAATAATTATTTTCAATTAATCATAGATATACCAATTCTTTTTTCTTTTAATATCTCCTATGTAGATTGAAATTATATAATTCTTTTTAAAAAATTACCAAATACACACTCATATAAGTTTTTAAAGAGTAAAAACGCACTTTTTATGTTTTAAAACAAATATCAGTCCTCCAACTAAGCTATAAAAAAATTAAAGCATAATTTAAAGTCTAAATAAAATAATTTATAAAAATGGATATGTACACAAATATCCTAACTTAGATATTCAATATATTTGTCTTTTCATAATGATGATGATAATAATAATAATAATGATAATAATAATAATTTGAGTCGAAGAAATGTAGAATATCCATCTTATATCACTTTTTTATTTAATAATATTTTAAAAGAAAATTGATTTATTTCCTTAAATTAAATGAGGATAAAGATTTTGGATCCATCTAACTTGTAATTTTGTCATTATTAATGTAAATATGCAAGGGACTAAAAGATTTTTCATCACAAAAAAAATTAAAACATTAATTATGTGTATAACTAAATTAGGAGATAATATTTTGATATTTAACCAAACTCTAATATTTTTATTAACTAATCAACCTATAAGTCTACAAGTCAACTAGCGCGGACTCGTTGGCCAGCATGAGTCGATAAACACCGACTCGTTGGTAGTTGTGAATTGATAAGCATTAACTCGTTATTCGTCAATCCTGATGAATTAATGAATACTAACAAGTCATCTCATATGGAATACTGCTTTTGTCTTTCAAAATTGAACTTAGCGAGGCATTGAAAGAAAACAGTAAATCTACTAGAAATCAAAACAACCCCTAATTCTTATAATTGTTTAAAAATTAAAAAATAATAAGATATTAGATGCTTAGGAATTTTTTGAAACGCAGGTGGGCTCATAGTAAACCGGATCACAACTCTATCCTTATGAGAAATGTTGTAACGTTATGGCAAAGTTTTGAAAATCCTACTCATAGTTTGCACCCTAGTATGAAGTTAGGACGGAACAGGCGGATCAAAGTAAACTATTTTCTCACTTCATGGAAAAAATGAGGATCCTGCACCTGGGTTCTTACTCTTTTTAGCCAGACCCTGATGGATCTGATCAATATTTTTTAATGTGGAAGAGATCTGAACCACACTGGATTAGTGGATTATGGAATGGACAAATTTTTAGCTTGCTTCCCAAAATGTTGTATCTTGATTATTATCATATATTCAATGCCAGCTATGCTACAAATGAGAACGGGAGCTACTATTTTGTACACTTTAACAGACACCAAAACAATTCAAGCTGTTATGGATGCCTCAGGCCAGGTTCAGACAGCGTATTTGGCAGGGCCTACCAAGACTTGGTTTTAGTTTTGGTTTCTACCAAAACAACCTTGCGAGGTTTATGCTTATTGTGGCACATTTGGAGTTGCAATGAGAGAACCAAACCTTTCTCTGAAGGCTTGTCAGGGTTTAAGCCAAGCTCGGATCGAAATTGGTACTTTACTGGAGGATATTTCTGGTGGTTGTGTGAGAAAAACCCAACTGCAGTTGAAAATAATAGTCTTGCAAATGCAAAGACAGAGGCTCGTACCAGATCATAACATGGTGTTGCCTAAGTATTCGCAAGTTGTCCCAGTAAAGAATGTCAGGCAATGCAAAACAACCTGTCTGAATAGCTGCTCTTGATCTGCTTATGCTTATGAAAATGACTTGTTTTCCATTTGGATTAGGAATCTCTTGAATCTGCAAAAACTTGCGCGGCATGATACAAATGGCAAAACTATTTATATCAAGGGGTTTGAGTTTTCAAGTCAAAGTGATAACACGGGAACAGTCATTGGCAATGTTGTCGGCACAGTTGCTTTCATTCTTCTCCTAGGCCTTATTCTAGTTGTATACTTGAGAACAAAACAATCAAAACAACCAAATTGGTGGAAGGTTCTTTGGTGGCATTTGCTTACAAGGATTTGCGATGTGCCACAGAGAATTTCTCAATAAAATTAGGGGAAGGAAGTTTTGGTTCTGTTTTCAAAGGGATTTCGCCTAATTCAAGTCTAATAGCTGTGAAGAAGCTCTAAAGCATCGACCAAGGAGAGAAGGAATTCCAGACAGAGGTAAGCACTTTAGGGATGATCCAACATATCAACCTTGTGCGCCTCCAAGGATTCTGCTGTTAAGGTACTAAGAAGTTGTTAGTTTATGATTTCATGGCTAATGGCTCTCTAGATTCCCATCTCTTCCATGAAAAGGATTCAAAGTTCCTGGACTGGAAAATAAGATATAAGATTGCCCTGGAATAGCCAGAGGGTTGGCTTATCCCCATGAGAACTGCAGAGATTGCGTCATGCACTTTGATATAAAGCCAGATAACATTCTAGAAAGAGAAACATACCACTTCCAATCCAAGCAGTGCGTAAGTTGTCAAGCCAAACCCCCACTTCTTCCAAAAGCACGCGTAAGAATATGTAATTATATTGCTGAAAATTTTGATACGCACTCAAGCTTTAACACAGTAAATATCCCAGTTGAAACAAAGAAAAGTACCTGTACAGCTCTTCCACCATCGAGGCATCCCACTATAAGCATATTAAAAGCTGATCTGGTTAAGCCACACCTGCAACCGAAAATTCTATGATAAGCATTATATATTAGACTACCAGCCAGCAATCACCAATGGATGAATTGCAACTGTTGAAGCATGCATTGCTCTGCAAGTTAACAATGACAATGTGTCAATTCAAAATTTTCATGATGAGGATAGTAAGACTTCAGCAGCTCACATGTGATATCTGCTAGATTAATCCAAACAAGAAACATAACCACTGCAAACATAAATTAATTCGTTGTCAGCATTAATATAATCATCAGTTGAATAAGCCATGAGAGCAAAGGAAGGACGTATGCATAACCAAGAGACGCTCTACTGATCAGGCCAAGGAGTATCCTTAAAACAGTGTGCTGGGTGGTTGCACCAAATCTCCTGCAACATCTAGATTTTGATGAGTAAAAGGCGAAAGGCAAACATTGAAAAAGACAATGCAGCACCAGCAGATGGACCCACAATTGAGACATAAACTTTTGTACTCCGATCAGGAAGAACGTGTTTGAACTTCAAAATTAGCGTACGAAAATAAAAAACTTCCATTATTATCTGTCTGGAGATTCCCTATCAGTTTTCTTGTAATACAAATTATTGCCACCTTCCGTGCAAAGCTCTCAGTTTAAGAGGCCATTCGTTGAGCATCTGTGCAAAATGAACTCTCTGACAAAAGAAAGAATAGAAATTAGAGTACAACCAGCATCGTCCTTCTAGCTACCTAAACATAAAAATACACCATCAATATTGTATTAAAGAAAAAGAGATCGATCTGCCACAATTAAGAAATTAATCAATTATACATCATTTGAAATTTGATGCAGAAATGAGACAGAGCTTACTCATGCCACTAGTCCCATCCTCGATTTTTACTTTAAAATATAGAATAATCTAAACAAGAATAGTTTAAACATGACAAAGTATGCATTAAACTTCTCAATACTGGTGGAGGTTAAATCAAGGCACTCACACATTTCTCTAACTCTATGAATCTTAACATAAAACTTCAGTCTTAAAGATGTTGTAGATATTAGTTAACTTAGACATTGCCTCCCCAACTTTAAATGTTCTTCACACCCCAGTAACGAAAGCCTGGCTCTTCTGCTGACTTCACAATCACTACAAGAAAATGGGCCTTTTACCGCGGGCCAAAACCGCGGTAAAAAGCCTTCTACGGCGGGCTTACGGCGGTTTAAGCCCGCCGTATAAAATGGCGCCGTAAAAATCATTTTCACTTTTTATCGCGGTTTTGGCCCGCGGTAAAAGGGGTTTTACCGCGGGCTGCAGGCCTGCCGTAAAAAATATGGTATGGTGAAATTTTTTACCGCGGGCCAAAAAGTCCTAATTATATCCCCAGCTTCCTCCACTGCTTCCTCTGCCAGTAGCATAAAATCCCCTGGGTGCTACATTTATTATGTGCTTGAGAAGCTGACTTTTGGCAACCCCAGGATCACCCATCAAACACTGATTTGCGTTATACAGTCATATAGCTACGCAAGAAAATCCTATTGAATAAAGGAATAAAAAAAATTATATTATGAGAAATTACAACTATAGAACCTGTTCTCGATAAGGAAGATCACACACACACACATTCTTAAGAAATGAAAACATGATACATTGAAGCTCCCAATCATTTTTCTGTACACTGATTAGCTGTAAAATGACCCAAAAAAAAAGAAAACAAAAGAAATATAATCATGATGACATGGCCCGAAGATCTAGTCAGCCTCCACTAAATAACCCAAACCAGTCAGCATTTAAAATAAACTCAACAAAATTATCAACACCACTTTAATCTGCACCATTAGGAAGACACTTGTTGGAAAGTACGAATATTAAGACCTTAATATAAGATATTTAAGATTATCTTTTATTGAACCTGGTATGTCAGCCACTACAAGTCAATACAATATATGTCTTTGGTGACGATAACCACAATCTGCACCACAAACATACATATATGTCTCCAGTGACGATAACCACAACATTTACGAGCATATAAATAAAAAATTTACCTCTTGGTCCATTCAGAGAAGTAGCTTCAGTCCCACCAACAAGCGTATCTGGCTTGGATTTAGTCTTCCCTGCAAATCCGCTTATATCAGAAAAATAGTTCATACCTAAACCTGGATAAATGAATGTGTGTGTATGTAGTTATGAAAACTTGAGCTTTTATAAGCTCACACATCCACATCAGTCTGAAATGACATGAGCTGGATGTTGTCTAAAGTCTAAAAAATCAGAAGCCAAATCATATTATCAGGTTATACAAGGAGTTTCCAAATGGGAGTCCCCGACAAGAGTTGCTTTTTAGTAAGACCTTAGAAGAGTTATTTGCATGTAAGAAGGGGCGGGCTTTATTTGACTTGTTGCTTATTATACGTTGTTGGTTAGTGTTGTGATGTATAAAATAATGACAAGTGGGCAAATCATCTGGTTATGGATTATTATTTTTATTATCTTTCTGATAGGATATTAAAAATTTAACAACAGAAGAAGATATTATAAAAGGTGGATTAGCAGTCAACAACATCATAAAATCCCATTACATCATATATAGTAAAATCATAACCAAAATCAAGTAACCAAGAGTGTAAATATCATTAATAGAATTAAAAATTGACATCAAAAGAGAAGCAAGAAAATGAACCCCTATCCCATAAATTAGCATCTTCCTCCTTCATTCACACCCTGCTATTGTTTCTAATCAACCTAAAGGACTGCCCCGATACAATAGTTCCAAAAGATACCTTCCTCAAAAGCACAAAAGTTGTCTAAACATAAGGAAAAGAGCACCCCCAACCCCAAAACAGAAACTGAAAGCATAAAGCATCAAAATGGCTACCTTTTTTATTATTATAAAATGTTAAAGTAGTAGTGCCATAAACAACACACTCCTCTCAAGACCTTGATTCAGTGCAACCAGTAAGTAATCAACTTTTGCTATACAAAACAATATCAAAGTGATGATCTTTCGGTGTGAATGTCTACAAATATCATACATGTGTAAACAAAGTATTGTCACAAGAGATCTTACTTGACAGGGCAGATCCATTTTCCTTTTTGTATGCAAATTCTTCTATGTCAGGTATGCCACATGGCTGAATTGAAGAAACAGAACAATAAATCATGCCATCAACCTTTTTTTTTTTTTTGTATTACCATGAAAAACTTCTACTAAGCAAGGTATCAAAAATAGATTCAAATTGATAGATCAATCACCTAAAGGACTTAAAAAGTATTTAGTAATAAAAACTATTAAAAGCCAACAGATTTAAGGAAAATAATTAGAAAAAAAAAATCTTTGCCAATCAAACGACAAAACCACAAATTGTTATTAAGTCAAGCCGCAAACTTGGCAACTATTTCTAATCACAAACTGCACTCCATGAACAAAAAGCTAAAAGAGCCCACCAAGATTACATTAGCATTTGATAAAACAAGCAAAAGGGTATCTCACTTCCTCCTCAATGGCGTCATTTCCAGTTCCAGCCTCTTGGTTAGATATCTCCTGAGTTTCTTCCAGCCTGTTTCTCCTCACGAAGACCAATTCACCAAAGCAAATGAAATGAAACAACTTGAAATGGATTTTTCTGTGCATAGTTCAAAGAAAGTACGATGTTTGAACAATATCTGACCTGGGTTTGGCGCTGACGTCGAGATTTCGGGCTTGGATTGAAGGAACTTGGAAGACAATCTCGTATTTGGCATTCTTAGAAGCATTTGCGACATTTGGGTTCTGAACCTGGAGGAAGAGGAAAGTAGACTTCCCGGTGGAGTCCTGAAAATGTTTCTGGTTAAGATCTCGCTCGCGGTCCCGGCGGTGACGGTCGCGGGAGTCGGAGGAGGGCCTGGTGGTGGGGTTTTGGTTAAGAGAGAGGTTTTGGTCTTGGCTGCGACGTTGCTGGGCAATTTCTTCTTGGCGGCGTTTCAGGGCTAACTCTTCGCGTTGGGCTTTGGTCAAGAAGACGGGTTTGGAGGTGGCAGGGTTGGGGTTGTTGAGGGGTTCATCGAAAGGGCGTTTCATATCGTAGGAAGAGGATGGGAGATGGAGATCGCCTGGAGAATTAGGGATTGAAAAGTTAGAGAGAAGCGGGGGAACGGGGCAAAATAAAAAAAAAATTTGATTATATTCCAGCCCTTTACTGCGGGCCTTCCAAACCGCAGTGAAGTTTGTAATATCTACTGCGGGTTTCCTGGACTGTCGTAAAATTTTAATTTTTACTGCGGTTTTGGAGGCCCGCAGTAAACAGACGCCGTAAAAAATTTATTTTGTTGTAGTGAATTTTGAATAAATTCTGAAAAGAAAATGCCAAGAATTGAACTTCAAATATATGATGCACTATAACACGGTTTTCTTATTCACTAGATAGGTCATCTGATATTAGTATGTTGAAAAACAAGAAAAAAAAGTGGGCAGGTTCAATTTGACCTGAGATGTTTACTTGCTAAAATGTCCTGGTGCACCTACTGCCTTAAAAGAGCTAACATCACCAAGGTTTCCTTCTTAACTGATAGATAATTCTGACAATACAGCAATGAGATACAATCAACTAACTCCTGGAGTGATGGAAGTTGCACCTTACCAGTTGGGACATATCTGAGAATAAATAAATAAATTGCCACTATAATGAAGGCAAGAAGTGTACCCACACTAGCCTGCAGAAGGAAGAGCACTATTGAAAACTTTGGAATCCGAGCTGGTTCAAGTCTGCGTTGCTTGGTCATCTAATTAAACAGCCAACTCAGGTGCTCTTGAATCCGAATTCATAGACAAACGTACCCTGGCTCATGTTTTATATATGTGTATATAAAAAGAAAAAGGCTTTTTGGCAGGGAAAAAAAAAATACCCAGCCACGAAACAGCCATGACTCTACAGAAAACAAGAAAATGATATTTAGCCTTAAAACAGCCAGGAATCCTGTGAGTCTTAATTTCCAACAACATTATCAAAGACCAAGACTTTGGAACAGACTTAGGAGACATATATTCGTTATATATAGCAAATTTTAGGCTTTCGCTTCAAGCTCAAGATTTCGAAAGAAATGGGCTGGGCATATAATAGCACACTAAAAACTACCCATCACAGGAAATAAGAAAATAAATTTGAAATGCCACTTTTGACCGTTAGGCTGGGCAATATATCTGGCGCCTGAGTTCTAACGGCTTCCAATCCAAACGCGCGTAAATTGATTTAGGAGGAAACAAACCAATCGAGTTTGAACTCAAGTATTAACGGCTACAAATCTACAAAGCGCCTAAATTGATTTAGGAAAGAAACCCAATTGAGTTAGGGGAATTACAAAGTAGTTAGATTCAAATCTATCTCAAATATTATCAGAATCTAATTAGGAAATAAGTTCCTGGTTTCCTAATTGTATCAAGAAGCAAATTACCACTTCATTCATTCTCTTTATAAAAGGCTAAAGCTACCTCGCCTAATCGTAGCAAAATTCCTGCTTTCCTTGGCGTTGTTTCTAATTTCTCTCCTCCTGTTGCTTGCAAGTGCTTGACAGAATAGAAAGATGTTGGCTTCGTTTGATACAGATTTTTTGGAGATTCATGAGGCGGCCTGCATATTGACGATGATGAGAGAAGGCGTTACGACTTCTACTCCCACTACTAGTACGAGGGCTGTTGACAATTTAGGGTTTTATATACCCAGGAGAAGGATGAAGATGGTTAGAAAGGAACCAAGAATACCCAATCTTATTTTCAAAATGAGTCTCAAGAGGTGCTTTGATCAGACTACTCAAAACGGTGATGCTGGAGAAGAAGAGATTCCAAAGACGCTGAAAAAGGCCAAAAGGATTGTGGTTCTTCCTCTTCCTCAAATGGGTTTGGAACAACGCCCTGTAGTTTTGCCTCATGTGTTGAGAGACTACATTCACAACAACATGAATGGCACTGATATGGTGCTGGTGATGGAGAAACATCTCACAGAATGTGATTTAAGCAAACAACACAATCGTCTCTCCATACCAAGGAACAAGATACAAGCTCACTTCCTTAATCCAGAAGAGCATAACACACTCGATGCCAAGCAAGGTATTAATGTGTTACTGGTTCAGCCCTGCATGGAAACCATCACGCTTGAACTCAAAAAATGGGTCATGAATAACACATTTTGCTACAACCTAATTGGCCCTTGGTACAAGGGGGTTGTTGTCAACTCTTCGAATGATCTTGTGAAAGGGTGTGCTGTACAGTTGTGGAGGTTCAGAAGAGATTCAAAATTGTGCTTTGCTTTAGTGAAGATGTAGAATCACGAATGATTTGCAGAGTCTGATTTTTCGTACAGAAACAAACAAATCGACTTTGTTTTTGTTTAATTTTGTATTGCGGGTATAAAAGTTTTAGTTTTGATATATACTTTCTTTGATTTTGTCTGATGCTGATTCTTGAAACTTGTCTAGAACTGATGTTTTTGAGCTCCGATTGTATGACTGACTGCTTTTAATTAATAAAATACGGTCAAATATAAATTCTTATTTACGCAAGAGGTTATGATAAAATTAGTATTACAATTTCAACTACAACTATGATATTGACAACGTGGCTTCTCTGACTTAGTAAAACATTCAAGAAGCAAATATCATTACATTTGCACTTTAAAGTAACTTATGAAAGGAAAACTAATCAAATCAGAAAGCCTATTGGTACTCATGCCCCATTTCCACATTTCCCAGAGAACCTAAGGAGCAAGAGAGATTGAAGGACATACAACATATCGTATTCTTTACCTTGAAAACCGTTTACGCCACTTGTTGCTAGATTACTGACTTATTATTTATGTCCCAATAGCGTAATGTTTCTGAAAGCTCCAAAAACCTCATAAAGTATGAGAGGATATTTACTATGAGTTGCATTAATTAGCATCGCATTGTGGGCAATAGATGGAGAGCAAGTTTATATGAAAAAATGCACCGCTAATGCGTGAGATTACTGGTATATAGCACTTGATACTGCTTAGATAACCAAAATATCTTTTAATTACAAACTCCAGAAACAGCTCTTGGATGATACGACCTTCAGTCGTCACATTATAAATCATAAAATTTTATTGCAACTATCTATGTGCATAGTACTATATAAAAACTTGATTCCAAGCCCCAAAGCATGACAAAGATGTATAAACTGCTCCTAAAAAGAAGTTCTTGATTGAGTCACAGTCAAGATCTCTCTATTACCAAAAATATGGAAAATGGCAAAGGAAAATCAAATTATGGTACAAAAAAAAAATTAATTACAAGATTGAATACAGATTGAGAATAACTCATTTGGCTACACTTTTGAGAGAAAAAATCGCCTTTACTATGTATAATGTAATATCATCAAAACGTGGTTACAAGACCTATACCTAGCTCTTCTGCAAGCTCATCCCATACTGGAAGAAGAGTCAACAAAACAAGGAAAATGGCCACTGTAACAAAAGTTTTCCTCCATGTTCCGACCTCAGTCACATCATTTAAGCATGGTTTTTCCGGAGTCCTCTGAAAAGTAAATTGTAGTAGAGGTAATCAGACAGAGATTTTGGTGCTTGTGACATAAAGTAGTTATTCAGTTATTAATTTCTTAAATCTTCAAACCTGGCATATTAGCACATATAGGCCCCAAGGAAGAGATAACGGCCCACCAAGCTGCAAGGAAACCAGGAAAAATTCAGTAGCATATTAACCCAAATGTTCTAACACTATAAATACCTAATTAAGCTTTTAAGATGACAAATTCATATGAGTTTGTCATGGTCCTAAATAGACAACAAAGTAAACCAAATAAAATTGTCATGGATGCAGCATTCTGCAATCACATCAAACTCCACTGGCATTAGAATGACTGAAAAAGAAGCATACCACTCCCAATCCAAGCAATGTGTAGGTTGTCAAGCCAAACCCAACCAATGCACTTCTTCCAAAAGCACCCTGTAAGAGATTGTAATTATATGGCTAAAAAATTTGATACACACTCAAGCCTCAACAATGTTAATATCCCCATTCAAACAAAGGAAAGTACCTGAACAGCTCTTCCTCCATCAAGGCATCCCACTGGAAGCATATTGAAAGCTGATGTCGTCAAGCCACACCTGCAACCCAAAATTCTATGATAAGCATATTTCATGCCATGTTATAGGAAATATGCCATGTTAAAGGAAAATAAGAGAATTCAGAAATTATAGACTACCAGCCAGCAATCACCAAGGGATGAATTGCAACTGTTGAAGCATGCATCGCTCTGCAAGTTAACAGTGACAATGTGTCAATCCAAAATTTTCATGATGATGAGAGCAAGACTTCAGCAGCTCACATGAGACATCTGCTAGATTAATCCAAACAAGAAACATAACCGCTGCATACATAAATTTATTTGTAGTCTGCACAGTAACACAATTTTGAGTTGAATAAACGGCCATAAAACCAAAGGAGGGTCATACGCATAACCAAGAGTCGCTCTACTGATGAGGCCAAGGAGTAACGATCCTTGAAACAGAGTACTGGGTACTTGCACCAAATCTCCTGCAGCATCCGGATTTGATGAGAGTAAAAGGCCGACAGCAAACATTGAAAAAGACAATGTAGCACCGGCAAATGGACCCGCAAGTGAAACATCAACTTTTGTACTCCGATCAGGAAGAATGGATTTGAACTACAAAAATTAGCCAAATGAAAAGCAAAACTTCAATTAATATCACAACAGATCTACTCAAGAATTAATTTAAAAAATTTTTAGGTTCACATAAATTGTACTACATCAATTGATATTGCTCGGATGGGTAAAATAAAATGGCAAATAAGATTTAGCACTGAGAGAATATTTTTCACTATATAGTGGTACAAAGAACATGCCAAACAACCAAAAAGAGAAAAAATGAACAAATGAACCTAAATAAGTAGGATAAAATCCAGGATCTACATAGGACAAAACAGGGGAGGAAATTTGAAGAAAAAAGAAATGCAAGGAGAATGAAAGTCCATTTAGAGGAAAAGTTGATATCTTTCCAACACAAACAAATTCATAAATCTAATAGCCAAGGTCCATATGCACCTAAGATCTAATTAGAAACCTCTCAAGATTCATAGACTTAAAAGTCAATTAACCAATCAGATATTGGAGCAAATATACAAAAAAGTATGATATGTACCTTACTTAGACATGACCTGTAGGCATAAAACTTACAAAAGTACATATGCCTGACATAATGGCATTTTCTTCATGCAGAACCAGAATTACTATTGAAAGATGAAATCTGAACTCTCTACTTTTGGTTTGTTTTTAAATAGATTGTTCTTAACAAAGTTTCTCGACTTCATACCCAACATAGAAAACAATCTGACCTCCTTTAGGAACTTAACCAATCATAGCTTAAAGTAAGATTATTGACACTTGATTGTACAATTCACCCATATATTTAGACTTTCAGTGAGATGACAATTCTAAGTTGTATTGTTTAGACTTAACTAGGGATAACAGGCGAGTATGCGAGTATCTTTCTATCATTTGAATTTATCTGACAAGCAAGTACATAATTTCCACTTGAAAATAAGACAGACATATCATTTCTTCAAGTAATCTCAACACATCCGAAGTTTCCGTGACAATTAACCAGACTTACCTGAGTGATTGCACCAAAGCTTCCAAGAGTAATGTTTGGAATGAAATAGGGAATGCTTAGTTTTACTTTCTTTGGAAAAGCAGCCAAAAAGTGGCCAACTTCCTGTAAACAAATATTACCATCATGTAGGGAGATAACTATAACAAAAGAATGAATTAATATGCATATGACTAAATTTCATGATATACTTGGAGGCAAAACACTAATCCAGAAATAGATTAAAATGAATTAAGGAACCCAGAAGAATTATTTTGCTGAAATGTGAAGTGCTTGGTGGAGACCAAAGACAGAAAATGTATGTGACATGACATGGTAACAAGCCAACAAAAGTTGTATTAATGGGGATCTGCCACCTATAAACAGAGGACAAAATTCCATACTGCTGCACTAGGTTCAGAAGCGCTGTCAATTTGACAGTCCAACATGATATTTCTGTTAAACTACAATTTACATGATTTAAACATGCATAATTAACAACTATATATAAAGAATCAAAGTAACATATAAAACTATCTCAGCTTCCACTGCTTGCATATATAGTGGTTTTGCATTGCATCTAAAATGTTTCTATAAGTGGATCAAGGATGAAGCCTAGGAAATTAATTTGAAGTTCTACAAAGTGATAAAACAAAACCTTAAGATTTATTTGAAGAATCAGATTCTAATTCAACAAAACAGCATTATAAGTATCACATCATCATGTATTTAGAGAAATGTATATCTCAGATCTTTGTTAGGCTATGAAAATGATTTTATAACACCAAACTAAGTACCATATTGCGGGGAAATATTATAGCACTTTTAGGTCCGATTCACTCAACTATTATCTTAATCATTCACATGACTTATTACTGTTCATACAACTAATACCAAACTACCATGACATATAGATGTACCAGAATTTGTATGCCATTCATATTTGAAAAGGGAAAAAATTGAAAATAGAGGCAGCAGGTAGACAAGGATCTGCATTTAACCTAGCACAAGATAAAGTGATTGGCAAGAAAAACATTTCTTGCATTCATTCAACTAAAGCAGAAAGAAATGCCCCTTACATGGAATAGCAGAACCCCCAAGACACCATATGCTAGGGGCAAAGCAGTCTCCACAAAAGGGTACAGAAGCTCCATATCTGGAGGGTCAACGGCATTTGGATCTGTGAAGTATTTTACTACCTCAGAAGGAAGCCTATTGATCTGTTCAGCAAATTGTATGCAAATATTACAACACAGATTGAACTGAAAAGTAAACTAGATGATGAGAAATTGTTGATGATATCAAGAAATATAAAGGAAATAGGAATTTGTAGAAACATACACAACTAGTGCCTGGCAATTAGCTACCTGAGATGCAATTCCCAACTCCACCGAGGAACCAATTGTCAGAAGGAATAACAGGAGAGCAATCACATATTGCCAGAGTGTTGTTGGCCCTGGTTCAGAGACCTCTTTGCGGAGCAGGCCAAAGCTAACGCGTGGGCCACCACGGGGATCTGGTCCTTCAGAATTGGGTTCCTCAACCATAAAAAG
This sequence comes from Boswellia sacra, assembly GCA_013180625.2. Taxonomy (NCBI): domain Eukaryota; kingdom Viridiplantae; phylum Streptophyta; class Magnoliopsida; order Sapindales; family Burseraceae; genus Boswellia; species Boswellia sacra. The sequence continues at coordinate 327,852 of SNVD02010893.1, read as the reverse complement.
ATTGTATTTGTCACCTGTGACCTCAGCCAACTGACTCTGAAGTTTGGCAAATACATCTTCTCTTTTTCCCCTTAAATTTCCAAGAAATAAAATGCCCTCACCTAGATCTCCAAATGGCTCTTCTTTGGTTACCCAGAATGTTGAATAGCCAAAAAGCTTTTCCTTAATTAGCTTTACATCAGCAGGGTCAACTTTTTCAGGTCCAAGAAGCTCCATCAGCTTGAAAGAATCAACTTGGAAATTGTTATAGGCTGGTCCAATTGGAGATATAGTTGGTGGCTGATGAAGGAAAATATTAACAGATCACCATTAGAATCCTTATCTTGGTGAATTAAACAAACAAAAACATGCATTCATCCCATTTTTGCTCTTATTTTCACAAAATTCTCCCACTTGCTGTTGTTATTAATAAGCTAAGATTTGGTTTTCGATGTATAAAAGGACAGAACTAGAATTATTCATTGACACGAAGTAACACACTGCAAGAAAATTTGAGAAAAATACAGACCAGGATCAGTTTAAACCACATAGCTTTATAGAGGCACTTCAAGAAGTCACAAGAGAGCTTCCCTAAGTTTTATTTTGAATTTAACCAATACCAAACAGAAATCAAGAACTTAAAGGGACATATCCAAGCAAAAGGCAAGTAATATTTCATCCATAAAATAAGGTAGAAACGCCTAAAGTTTGACTGAAACATGGAATGCTGCACAAACTATATACAGCTAAAAAGATCTAAACATCCATTGATTTATTGTGCATCTAAGCAGTTGCCCGATTCTAATGTGTAGAAATGGACTTAGTGTAGAATTGGAACTGTGCAGAACCCTTAATGATAATACAGCATCATTTATGAGGACTTTAAGTCCAAACATCTTAACTTTATATACATTTCGATGGAGACCTCCAATTTCAGCTCCAACTTGACGACTCCAATTTGCATATAAACAAACCAATCTCAACATATTTTGCAAGACTTGCAATGCTCATTTGCAATAGAAAAATCCCAGATGTACATAGATAATTTATATTTCTGCTAGAATCACGCGAGTTTGATCATTATGCAAATTCTGAACACTCAGGAATGCACCAACAATCATTTTTCTCTGGTCAATTACAAAAACTCTAAGCAACTACTTCCATAACATCCTTACACTATAATACATTTCTATAAAGGCTTTTTACTAAAAACCAAGAAAAAGCACTTCCAAGATTCCAACCAAACAATGCAACAACTTGACAGCTATATTAAAGGGAACAAAGATAAACGAAAAAATGACTATAAAATCAAGGTACCCTTGAAGAAACAGAAGCGGGTGTGTTGTCAGAAATCTCATCGCTGTTTTTGTCCTCTGCTTCATCAGGCGGCGCCGTTTTAACATTGGAATCCTTGGCTAAACTATCCTCACGCCTCTCTACTTCGTTACTATTACTACAAAAACACCTAAAACTACCAAAATTTCTAGAATTCAATCTTGTAAAAGAAACTCCCTTTGTGGGGAAAGGCCAAGAACCCTTCTTCCTCCTCAAGTTCTTGGCTTTAAAGAGTTGGCTGTGAGTGTTGTTGAAAGGAAGTGAATGGAGTGTGAAGTTGAGGGTGAGAGTTCCCATCCGATCAGAAAGACGTCAATGGGACAGAAAGGGGTTGGTTTCAGATAAACATTTGGAGATGAAATAGTGAGAAACTTGGAGTTGAAGAAGACAAAGGTTTCTGGGCTTTGGTTAGGGAGATAAAGAGAGTAGAGTTTACAAAGAGCTCGTTTGGCTGGAAGTGAAACCGCATATCTTCTTCGGTTCCCAGGATTTTTTAAAAAATATCTTTTTTTTATTATTTTGGTTTTCTTTTGCTAGTGTGACTCCCAGCTACAGTCGTTTCATCATTTTTCCTTTCGAACAAAATTTTTCCAAATATCCATGTTTTAATTGCTATAACGAACAAGTTTGGTTGTGTGTTCTTTTTTTAAGAAGGATTTTTGTTTTTTATTTATTTAACCAAGTTGAATTATGAAAGACCAAAAAAGCTAAGCTGCTGGGAAATACTATACTAAATTGTTATTAAGTTAATGAATGTTACAATTAGCTTCTTTGAAAATTGACATACATCGATTTGACAGTAACTAATGACTATTTCCTATAACACATTCCAAAACTTATGTCCATCATACTTGGTTAGGCTTTCAATGAATTAAAGAATAAAAAAAAAAAAAACTACAATCTGCTCCTTTTTTTCATATTTTTATTATTTGTAGATTAAAAAATTCTAGAAATAATTGGCCCATGGGCCCTACTAGGCCAGCCTTTTTTTCCTGGGCCGCAATTTGAAGTCCAAGGCGGAGAAGCACCGCCCATTTGTACTTTAAAAGTTTCTGCTCGTGGAAAAAGCCCACGATTAGGAATGAGCACTGCGTAAAGGTGGAGTAAATATACAAAACTCGGCTTAAGCTGGACGCGACGCGGCCAAGACATACGAATGCGTAGCCGATAAATAATAACAACAAGCGCCATACCTTGCTCGGTTGCTCCTTCTGTAATTTCTTACGTTTCTTTCTCATTTCAGTCTTTACTTGCAAACACATAGAGGGAGAGGGGTTGTGGGCGGGGCTGATGATGCTCCCAAGCGCCTTCTCTTCGACTTCTTCTCGTCCTGGCTACTTCTCACTTTTGTTCTTGATCATTTCAACTGCCATCCCGGTTATTGCTTTCAAAGGTATGTCTCCCCTTCTACATCCATTTTACTTGCTCTTTCTATACCATTGGTTTTTGGTTTTTGAGTTATTAGGTTTCACGCGGTTTGGTTTCCCAGAAAATTCGACAAAGGGAAATGTTCGTCAAATTATCGGCGTCGCTTTGCATAGGGTTTTACTGGTTTCCCGCCGCTTGTTTTTGTGATTTATTTTTAAATTGGAATTTTAAGAGAATTTGCGAACAAAAACGAAGTTGAAATATATGATAATTATTTTTACTGCTTCTTCGGATCTTAAAGCGTAAATGCATGGATTTTTTTTTTTTTTTTACTTCAGAATTTTGACTTTCTGTTTGATTGCAGATAATTGTTTATCTATTATATATAAATGTTTGCGGATTTGAAAAGTAATTACTAGCACCACTCTTAACCGATCTATTCTATAAATGGTAAGAATATAATTTATTACCAAATATATATTTGTGGAGGATAGGTTTAATCTTGTAGTTTGACATCTAACATGTTGTTATCTAACTCTGCCTTTTAATTAGGTTGCATTTTGTCATGAAAGTTTGTCTGCTGATTTTAGGCTGGTTTTTTGTTTCTGTATTTGGAAAATAAACTTGGCATTTGTGCTTTTGTTGTAGGTGTTGATATAGAGAACCCAGCAATTGATGTCACCCCATATCCCCTCTCTAAGCCTTCGGCTGCTCTTGGGTTCAAAGATGTTATATCTTGTGAAAGAGTTCGAGTTTCCGGTCGCTCAAGGTTGGAACTTGGGAGTTATGCCAGTTCCTTTCGGGTCACATTGGCTCCTTCAGTAGTAATCCCAGAGAGATTTTATAGTAAAATTCAGGTTTGCTTTCACCGGTAAGTGATATCTTTTAAATGAATGTTTCTTCTTTGCCTCTTTTATCTCTCTGTTTCACAAATATTTTGGGAAATGTCCATTTTTAATAACTGGTGTGGAATGTTCTTTTTGACTGATTAAGTTCTTGCAGGAATGCTTCACTTGGACTGTGTCAGTGTGAAAAGGATGAGTGGAAAGCTATTCAAAAAGGTGGAATTTTGAGCTCTCTCATGTCACCATATGAGGAAAAATATGTTGATGTGAAATTTGTTGGTGGAGTTTCTGGTTCTGTTTCAGTTGCAGTTGAAGAAGGTGTAGCATTACCTCTTCTCATTCCTTTGATTACTGTTTTTAATTTCGTACAAAGTTATTAATATTTAGTTTCTAAAATGTAGTCACATTTCTTTGCTGTTTGTGCAGATTTTCAAAGATGGCGTCTTCTTTGTCTAGCATCTGGGTTTGTTTTGCTGCTGTTGGCACCAGTTGTGAGCAGCTGGGTTCCTTTCTACTACAGCAGTTCAATGGCTATTGGAATTTTTCTTGTCATATTAATTCTTCTTTTCCAGGTACTTAAAGTCCTTTATACTGTTGCTTTTCAGTTACCTTCCCATCATATCTTTTATGTTTGATCAAGAGAAAGAGTTACTGTAAACAAAGTTATGTATGGTCTGAAAGGAAGTTAGAGTTGTAAATAAGAGAAGCCAAGTCCTAGCTACCCCCGTGCTTCAAAAATATTTCATTGTTTAACTTAACTAACATACATATATTTAGTATAAGCTTTTCAACTAGTTTGCTGGATTATGTATTATGTATCTTCCCTCTTAGCTTGTTCTTGATATTTATTTATTCTAAAATTCTTTTTTGTGATGTAGGGAATGAAATTATTGCCAACTGGAAGGAAGAGTTTCCTCTATCTTACTATATATGGATCAGTGGTGAGTTTTTCTTGTGATTTGGCATCGATTTTTATTAAACTTTTAATGCGTATGATCTCATTATCGATTTTAATTTCAGCTTGGTGCTGGATCTTTCCTCTTACATCAATTCTCAATGATGGTGAATTCAATTCTTGCCAATTTCGGGCTGAGTGAAGAGATGCACAATCCGGTAAGTCCTTGTTTTTAAATATTACCTTACTACCATGCAAACTGTTTTTGTCAGTTCTTGCTTACTTGTTCATATCTCTGTCTTCTCTCTCTTGGTTTGCTATGTGATTCTTATGTCTTATCTCGAGAAAAGCATTGGACATTTTAAGAAATTTCCTCAATAATATTGACTGAATTGACTGCTTGTTCTCTAATAATATTCTTGTCAGAGTTTATATATCTATTTTTATATTTTGTTTGCTCCTGTCAAGCAATTTAATTTGTTGAATAATGAAACTGTTTCTTTGGTTGCAGGTCTCAATATTTCTGCTGTTAGGAATTGTCCTAGCAGGAGCTGCTTTAGGGTATTGGATGGTGAGGAAATTTGTGATTTCAAAAGATGGAACTGTTGATGGTGGTGTAGCTCAATTTGTTAAATGGGCAATGCGCATAGTTGCAACTACCTCTATTTTCCAGGTATGCTATTGTAATAATGTGATATGATGTTGAACTAAGAATTTTGTGTGCCTTTTTCTGCTTACATGGACTTTCACAAATATCAAGGATTAAATGCGGCAGACACCTATGACATGATTATGGTTGTTGATTATGTGATGTTCCCAGCACATATGAAAATTCTGTTGGTGAATAATCATATGTACAATAAGTTCTAGCTTAGATAAATACTTATTATCATTAGTCAGTGCTTTAAATTTGGTTGGAGCATTATCTGACATGAACTCTGGCCCCATGACACACGGGGGCTAGCTTCAAACCTCTCCATGGTTGGAGTTGGGCCTGGATCTTGAAATGGATTATGTTGTCCTCAATTAGGGGATGATTCACCGACAACCCAAGGTGGCCCAAATTTGATGTCATATACAAGATTGTGTAGTTTTTATGATTTATATCTATTGAGGAATAATATAATTGGTCGAAAAGTGAAGTCAATAAAAAGTGGGAGCTAGAAGTAGATGAATGGTCTATTAGTGGCCCCACATCCAAGTGATCTCTTCGCCATCTTTCCGAGAACAACCAAACTAAAATTTATAACCTTGAATTGCTGCCTCACTCCTTTTCAAGCAACATAAGACACATCTATGTCTTGCCTCACTCATTTATCTTGTACAAAAGCCTTATGTCTCTCTTCTAACCCCTTTCCAAGTGTCATGAAGTTTGAGTTTCAGGGAATCTTTTGCCTACTTGCCTTCAAGAAGGCTACATTAGTGCTAAGCATTCACGAACATATTATTGGAGGTTGTCAACGTTTCAAAGTTTGGAGAATGTTATGGCTATTTATATGATTCTGAGCTCGATTTATATCAATGTGACAACAGACAGTCTGCTTAGTTCAACCTCATTAAAGCACTAAGAAACTAGGATTGCGAGAAATAGATTTATAAGCTTTTTTTGGTTAGGTTTGTACTCTGTTTAATGCCTCATAACGAGATGGAAGAACATGACCATTGATAGTTTGCCAGTTTGCCTTGGATATATGTTCTAGAACATTGGGATTGGTTGTGTAGTGATTTAAGGATTTGCATGAACCTTAGACCAGAGTTTGCTAAAGAGATAATTATAGGAATTGCTATGTTTCTAGTATACAGCAAAATACGATCTGCTGGTTCAGATTTTGTAATGTCATGTAAGGTATATCTTATATTTTCTTTATGTGCTTTTTCTTTTTCAGAGCACCCTTGATACACCTTTAGCTTTCGGGGCATTGTTTGCTGGCTGCACTCTCTGCTTTCTTGTCACCACTCCAAAGTGGCTTTGGAGTGGGCGGCATCGATCGAGAGAGCCAGCTAGAAAGCATGGTAATGCTGAATTTCTTAGCAGACCAGCTGCAGTTGGCTTCAGAAGGAAGTTGTTGAATAGTCCAAGTCCTAAGAGTTCACCTTCGTGGTCTAACTCTCCAGTTAAAGGTATTTCTTTTTTAATTCTTTGGTTTTTTTATTTTTTATTTTTTATTTTTTGGGTTTTGATGAGTTTTTTTGACTGATACTTTACCTCTTGCTTATTATTGAAAGCATTTGAAGTTTTCTTGTTCACCCTGAAAGCTGAAATGATCATTGTGCTGTTCACTTTTTAATAGACAATTTCAATGATAAATGGAGGCATTAAAACATTTGTTCATATAATCTTATCCAGTTGTCTTTCCCTAGAAAACCTGTGCACTTACTGACACAAAAATTGTTAGAATTGTAACAAGTTATGGTGACAGCTCTTTTGGAGTTCCTTGTGTAAGTGACTGCAAGGAGTCACCTAATTTTCTTTGCAAAAATGAATTCCCTCCTTTTCTAGAAGCTTTTTACTTTGAAGACTTTTTTTACTAAACAAAATCTAGATGATTTCCTTGGAAAATTTTCTATATTGCTTAATTGAGCAACAACATAGGAAGTAGCACTTGTATATTGCTTAAGCATTTCCTTCAAGTTATTTGCTTCATTTTGCATTTTCTTGCAGACTAATATCTACTGTTGAAACATCATCACAATGTTTGATTAGTTTATTTTTTTATTTTATTTTTTTGGTGGTAACAGGTGTTATTTCGCCATCTTCTGGTGCAAAGCGAAATGATCAGAAGGTTTACTATTCAACCTTCCATGATATAGGTGAACGAAAGAGTTTTACAAAGCAAGACTGGGAGGATTTTACCCAGGAGTCAACCCGACAAGCTGTTGCAAATTTAGCAGCATCTCCAGAATTCACTGATTGGATCATTGAGCATGCTGAGAGAATTAAACTCCTTCCAGCTGATAGTTCAGATGAATCAGTTGGAAGTGAATCAGATTCTACAGATGAGACTGTCATGGGGAGCGGCAGCAGGTTTAGTTTGTTTAGTTGGTTTTGAATGAAGTAGACCATTATGCCATTCAAGCCTCTTTTCTGGATTTAGTAAATAGATGTAGGAAATTCGTTTAAGATTTGGTAACTTTAGATTGTAGCACTTCTGGTTACAACTTTGAGCTGATGGCAATTTCTGGAAATTAGCTAACCATGCAACAAATTGTACTGATTTGTAGCAGTGATCACACCTTTTTATGAGATCAAGTCCATGTAATTTCTTGATGTGTAGGCAGGCGATGCATTGAAACTTCTGAAACATGTGGAATTGCATTGCTGTATAGTTTATACGAAACAGAATCAAAAGTAGGATTCATTTTGTTGTTTGTTGCCATTTTTTTGTCATTATTGAGAGCTCTGGCTTTCTTGTAAAGTGTTGAGAAGTCAAATGGCTTCCATTTTGTAGAATTGTAAACCTTTTTCTGCCGGCTAATTTTGGTACTTGTCTGGCAACTCTCCATTTGAATGCTTGTAGTTAGATCTCGCGCAACACCGTAATCTATCCAACAACTCTACTTAGATTATTTGCCTAAACAAACTTCAATTCATGGGGTTTCTTCCCTTGTAAATATAATAACTAGGAGTTGAAGATGCCCTTCAGCCACAATAATTGACCAACAGCCACACCATACTCAAAAGACTTTGAAAGTGAAAACTTTATGTAATTTCATTGATACAATTATGATAAAACACATATCATCTATACTATCAAGATATGTGCATATTTATATACCCTTGCAAGCAACAAATTACAAAAACTTGGCTTAAGTTTAGGGTAAAAAAAAAGAAAATTTGATAATATAACAAAAATAATACAAAATTTTCCTTGTTTATGGTGCACTAGCTGGTAGTTAAGACACATGGTTAGAAAACGATAATAGCGATAGAGATCACTATATGGGATATTTCGTGTAAGGTGCGAGTTACTATCCAAACTTTTCAATTAAAAAAATGGGAAAAAACACTTGCATCAATATTTCTCACCTTACACAGAAGCTAGTCTTACTTATGATGTAGCCCAGCTGGCGAAGTACAAGAATGTTATTAAATGGATTTTAATACAAAGTTAGAGGATTAATATATGTTCTTTTCGTCATTTTATTCACATTTTTACATTAAATAAAACATGAAAAACGAGTATTTTGGTCAAATCAAACCTTCCTTTAGATATAATCATAATCAGTACCTTATCACATTAACATTATATACGATACAATCTCTGTCTTCTAAATAATATTCACCGTATAATTAAATAATTAAATATTGAAAAAGAACCAACCAGGAAACATGGGCTTTGAAGCCGGGCGGGACCCACACTATTACAGGCCCAGCCCAACCCAACACCGCTTCAAAAGTCCACGTCCACGGTGTCCGCGTCGTCCTCTAGGCTCCACTCAACCCAGGACGAGAATGTACCACCATGGCTCTCGTTCTCCATCTCCCACCACCACTCCTCTCTCCTCCCCGACCTCCTCCCTCTCCCTGACCCAAACCATCAACGGGTCCCACCACTTCACCATCCAAGGCTACTCCCTCTCCAAGGGCATAGGCATCGGCAAGCACATCGCCAGCGACAACTTCACCGTCGGCGGCTACCAGTGGGCCATCTACTTCTATCCCGATGGCAAAAACCCCGAAGACAATTCCACCTACGTCTCCGTCTTCATCGCTCTCGCCAGCGAAGGTACCGATGTCAGAGCCCTTTTCGAGCTTACCCTTGTTGATCAGAGCGGCAGAGGTAAACATAAAGTGCATTCCCATTTCGATCGCTCCTTGGAGAGTGGGCCCTACACGCTCAAATACCGCGGCAGCATGTGGTGAGCTTTCCATTTTCATTCTCTCTATTTTATGCCCTGTTGCTTGCTTTCTGGGTATGAAAAGTAGGAGATAATTCTTAGATTGAGTTTGTTTAAAGCTTGAAAATTTGATTTTTTGTTGAATTTTGGAGTTTTTTTTTTCTCTTTTTTCGTAGAATTGGTAAATTTGGTATTGGTTTATGAAATAGTTTGCAAATGTTATCGGGTTGTTAGGTTGAATTGTTGTTTGTTTTTGTGTTCCAGGGGCTACAAGCGGTTCTTTAGACGGGCTATGCTCGAAACGTCGGATTTTCTTAAGGACGATTGTCTGAAAATTGATTGTACAGTTGGTGTCGTCGTTTCGGCTATAGATTGCTCCAGATTGCATTCTATAAAGGTTCCTGAGTCTGATATTGGGGCACATTTTGGTATGTTGTTGGAGAATGAGGAAGCTTCGGATGTTACTTTTAACGTTATGGGGGAAAAGTTCCATGCTCACAAGTTGGTGTTGACTGCTCGGTCTTCTGTGTTTGAAACCGATTTTTTGGATGCAATGGAGGAAGATAATCAGGAAATAGTTATTAAGGATATGGAACCGAAGGTTTTTAAGGTATTAGTGTGGCTTTCTTATGCTTTAAAGCATACAATTCAGTTATCTGTCTTTGTTTGGCTAGTTGAATCTGTTGTCATTGATTTCCTGATATATCTTACTTTATGCGTATTGAGCAGGCTTTGTTGCACTTTATATACAAAGATACTCTTATGGAGGATGGAGAGGCATCAGTCTCAAGTTCATCTGGTATGGCATCTGTAACCGATACGTTGGAAGCAAAATTGTTAGTTGCCGCTGAAAGATATGGCTTGCCTAGGCTTAGACTGATGTGTGAGTCTGTGCTCTGCAAGGCTATAACAGTGAATTCAGTTTCTCATCTCCTAGCCCTCGCTGATTGTTATTCTGCTACTGATCTAAAAGCTGTCTGCCTAAAATTTGCTGCTGAAAACCTTAATGGTATGTCTTTCAGTCTGATTTATTCGTTTTCAGGTTTTCTGTTTCGTTATATTAACTTTATAAAGTTCTGGCATGTGTTATGCGAAGAATCATTGTCTGCCATCAACTCTTTGCACACTGTTTTCCCTTAGAAACACCACTCCGTGTGAAACACCAAACTTGCATTGGGGACCGGAAACGTCTGTTGAGGCAGTTTGAATTAGCATCATTAATTTCAGTAAATTTCAGTTGCATGTGTTATTGGAGACTAAGTCTTGGGTGTAGCTGAGTTGGCTTCTGCCCATTGGACCAGGACAGTGCGCTGCACCCAAGTCCCTCTCGTTATTGTGTAGTGTCAGGTGGTTATTTTCCATGAGCTAGCAGAAGATTGGTTTGTCCATTATTCTTTTTGTGCTTGAGTGTGGCATTGGGTTGACAAAAATCTGATTTATGGATAATTGTGCAAGCTAGTTTTATCCTTTCTTTGAGTGATAGCTATGAGATTCCTTGATATGACATAAGAATAAGTACGTCCACCATTTTTATAGGTGGTTGGATTTTTTATTGGTTATTATTATTATTTTTTAATAGGAAACCTTAGATATATGAAACTATAAAAGAAAGGAATTACAAGAATGAACTGGACCATGTCCACCAAAACTATTAAAGCCCCCTCACTTTAAAAAAAAAAAAAAAAAAACCCACCTATGACTCCAAGACAACTTCCCAGGTAAATGAATAAAGAAAAAAGAGAAGTTTTGAAATTCCTTTGAGATCAATGCCCATAGAGAAGAAAAAAGATGAAGCTTATCCCGGAACCCTGCGTGGTGATCTTACGTACTGACTTAAAAATTCTCTTGTTACTTCCATGCCATATAACCCAAAAAAGAGCGGCTGCTGCACAAATCCATAGGGTTTTTGCCTTTCACATTTGTAGATGTTCACTTCTGATTGATTGTCAGCAATGAACATCTGCAAATGTGACAAGAAAATTTATCATATAGAACGCCAATTCTTGGTGCTTATAAGAGATGGAAAATCATGAAGAAGTTTAAGTATGTGGTGGCAGTAGGTGTAAATTAATCTTCAAATTGTTGGTGATAGAGGAGAAGAAATGTGAATAAATTCTGAGGAAATGCAGATGATTGAGATGAGGGTGCTTGAGTAAAGTTACTGTAATTCTGCTGCAATACCCTCGAGTATTTCATTTAAATCACTTTACTCCTAAAAGGGTTATTGATGCTTGGGCTGTGAGTTTTCAGTGATGCCAGTAGAAAGTCTCTGGCGAGTGTAAGATGCAGATAAGCTAAAAGTTTTAAAATGAAAGTTATGTGGACAAAAGCTTAAACAAGTGTCCAGCGTGAAACAATTTCACAAGCCAGCATTTACGAGGTTGAAGAGTAGCAGCACAAAGATCATGAGTGTGTTTGTGTTTTGAAATGAGTCGGGAGTCATAACGTTCTTAGAATGCCTATCTAAATTTGTATCTGATACAAGTGGGATCTCTACTTTTTATTTGGATGGTTTACATCATTTTTTCTCTCTAGCTTCTGGCTTCTCTTTAGTTACATATAAGGAGGGTTGCCCCAAAAGTTAAGTGTTTATCTCTTGCATTCTCTCAACTCATTAACATAAGTATTATCCACTAGAGCCAAGACTTCAAAATTCTTGGATTCTCTCTTGTTCGTGTTCCTTATAAAACTGAAGGTCCAGTTTCATTCCGAGGGATAGAAAGATTGACCTAGACATGATGGAGACATTATTATCACGATATTTTTTATGATTAGCAAACATTTATCTCAAGGAGTTTATCGCAGCATTCCAAACTCAGAAAACTGAATTCTATCTCCATTTCCCGCCTCCAACCCTGTATGACTAAGAAAAGAAGGATAGGTTAGAAACCAGCTTTCGGTGGCTTTGATTATAACCATTGATTACCATCTTTGAGTCTTAGTCACTGTTTCAGAGACCATATCTTCTCTTTTAGACAAATTGCCGTAAAGATTTTATTTTCATAAGGAATCTCTAATTCCATTTTCCTATTAAATTTCAGTTTGCTTCCACACTTCCAATTCCAATACCCCTTTTCTCTCAAGATCCTGGGCCAACTTTCACTTCACGAACTGAAAGCTCTTGCCTTTTGTAACCTTTCCATGGGAAACCTCTCATCAATATATCAATCCTTCTAGCTACCTTCTGAGGAAATTTTAAAAAGGATAGTAAATAATATGATAGCCTAGATGAGACTAATTGGATTGAAATGAGTCTATCTTCGTGCAGCAAAAAGGCTCTATAATCAACCTTTGTGTCATTTGCCTATATTTTCTGTAATGGGTTCCAAAGGAGAATTTGGATCCTACCTAGAGATAACTACAAATATTTTTCTGGCCAACTCCCATTGCTGAAATGTTGTCCCTAGCTAAGATAATCGCTTTGCGTCCATATGAATCTACACCCATGGTTAAGCTATGGGGCATTTGAGGCCTGCCATGAGCCCAGAAAACCCCACCAATACCAATAGATTCTCTACTCTGCGTGATCTCAGGAGTATTGTACCCTCTGCTAATTGTTTGTTTTATACAGGGCTTTCTGCCTACCAATTAAAGTTCCTTAAATAGCTTAGTGCTTATTTTGCTTTATCCACTATGTTAACCACTGAAGAGAAAAGGAAATGGCATGGTATACTGTGAAATTACCCATGGAATGCCTGATATGAATGTACAATTTCATTGATCTCAGGCAGCCTTGAATCTGTTTTCTCCATCTAGCACCAAAACTTTCAGCTTCTATGATTAAACCAGTGAAGCCACAGGCAACATATTACTTGCCTTTTCAGAATCAATTTTAACAACTAACTCTTTAATTTATTTTTCCTAGATTCATCTAGTATTCACAGTTTCACTGTTTCTTTGAAATTTACAAATACTCATACTAGAGAATTTGTTTCAGAAAAGTTACCAAAAGTGATTTTGGTTTTAAACATAAGATAATACCAAAAATACCCTTAGTTATTTCTTCTTATGCACCAGGAAATTTAGTTAGGACATGAGAAAACCAAAAAGAGGGCCCTTGGTGACTTGCTGTGCAATAGATACATGGTTGCGAAGGTTTCATTAAGGGGGATATTTTACTGGTTTGAGTTAAGTGCTGACTACTGAGAAGATCACAAGGGACAAAGAAATTAAAATATATGTACATCGATTTATATTTTACCGTCAAATTTCCTTGCTTAATCTTCCCAACAAATATTTAGAAGATCAAAGTTCTCATTACTAATAGGGAAATGTATTCCATTCTCTGGGCGAATGAAAATGTCTATATACAAGTGGTATCATGTTTTGCTTCTGTTTATTCTTTTCATCCAATGATAATTGCATTTTTATTTGGATGAAGGACTTTAAAGGAGTGTGTTCAATTGTGAACTTGTAACCCAATGAGTTTGTCACGTCTTTGCATTCATCCCTTCCCTATCTAGCGGCAATCTGGAACTTGAAACTCAGGAAAATCAATATTAAATTCAGATGCTGATTAGGGCTCCTTTGGATTTACCAAATGCTTTTTATTTGAAATGGGATGCCATAAATTTTAATAAAGCCATTTCAATTTGAAAAGCTTCTAGTAGGGCATGAGTGGAAATCAAAGATGTCATAAGTAAACTACTGCAGAGCATTCTGTTCATGAAAGGTTTTGCTCTTACAGTAGATCGTAATGATATGGAAACCTGGGAATCAAGAGTGGAGCCTAAGGTTTTCATTATTTCTGCAAGATATTTATTCTGGCCACTTTAACTTGTTACTTTTGCGTTGTCTAATATTCCTCTTTGATGCAGCTGTTATGCAGTCAGATGGTTTCCAGATTCTCAAAGACAACTGTTATTTGTTGCAGTCGGAGATACTGAAGACAGTGGCTGGATGCGAAGATGAATTCAGTGGATGGGGGAAAACACGAAGCGTGTGGGCACAGTATTCTGATGGTGATGATACAAATGATAGGAGCGTGAGGCAACAAACCTGGGAAAATGGAGGGGAAAGAAGTCGAAGCTTATGGGCACCGCTTGATGGTGGAGATGCGGTAGGGAGTCCTAGGGAAGAAGGCTGATGCTGGATGAGACAGTAACACTCTGGTTTCTCTAATGCCGTTGAACCGCCTTAAGTGGGAAAATATTGTGGGACTAAGGAAGAGGAAGGGAAAGAAGCGGGGAAGGGATAGTGAAAAGATATTGCCTCCTTTGTCCATCAACATTGGAATGTTTTCTGTTGTATGTTGAATCAATAACAGGTTTTGGATGGCAACAAACTGAGGCTTGTATCATGTGTTGTAACATATACATTCATTGTTTTGGAAATTATTGTTCCTGGCATCTTGGCATATTAAATTTAATTTTCAATGGTTGTCTGTGCTGGAAGAGTTTCTCCTTGTTTTGGTGTGGTTCGAGAGTTTTTATTGGAAGTTTACGTTGTACAGTTAAGGCTGACAAAACTAATTGGAAAATGAGATTCATAATTTTTATTAGTTTAATAGGACTTGATAGGATTATTTCAAATGAGTTATGAATGCAATTAATTAAATTTTGATTAAAAAATATTTTATATTAACTTTATCACTCTCATAAACATTTAATAGATTTTGAGTTAAAAGGGATGGATAGATTATAATTAGTTTAGAAGTATTGCTGCATTAACAAAGTTATTACGATACTAATTTTGTGTTTCAACTAATTATATATTGTAAATTAAAATCAATTTATGTTGATATTCCATATTAACGGTAAAGGGAAAATTAATGAAAAATATTTCCATGCGACGGCTCTACTCCACTTGCTAAAATGGTTTCTTGGTCTGTACTTATATATGCCGCACACCATTTAATAAAATTATAAACATGCCTGTATGTATTGCAAACAACAGCCAGTTGGTTCTATTCATTACAAATGCTAGTTGATGTTCTTCAGAAAGCTCAATAGATCGGATATTAATTAATACATACACAACAACTTAAACTCGTCAGATTAGTTAGCGTACATCAACGTCCGTAAAATTCGTCACCCGAATCAGCTCCTTGAACTACCACCACCACCATGGACAATGTGCACCTCAATGACATCTTTCTTCGCTCTTCCCCTTTGCGGAAATACACAAATGCACAGGTCATCTTCACCCATATTGTTACACCGGCACACAGCTCTCCGCCCTTTAATCCACTTTCGCCCATCTTTCCAGTTGGCAACCTCTCCACCCCATACCAATCCAAACTCGTTGCGAAACGTAACTTTTTTGGCTAGTTTAACTCTAAAATCTCTGAAAACCCATTTTGGAACTGTAACGACCGGTCCTCCCCCCATTTGGAGAACGAGGGCCTTATAGGACACCTCTCTATTACCTGTATGGGACCTTACGGTTGTCATCGATCCCACAACAATTGATATGCGTCTTGAGCCTGTGGGCTTAACAGGAACAAAATCGTGTAGGTAATAGGGGTGTCCCTTGAGGTCCCGTTCCCCAAAACGGATAATACTGATTGTTGTGCTATCGATGACAACCGTCCCCCGCCCATTTGGGGAACGAGGGCCTTATAGGACACCTCTCTATTACCCGCATGGGACCTTACGGTTGTCGTCGATCGCACAACAATCGGTATTGTCCGCTTTGGTGAACGGGCCTCAAGGGACACCCTCTATTACCCGCACAGTTTTGTTCCTGTTAAGCCCACAGGCCCCAGGACGCGTCCCCCACTCGAACCCGGGATCTCCACCACAAAGGCTCTCGAAGTTCATCATGAGTACCATTCGGGCAAGTAGTTGTAGCACCTCAAAATTTTGTCAATAAACATGCCTTTATATGCTTTAAAGTGTGTATTTATTCATACATATATGTGCCTAAATGATATAAATGTTAATAAGTAATCTTGGAGAATGAAATTGGGAGATGTTAGTAAGTACAAGGGCTAACTTCGAATTTTACCTCAATCCTTATCTATATAAGCATGGGAGAACTCTAGAAATCTACTGTCACACCATGTATCCAATATAGTAATACTGCAGCGGATAAGAGCTTACCACGGGAACACAATCGTCGCTATGCTGAAATCCTTCCTAATCTTTAACTGATCGAATACCTGAGGTACACAACAGACTAGTGAGTATGAAACTCAGTAAGCAGCTAGAATTATAAAAGCTGGCGTAACACTCAAAATAAAACAATTAATGGTGATAACCATTTCAGAATATAACTACTATTCAATACTTATTTCATAAATCACTGATTACTATTCATTTCTTAGTATACAAGTCACCAGTGCCCTACTAAGAAAGTCAGAAAATTGATTTCACTATTTAAGGATCGCGCACCCTTGTGCGAGGAAACTGGCATGGCGATGCCAAGTTTCTGATTTCCAATCCGTTGCAATTTAAGTTTCGCGCTCCTGCGCCAAGGAAGGGGCACGCGTGTGCTAATTCTCTATTTTCTCTTACTTGAGTCAATGCAAGTGATGCTCCAACGCGAAAGGTATGGCATAGCAATGCCAATTCTCTGCCTATATCTCTTTAGATCCGTTAATGATGCACTCCTGCACCAATTAATGGTGCTCTTGTGCCAACCCTGTATCATTGGCCATTTTCCTAGACCAATTACTCACTTATCCAGTCACATTTCTAATTCCATAAATACTTCTCTATGGGTAATCAAACATGGCTTTTCCATGTTAAAGCTCATCACATATACCTATACATACACCATTTATATACAAATGTCTCATTTACAAATAAACTTTCCAGAAGTCTATCACATCCTCATGTGCTCCTATAAACACATAAATCATTCACACATGAGTTTCCACAAGCCAGCTATATTGTTCATATGAATATCCATTTCACATAATTTTGGAAGCTTCCACAGTACAGTCACAGATACTTAGGAACAGTGCTCTCTAATCAAGGTAGGACTTTTCGTTTCACAATCAATTCTCATATATAGGCCCTAATCACTTTGCCACCTATTGGCGGCTTCCGTAGGCAAAGCATCGTCGCAGTGAGAATTTATCACATTCTCACATCGTACGAATCCGCCATCACCCCAAAGGCGACAGCCATATAGTCCTGCTAAACTCTATCATACCACACGGAGTAGTACAGATACATTCAGAGGCCTACCCATGAAACAGCTCAAGGCTAGTCTGACAATCCGGGTGATATCGGGCCCATGCTACCGAATCTCATCTAGAGAAGCACATGGTCCAGACCTCCCCTCAAGTCATGGGAGTACGGGACAGTATGGATCCATTCAATTGCCTACACCTGAAATAACACGAGGCTAGTCTGACAATCCGGGTGATACCGGACCCATACTATCGAATCCCATGTAGGGAAATACATGGTCCAGACCTCCCCTCAAGCTATAAGAGCCAAATATCCTAAATTGTGGCATGCCACTTACATATCAGTTTTGACATTCAGTCGCATAAATGAAGTTCTATGTCAAGCTTCTAAGCCAATCACAACATATCACAATTCATTCAACATAATGCTAGCATTTAACGGTATCACATTTCACATTTGACATTCAATATATTCCCATGGGCTTGGCATGTAATTTCAAATTCATAACACATCACACAATGATGCATGCCTTCACACATCACAATATTGCAGTTCACTATCATAATTGAGGTTCTACGAAGGCTTCTCATTAATCACATATACATTCATAAATACAATAAACCTACATATCTCATATACACTTATGGATATGCACCATCCACACATTGGCATCATTTTTACACACATAGAAACCTATTGACTTCTTTATTAGTGCCAACCCTTCCATTCCTTTTCGATGTATTTCAAACATATCGTTGCACAACTATATTCATATAACTGGTCTCTTTCATTTTCCACTCATACACATTCATGGAACTCTAATACACATGGCATTTCATAGACATTCATTTGTCATGCCATCCACATGAGGAATTAGTATCCTAGAATGTTTGGCATGTATTTCATTCTTCATATACACGCATCGTTTCATTGGCAATGTTATTTAAGCCATATCACAACAAATTCACATATATGAGGGCACATTCACATTTCTATCTCACACACATAGAATTTACACCAACATGTAACTCACATACTCATCAAAGTGTGTGAAATCACACATTTCATAAATCCCTATAAACCCAAATCAAATCATTTCTCATATCAAGGTCCATGAATTCATGGCCCCATCCATATTCCATCAACACATTTCACATAAAACATACTCTTTTATTGTCAGGACAAAACCTCATATTAACATCATGATGTACGCAATCATTAAACACATTTCATTAAATGTTAACATCTATTGTGTCCTCAGAAGGGTCTAGCTACTTACCTGGTTAGCCTCGCCTCTTAATTTTATTTTCATGGATTTCTTGATAAGTAATTGTTTAAAGTTCATTTCTTCTTCTTCTCCTTCCTCTCTGGTAACCATTGTCATAGACATGACACACTTATCAGTGTCCATTTAGAAGTCATTAAATCCCTTGTAGGTTAACAACAATTCAACCAACCAATAACATCATTTATTAAACTTTATCACACACACATATTGGTTGGATTATTATAATAAGAGGTTATTCATCTCCAATTATCACCAAACTACATGGAACTCAAATAGACATACATATTATAGTCCATGAATTTTATTGAGTCAAAATAAGGTCATATACCCCTTGAAAATCCTTAATTTCATTCACACAGCAAATCTGTATGCAGATCTCTCAACTGAACATTGAAAATTTGAAGAATTTTATAAAATTTTAAAATAATAAAATCTCTACCAAACTTTCCATTAGAACTAGACACATATAAGAGTCATTCCACCAAAAATCATGATTTTATAAGGAGTTTAAGTCAGTCAAATGAAATTTAACTTGTCTATTCTGTTTTGATAGTTAAAATTTCCAGCTTTACAACCTTAAATTTGAAAAATCATATAAATTCATACAAAGCTCCAAAGGCCATAAAATTTTTCAGTTCAATATAAAACATACCTAAGGAATTGTATACCGAAAACCAGAATTTTTCATGAAGGATTTGTCCCTCAAATGAAAACTGTTTCCCAAACTCTGTTTCAAAACAGGGGATATCCAAATTCGGTTCAGCAGCTTTGAAAATTCACCATAAATTGTTTACTTCGAATTTTTGAGTGATTCAAAATGCTATAAACTCCTCAATGTGTCTAGTTTCACATATAAAAATTTCAGAAACAAATTATATTCCTAGAATTTTAGAGATAATTCGTACTCCCTCATGCTCAGTTTGACTGGTCCTGCAGAATTCTGACCCAATCATCATCTATGGCCTTCCTATCTCATCCAATCTACGAAAATCATGCATAACCCACCAAATTTGTGATTTCCATCATACCTAATTGCATACATCACATGAACATACCGTAGACCATAGTTTAATCTAACATTCCTTCACAAAATTTAGTAACTAAGCATGAGAAGTTGAAGGAGAGAAAAGATTCCTATCTTGAATTCCTCCTAGTTTCCTTTAATTTTCCTTGATTCCTCACAATTGAAGAAAGCAAATAGAGAGAAAAAGAGAGGGCTGGAAACGGTTTTTGGTAGAGACAAGAAAGAGAAAATAAAATTTCTAGAGTTCTCCCATGCTTATATAGAAAAGAATTGAGGTGAAATTCCAAGTTAGCCCTTGTACTTAATAACATCTTCCAATTTCATCCTCCAAGATTACTTATTAACATAAATAGCATTTAGGCACATATATGCATAAATAAATACACACTTTAAGGCATATAAAGGCATGTTTATTGACAAAATTTTGAGGTGCTATAGGAACTAACTACAATATCATCAACAAACAACTCTACCCTAATCAACCCTATATAATAATATCCCAAGCTATTGAAAGAAATTGCAATTGGCACATATATAAAATTAAATATAGCAGTTTATAGTGGAGTTGAGACCAAAATATTACCAATCAATTTTGCTTATCCCTCCTTAATTTTGTGAGGAAGTAGGGATTTCTAGTTTGAACATATTTTTTCAACTCAGATCTCAAGACATCATTACTTCTTTGGTGTACTCTGGTCATAATAACAGAAGCCCTTTTGTTAGATCCTTCTGAATCGAATTAACAATATTAGCTTATTTATATTTTATCTGATTAGATATATATCACCATGACATTCACAATTGCATGCACATTAAAAAAAAACATTAAATGAAGAGCAAACAACAATATACAATGTAAATATTGTATACAATTTTTCCTGTTAATCTTTCTGCCTTTGCCTCTCCTCTTCCTATACCTGATAGTTGTTGCTTCTTCTTCTTATTCTTCTGCATTCTCCTCCTCCTCCTGTTCCACCTCTTCATCGCATGCATCAACATCAACAACATTATTGGCAAATGCTACCTCATCTTCTTCCTTTACTTCTATATGATCCTCTTTATTGCAAGCATCAACATCAATAAAATTGTCGTGGGTCTCCTCATTTTCCTCCTCTGCTTCTTCCTCCTCTTCCTCCGTAATCTCTATGTCACTCCCCGATTTTCTAAAGATTCAAGGTGTAACTACAGTACTATAATGCATATACAACTGTGGCTCAAAGATTTATAGTAGAAGCATTAAACTATATGCGAATTAAACAAAGTTCCCAATTTTACAATCACAGTATAACTTTATATACAACTGTTCCACAAAAAGAATTAAGACAATGAACAGCACAAAAATAATATTGCAGCGGTCCATGATTATTAAGGAAACTTCATTGTCGCCATGCCAAAATTCTCCAACAACCAACACAACTATCGATTACCTGAGACACACAATAAACTAATGATAATGACTCAGCAAGTAAGCTAAATAAACTAATGATAATGACTCAGTAAGTAAGCTAAATGACTGCTTTAACAATAATCAATTGAACAGAATCCAATAAAACAATTGTTGTTCATTATGTATCATACAAGTAACGATCTTCTTGCTATAGAAGTGATAAAAATAGGGCTCAAGACACAGAAGTCGTGCTCTTGTGCAAGGCATCTAGTGAGACGATGCAAAGTTTCTAGTTCGTAGTGTGTTGCAAATTCCAGAGTTGCACTCTTGCACAAATAAGGTTGCGCCCTGCGCCAGCCTTCTGTCCTGAAGTATTTAGGTCGGTTAAGGTGGCGCCCTTGCACCATATCACTTGCGCGCCTGCACCAGTTTTCTGTTTAACCTATCATTCTTAGGCCATTTTCAACACTTACACACCCACAAATTCACTCATTTCAAATCAATATAATCTTAGGGGTCATATCACACATTATAAAACATCTGAGGCTAGTCCGACAATCCGAGCGATATTGGGCCCATGCTACCGAATCCTATATTAGGAAACACATGGTTTAGACCTCCCCTTATTCAATCAATCACAGCACATGTGACACTTTTCATTGTGTGCGACACTTTATAGTGTCCATAACCTTCAAGAGGTGACCCCCACACAAATTGAAGGGGTGACCCCCATGCATCGATTATGCATTTAGAAATTCATGTCCGAAAGATTCTTAGGCATGCCTTCTATTTTCATAACACATCACATTTCAATGCACGCCTTCACATCCCAATCTCATAAACACAGGCTCAAAATCAAGCTTCCTATCCGTCACAAACATAGTAGTTTAATTAGTATCACATTGGCATTAAATAAAATCATATGACATAACACAGTTCATAACATAATTAACAAGTCTATTGTGTCCTCAGAACAAGGTTAGCTTACTTACCTGATCATGTTCTGCTGTAGACTCCTTAATACAATGTAAAACCACAGCAAAATTCCTTTAAGGGGTATAACGCAACAACGAAAAATAATTCTTTTTTCTTGATTCAATCCTATACACACTCAATCGGATGATTTTTAGGAAGCTAATATCTATCCAAAGTCTACACAAATTTGTAGATAGCATTTATACACGTATAACATGTCTCATTTAAGTTAGGGATATTAACAATTTACATCCCGAGGTTAAGCGAAAATACAAATTCTCTCTTGCAAGATTTAAAATTACGAATTGCCCCCTGATTTTTGAATTTTGACGTTAAGTTAAACGGAGTGGGGGTATTATTGAAAATAAAACTCGTGCGATAAAATTAAGAGATATTTATCAATTTACCCCCTGAGGTTAAACAAAAATACAAATTCCCCACTCCCAAGGATAAAAATAATTAAAAAAATTAGGATGAAAACAATAATAATAATTAAAAATATCTAAAACTTTATTGAATAAATAATAAAAAGTAAATTTGAATCAAATTGAACCCACCAGTTAATCCGAGCTTTAATTAACAAACCTAAATTGGGTGGTGGCGAGTTCTAGTAGAGGAGAGAGAGGAGGAATTGGTGACGGAAGCAATTTCGTCAATGAAGAGAAGAAAACGACGATCGTGGGGGTGGCAATTTGTGTCATGTATGTCGACCCATTTAATTGTTTGTGACAAGAAATGAAAAGCGGATTCGACACGGTTATTAAATGTGTCACCCACGTCTTATAATCGTGTTTACTTAATTGTTTAATCTAATTATGCATAGTATATCATATTCTATATATTTATATCAATTAAAATTATTTTTGGAATATAAATAACTGTTAGTATAACAAAATTATTAAAATCATTACAATTTACTCTTATGTAAATTAATTTACTTTATAATATAAAATTTTCAGTTTCATAAAATATATGTTGTAATAAGGTAAAATTTTATATCATTAAATGAGCTTGCATGTTAATGATTGATAAGATATATTGAACTATTCGTACCATGAAACTTGTTGGCGTGTTGAACACCCTCAACATGAATTCGACCAATTTATTAATCGTGTGTCGTGTTCGCATCGTATTCGTGTCATGTTCGGGTGTCATGATTCAAATTGCCACCCCTAGATAATGGCAGTATGAGGGGAAGATCTGGTAAAGCACTAGGGAGAGATGGTAGAGATTGCTGGTAGAGGGGAGACAGAGAAGGAGACGGAGGAAAAAAGAAAGGTAAGGGTGTTTAGGTGATTTTAGTAAAGTGAGGGAAGATGTTTGTATTTATATAAGGACATTTTGGTCGAATAGCATATATTATCCTCTCTTTCATTTTTTTCACTTAATTTAATGTCGAAATTAAAAAAATAAGAGTATAATTTGCAATTTCAAAATGTGTAGGAGAAATTTGTATTTTTGTTTAATCTTAGGGGGTAAATTGTTAGTATCAAATTATTGAACATGAGGTTATTTTGATAAAATTGTGAAAAAAATTTTCTCTCTCCTCCTTTTCCGTTTAATTTAACGTCAGAATTCAAAAATTAGAGGGCAATTGGTAATTTCAAATCTTGTAAAGGGGAATTTATATTTTCGCTTAACCTCGGAGGGTAAATTGTTAATATCCCTTTAAGTTATCAGAACAAAATGGGGGTATATGCCCCTTGAAATCACTTAATATTGTCTATATACAATTCCTGTCTCATGGCTTCCCTGACTGAGCAATTTGGATTTGAAAAATTATATGGACCTCATTCATAATCAAATATTTACAAAAATTTTTAGTCTAATAAAAGACACATTTAGTAGTAATCCCACCAAAGACCACAACTTTATAACGAGTTTAGACCAGTCAAATTTTCAATATCACAAACCCAAATTTAAAAAATCATAACAATTTGTACAAATCTCCAAAAACCATGAAATTTTGTAGTTTAAAAGGAATCATGTTCAAGATTTTACACACCAAAAATTAGGGATTTTTATGAAGAACGATTCGCTCATATAAAATTCATTCCCCATACTCTGTTTAAAAGAAGGGGATATCAAATTTCAGTTTAGCAAATTCAAAAATTCACCAAAAATCATATACTACGAATTTTTAAGTGATTCAAAATTCTTTGTGATCTTGAACATGTTTAGTTTATCATGTAAAAATTTTTAGCTCCAAAAAGCAAACTTAGAATTTCTAGAATTTTCAGACTCAAGATTGCTTAGTATAAAGCCCAACAGGATTTTGAATTCAGACACTATTTCTAACTTCCTATTCTCATCCAATCTTCTCAATTCTTTCATAACTCATCATAAATCATAATTTTTAGCATATTTTCATGATATGGAAACACCATACATTGCTTCTAACCCAATATTTCATAACAACCTTTCATAACTCTAGGCTAAAAATGAGAAAGGGGAATGAATTCTACCTTTCTTCCTTCTACAATCTTCAAATTCTCCTCCAAATGCTTGGCAAGGTAGAGAGAGAGTATGAAGGACTGGGGCTTAGAGAAAGGAACTCAAAAATAGTCTACAAAGGCCTTAAACCCTTATATATATCCGCGTATGCATAATTTCCATTTAGGCCTCCACTTTCATGGTTTTTCAATTACATTCCCCAACCTTTACGTTATTACCATACTACTTAAGCACAAACACGTATACATTAGTATATATACATTGTAACACAATAAGGTTATGGCCACTTGCAAAAAATTTGGGATATTACACTCTATGTGGTCAATATTTCCCATAATAGATCCAGTGCTCCCTCTCTTTTGATCACAATATGATACCCTAAAAATCTTAACATCAAATTGATGGTCACAATCATACGTTAACTCTAAAATATCTCCACGCCTTAGCGAATTATCTTCAATAGAATTCTCCCAACCATCCAGACAAAACACTCCATGATCAGTGTAATCCATCTTCACTTGCCAAACCTTTTCCATTTGACTTCGGGGCTCTACCTTCTTTGGTGATCCATTTAAGTGTTCTACCAATGCATCAGGGATTCTCTAAAAAAGAAATTAATTGCACATTAGTGATAAATTCATATCATCAAAGGAAAATGTAAATTAATAAATGTGTGTGATCTTAATTTATAAAATGTAATTTACTCATTCACATCTTAATTAATTTGAGATTTCCATACATGCATATATATGTAATTAATAGAACAATTAGCTTACGTATCAACTAACATTCTATATATTAAGCTAGGTGGACTCGATATGGTGACAACTTTATGGATCTCAAATCATTATAATAGACAAATATATACAAACTGAACAATTTATGGGCCAATTGAAAAAAGTCAAACTCTTAAACTCCTAGCTAAATCACTTTTTTGAAAATAAAAAATCGAATAAATTAAGAAAGAAACTAAAGCTGGATCTTTCATGTACAGAATTGAACTTCAATTATGTGAAATTATCAAGAGTCTAAATGAAAATGCTTTTAATACAGGGCTATCTTGCAGCCCTAGTTTAATATTTTTGTAAATATTGTAAGCACTTTGATTTAAACTAGGTAACAATTGATAATTTATTACAATGTGCCTAGAAAATCCACACAAACGGAATCAATGGAGTTATGGACTGAACCTAGAATACAATTAAAACAATCGTATAAAAATCTAAAGGATTAAAGATTGGAAACGAGTAGTGACAAAGCAACTTCAACATATATAGTATTCCTAGTTGGTGATGATCAATTCTATTTTACTTAATAAAATCTGCATGTAAAATTTATTTTGTTTTGTAAAATCTGGTGCAGAGTTGAGATGGATTCTCGGAGATGAAGGGTTATTTTCATATATCACAGTTATTACAAAATTTGCAATTAGGTATTGTTCTTCACATCTACAAACATGAAACTAGATCAAAACTAAAAGCCCAACAATGTCGGCTGATCCTCCAGCTAGTCAGCATTTTATATGATATGTACTTGAAAAAAAAACCTTAGCAAGTGAAAATAAATGCATGCAAACGAAATATATATACAATGAAACTAACCTAGAAAGCACTCAGTTAAGAGTACTAGAAATTCTTAAAAACCCTCCTAGAGATTTGAATCATCTTGCCAATCCAACAGAGCCAGGCTTAGGTAAATACAATTTTAAGAAGCGAAGTAGCCTCTTGCTGTGTTTATTGGGAGCCATTCCTCTATGTGTAAGGTGACAAGAAAAGGTTACTACTTTCCCCATAATCATATATATGCTTTAAAAAAAATAGTATAGCATTAGGAGAAACCTTTCGCAACAACCAATAGGGTGAATGTTTAGCGCCTCAAAGCCAATGAGAGAGAAGCTTGATAGTTCATAGTCAACAAAAACAACCTGGCATGCAGCAATGAAGTTAGAACAAAAGAAATACCAATCAAAGGCTGCAACCACCAGAGGCAGGTAAGCCAGGTCAGGAATAAGTTTGACTGCTGGGATGGTAATCTCAATTGATTCATGATTTTGAGTGCACATGCCCCTGGCCTTCAATTTGCTTTTTACGTCAACGACACTGCCACTTACATTTGAATTTGACTACAAAATCTGCTAGTTGCCAGCTTCTTACCAACTCCAAGTGTTGATGCACGATTTCTGGACTGTCGGAAAGCGGGTCGGAGCTCGAATTGTACGTCGGGTCCAATCCTGTGAGCAAAGAAAAATAGTCAAGGGTGCCGGCAGTGGTGCCGGAGAAAACCCTCCAACGCTCAAGTCAGTTTTCGGCACTCCAGAATTTTCTGGAAGAATTTCCTAAAGAGAGGAGCTCTCAAAAGCAGAGGAAATTTAGAGAGAGAATGAGTTCAGAAAAGTGTGCATACCTTGAGTTATAATTCGGAGGGTTTATATAGGAGCCAGGATGAGTCATTGTGGGACCCAGATAATAGGCCCAAATAACGGGCTTTAGTAATGGGCTTACTGTATTAGATTTAATTGAGGCCCAATTTTGTTATGGCCATAACAGTAGTCCCCCCAGGCCCAAGTCGACTAATGGGTCGACGTAGGGACGATTTAGTTATTCAGGGCTATAAATTAAATGTATTAGGGGGCCGGCCCAAAGATGTAATTTATTACATATGCATGCTTAGTGTGGCTTAAACCCTAAATTGGTGCTATATATAAGATAACAAGTGTTGGGGAGTAGGGTTTGCTCAAAAATAGGAGGGAGCACCTCGGAGGCAAGCAGTGTAGGCGACCCAAGCAAATAGAACTCACCAATCCGAGCAAGAATTTTCCAGGGCAAGTAAATTCTTCCAGCCGCCACAAGTAAGTCCTTCTTTCTTGCGTATAGTGATTGCATGTTTGAGAAAAAATTTTATTGAAGCAAAAAGCTTACTTGATGGAGATGGGAAATCACTTAAAACAAACTTATTGGATCAACATGAATAAAAGTCCACATGTGCGGCAACTTTGGAATGCATGATTAGGCTTAATTTTGTGTGGTTGTTACTGTCTTTTTTCTTTTGTTTTATGCCCTACGTGTGTGCATGTGATTGTGCAAGAGCATGCAAGCGTTTGCATGTTCCTTTCATTGTGTGTTCGGGTGTTTCTTCTGTTGTGTATTCGGGTGTGAAAGAAAAAAGTGAGAGTGGCTTCCGAAGTGTTTCTTCCGCTAAGTGAGTGTGACAGCGTGTGAGGGAGAGGAGTGAGCTCCTAAAAGGGAGGAATCATGCGAAAGGAGTGCAGGCGAGCATGCGGGGATGAATTGCATCTTTGCTACGTGGGAGCAGAATGCATGAGGGAGCAGAATGCATGCGGTAATGAAGGCAAGCTCGTACGTGATGGGCGAGAGGCAAGCTTCCAAGGGTGAGGGGCGTGCGCAGCAAGCTCGCGAGGGTGTGCAGCGTGCGCAGCAAGCTCGCAAGGGAGAGATGCTATGCGCGCAGGGGCGAACAGCGCGGGCTGGGAGCGCATGGGCGAGTTGGCGAGGGCTGGGCGCGCATGGGGGAGCTCGTGGGACGCTGGGCGCGCGGGGGCGAGCTCGCGGGGCACTGGGCGCGCAGGGGCGAGACCGTGAGGCGCTGGGCGCTCAGGGGCGAGCTCACGAGGTGCTGGGCGCGCGGGGGCGAGCCTGCGAGGCATTGGGCGCGCTGCATGCGGCATGCGGAGGTTACGTAACCTCCAGGTATTTCTCCGAAAAAATTTGAATAATTACGGGGTTGTTTCCGTAATTTTTTGAAACTGTGTTTTTTAGCTGCTGGGGTGTTCCTGCAAAATTGTGAAACTTCTTTTTTATCCACGGGGGTGTTTCTGCGAATTTTAAAAACTTTGTTTTTTACGAGGGGTGTTTTTGCGAATTTTGAAAACACTGTTTTTTAATCATGGGGGTGTTTTGCGAATTTTGAAACTTTGTTTTTTTAATCGCGGGGGTGTTTTCGTGAATTTTGAAACTTTGTTTTTTAATCGCGGGGGTGTTTCTGTGAATTTTTATTTATTTATTTTTTAAGGAAAACAAACTATATACTTTTGGTCTAGGACCAACGTGAGATTTTCCTTTTCATGGGCAAAAATTTTTTTCAAGGGCTATTTTGGAAAACTTTCGGTATAGTTCCCTAGCATTTCTTTTCTTTCATTTCTTCACTTCCTTAATAGACTTGGTTTGATGACTAACGACTCCTCTTTAATTGTGCAGATGGCTAGAATGAAGACTACTGTGACAGTGCTACGGGGGGAACCAAGTCATCAAACCCAGTCTGCAAGGAATAAGGATTATGAAACTAACCGTAAAGAGGTCAATGAGTTTTATCAAAATTTTTTCGGTCAGGATCGTGAGCTTGGGCATAATCTTGTTAATCACAAGGTGGTGGATGCTGAGGGGGAGAGCGACTGGTCGTCCTCCGCTACCTCAAATAGTGAACCTGAAGTTGAAAAGTGGTGGGAGGCTGACCATATTGATAATCAACTTCCGGGTGATCGATTAAAATTATATAGAGCCCATTTCCTTATCCCGGATTCAGTTATCCTATTTCTTCCAAGGAAAGGTGATCGGTGGAGTAGGCCACCACGAGGTGTTATTGGCTTAAGCTTAGAGCTATTGAAAGCTAGTCTCTGAGTGCCTTTTGACAATTATGTTCGACGGATGCTCAATGCTATGGGCATTGCCCCTACCCAATTGTCGGCCAATGGATAGAGACTTCTGATAGCATTTCAAAGTTTATTCAGAAGCGCAGATCTTGGTGATCCTACCACGAACCATGTTAAGTACATTTTTGCCATTCACCCACCGAATGGAGAGAAAACAGGTTACTATTACATATCCCAGCGGGGGAAGACGGATGACCCCATCTGTCTTTTTGGCATTCCCTCACATGTGAAAGAATGGAAGTATAAACAATTCTGGTGTGGTGGCAGTTGGAAGTATCAAGAAGGTCCCTGTCCAACGGGAGAGAGGTTGAGGATTAGGAGGCGTTTTGGTTTTTGTGGTACCTTATTATAATGATACCCTATCTATCTTCATTATGAAAACTCTTGATCAACTGACATTCTTTTCTGTTTTAATTGCAGCTCCTTGGACCAAACGCCCGCTTTTATCTCAAAAAGAGAGAAACGACTTGCAAGAGGTACTCAAGCTACCCATTGACTCAAAGAACGTGAATAGCCTCATTGATCGAGAGCAATTGATCTCCTTGGCTTGTCACCTCCAATTCCTCCGGAAGGTAAGCTTGATCATTACTTTCTGATCTTACCTCACTTCATCAAGCATGTGCTTGCTGTCTTACTAGTTTTATTTTTGCGCAGGTCTATTTCCTTTACATCCTACCAAGAAGTAGTTTGCCCAACTTGAAGCCAAGATGCCTCTTAAGCCCTTCGCCCATGACAGGCCTAGTCCTTCCCATGAGAAACGGAGTGGAAGTCCTCCAACTCTTGGACCTTTAAAGAGGAGAGCCAGTGGTCACAAGGAGATTCCCATACGAAAGTCTATTCCTGATAAGTCGACCTCTGTTCAGCCTATGGACGAAGTAGCAGTCTCAAAACCTACTGAAAGTAAGTTACCCCCAGCCTCTCAGCTACCTAGGCGTTTCACCTTTGATAGTACGGGCCTTCAAAGTGGCTCGACATGTGGAGACTACCTTCGTGAATTGTCTCAAAGTGCTGCACGTTTCATGCCTACTAATGCCTTTCATGAGAATTTAAAGCTTACATACTTTGATGTGATCGCTGTCAGTATTGGCATCATACTTCAGGTTGGGTCTTGCTAAGAACTTTTTCTCTCCCTTTTTTTTATACTTTTGAAAGACTTGCCTTATCTCCTTTCCTCTCTTTGTCTTTCTTTCTGTAGGCGACAGGACCCTTAACTCAAGGAGAGTCTACTAACACCAACCTCCTCAAGGAGGTTAATCATCTCACTTCTGAGGTCACCGACTGGAAGGGGAAACATCAAGTTTGCGTTAATAATTTAACTGAAACAGAGAGAAAGATGGCAGAGATGAAAGAACAGATGGGCAAAATGAAAGCAAACTTGTCCGAAGCCAAGAAGGAGGCAGCTATCCATCATAAAAGGGCCAATGATCTTGGTCAAGAGCTTCAGGAGAGGACTGTTACTGAGCAAAGTAGGATTGACAAAGCAGTTGCTCGCTTCCGTAGGGGTCGTATCTACCAGCAAGCTATGGAACGTTCCTATATTGATGAAGTCAATAGGGTGCATAGATGGTTCCATGACCGTTACCCAGAGATTGATCAGTCTCCCATAGCTGAAGAGTTAAATTTAGTGGCAGAGTCTATCCCAACAGTAAACTCTGATTCTGAGCAATTCCACCACTTCATCCTTAAAGATGAGGATTACGAGTCGACATTGGACACAGCAGCCTGGGAGGCCAAGCAAGGTGACTCTACCTCATCATCTTTATACAAAGAAGGAGATGATGAGGCCACTTCTTAGAGATAGTTGGAATTCTTCCAACTAGGTAGATGCTTATTCGTAGGGAATAATCATATCAAGGCTGCTCTCTAAGCCTTGACTTTACCTTTTATCGTCTTTACTCTCAGTTCAATGTTATAGGTGAGGATTTGTCCTTACTTGGACTATATGTGTGGCATTCCTCAACCAATTTTGAAGTAAAAAAAATTTTTTTTTGGTGTTGTATTCTTTTACTCTTTTCATCTTCTTGCAACTTGATCATACATGAGCTTTAAAGATGTATGATTTGTAATGTGGTAAATCGAATACTTAATTGGTAATCTCTTTATAGGCCTCCTTATGGGAGTTGTCACACATACATAAGTCCTTAGAAGGAGTTATTACATATATAAAGAGATCATGGATAACATGTTTATTTTAAGTGCTCATCATTTCATGGATGACGAAGCAACCTCCCATCCATGGTGACCAGTCTGTAGGCGCCTGGTCGGATGACTACTTTGACTCGATAAAGACCCTCCCAGTTAGGCCCCAATGCTCCATCAATGGGATCTCGAGTACTTTGTAGTACTTGCCCACTTAGCTTATGCCCACGGAAGGTTCTCCTTGGATCATCAATAGCTTATGTGCCTTCTCTTTAAAAGCTATGTTGTAGCATTCTCGAGAGGCTCGCTGTTCACCTCTAACTTCTCCTATCCCTGAAGGTGTTGGAAACTTCAAGATATGATGATAGACACCCATTACTGCTTTGAAGTCTAAAGTGATGGCCGTCCAAAAATGGCGTTATAAACACCCGGATGATCTACCACGAGAAAATTCACCATCTTGGTTGTCTGGAGGGAGCCTTCTCCCAAAGTCACAGGTAACGAAATTACTCCTTCGGGAATAACCTTTCCTCTAGCGAATCCCATCAGAGAAGTTTGGATGCCTCTCATATCTCTACGGTTAAGACCCAATCGATCAAATGCATCCAATGACATTATGTCAGCTGAGCTCCCGTTGTCAATCAATACTCTTTTCAACCTTTTATTGGCCACAATTACGGTGAAAACCAAGGCATCACAATGAGGATGATGGATACCATGGGCATCTTGAGATGAAAAAGAGATAACGTCATAATCCCTAGTATTGGTAGAAGAAGCCGTCAAGTTGACTTCATAACGAGGAAGGTCATATCTTACTCGCCTAGCTAGGTGCCTTCGTGCTTGGGCACTTGGACCAGCCATTAATTGTTGATGCACGATTTCTGGACTGCCGGAAAGTAGGTCGGAGTTCGAATTGTACGTCGGGTCCAATCCTGTGAGCAAAGAAAAATAGTCAGGGGTGCCGGCGGTGGTGCTGGCAAAAACCCTCCGACGCTCAAGTCAGTTTCCGGCACTCCAGAATTTTCTGGGAGAATTTCCTAGAGAGAGGAGCTCTCAAAAGTAGAGAAAATTTAGGGAGAGAATGAGTTCAGAAAAGTGTGCATACCTTGAGTTATAATTCGAAGGGTTTATATAGGAGTCAAGATAAGTCATTGTGGGACCCAGATAATAGGCCCAAATAACGGGCTTTAGTAATGGGCTTACTGTATTAGATTTAATTGAGGCCCAATTTTGTTATGGCCATAACACCAAGATTTGGAATTCTTTCAATACATGAAATATTATTAGGGCAATGGGGAAATATCGCATACTACCCTTAGGTTCAAATTATTGATTGATGTTTCCCGTATTCATTTCCACGCTTCCTAAGTTTTGTGAAATTCATCATTGAAGCCCTTAATATCCAATGCCGTTAGTATTGATTAACATCCTAAGGTTATTTTCGTCTTTCACCCTCTTTTTCTTAACTTTAATTATATATTTGATTAATACTCGGTATTTGAAAATAAATAAATGAAAACTCTAGTCAGCGGCTGAGGACTCTAATCTTGGTGGAGATTTGGGACTAGCGACTATCACATTACGAATCAATGCTATCATTTGTTTCCATGGTAATTTTCTTGCATTTTCTCAGTCACAAAACACAACATTTTCAATGGATTTTTTTTCCCTAATGTTGTCTATTTTTTCTAGTCTTTTCAATGAATCTATTTTTACATATATTCTATTGCTTTTAAATGATTCACCCCCTTGTCATATCACTTCTTGTTAGATTCGTTTGTTGTATTTGATTGTTTGGTTAATGCTCTCAGGTATTGGAGGTGGCTATATGTTGGATCCAATTATTGTGTTGACCATGGTAGTGGTTGTCTCTTTCCTAGCTTCATTATAGTGGCGATAGGCGGCCGCCATGGCTTTCATAAGTTTTTTAAGTGGTTGAAATTGAATTAATTCCAATCAAAGGATCTAGTTTTAGGTGGTGTTTGTTTCAATCACTTAACATTTTTTAGAACTTAATTTATACCACTTAATAGGATATTTGTTTGTTTTTTTAGATACTACTTAAAAAAAGTGGTAAGAGAATATTTTACCGTTAATGTGACTTTTTTACCCTTGTTAAAATATAAAATGCTTATATTTATATTTATACAATCATTTAAAAATTAAATAGTTAATAAATTAAATCAAAATTTTTTTATTTATATAATTAATATTATATTTCTTACAACCTTTAAAAAATAATTATTAACTAAAATTAAATAAAAATTCTTTTTCATTTAAATAGTTAATATTATATTATATAAACTCATATTATATTATTGTATAACTACTATATCATTAATATTATCAATTTTTAAAATTCATTCCTCCAATTAGATCAAGTTTAAGCCATATCAATTTCTATAAAAAAAATTGTAAGAGTAGTATTTTATCCATTACATTTTAAGGACCATATTTTGAATCATAGAAGAATAATTCTATTAATTAAAGTGTTTTCCATTTCATAAACTTTAAAAGAAAAAAAACTAATATGATCTTTTAACTGATAATATTAAATATTAATTTTTTACTTTAAATTTACACTATTAAATAAAATAAAATATCCTTAGCAATCTAATAAATAACTTTTGAAGTTTCAATAAAACTGTCCTTATAATATGTAATAAAATTCTATCAAATATATTATCTATTTTAAAACTCGCTATTTATAATGATATTAATTTTTTCAATATTATTATTCAACATATTATTAGCTAATTAATTTGAAATACAAAATGATATATTTCCCACAGACGGCGCCAACTGTTGATGCACGATTTTCAGACGGTCGGAAAGCGGGTCGGAGCTCGAATTGTACGTCAGGTCTAATCCTAAGAACAAAGAAAAATAGTCAGGGGTGCCGGCGGTGGTGCCGACCATAACAAAATTGGGCCTCAATTAAATCTAATACAGTAAGCCCATT
Source organism: Boswellia sacra (assembly GCA_013180625.2). Taxonomy (NCBI): domain Eukaryota; kingdom Viridiplantae; phylum Streptophyta; class Magnoliopsida; order Sapindales; family Burseraceae; genus Boswellia; species Boswellia sacra. Next base: position 293,615 of record SNVD02010893.1, on the reverse strand, counting down.
ACTGAAGCCCGTTATTTATGCATATTATCTGGGTCCCGCGATAACTCCTCCTAATGCCTATATAAACCCTCCAAACTTTTACTCAAGGTATGCACACTTTTCTGAACTCATTCTCTCTCTAAATTTCCTTTGCTTTTGAGAGCTTCTCTCTCTAGGAAATTCTCCCAGAAAATTTCGGAGTGCCAGAAACTGACTTGAGCGTTGGAGAGTTTTGCCGACACCACCGCCGGCACCCCTGACTATTTTTCTTTGTTCTCAGGATTGGACCCGACGTACAATTCGAGCACCGACCCGCTTTCTGGCCGTCTGAATATCGTGCATCAACAGTTGGCGCCGTCTGTGGGAAACGACAATCTAAGCCTCTTTAGTTGTTACTCCCATCCGAACATAATCAAACACATCATGAGTCATGCATCCCAACACTCAACCTCCCAAGAGGTTGACGATGAAATCGAAGTAGAAGCCCCTCCCCGACGTCGAAGGGTAGTTGATACTGGGAGAGCTTTAGTAATATCCTCTGGGATGGCCCTTAATCCCAAGCAACCCCGACTTCTACCTAGGAGACTAAAGAAAGGCAAGACGAGTCGATTGACTACTATGGAGCATACCATGCGAAATTTTGGTGAGCAAATGAACCGCATGGTGACCATGTTCAATCAAGCTTTTGGACAGAGTACTCAACAGGCTGGAAATGCTGCTAGAAATACCCCAAGGAATGCTATGATGGTAGCTAATATCCCAACTAATGTCGGTGGATATACTGACCTGGTCACCCAGACCACTGGATTACCTCTCCAGTAGGTCATTCAACCAAATCTTTCCCATCCTATTATTCAGGGAGGAGATGGTCGCCCAAAGATCCCTCCTCCTCCACTCATCATATCTGAACAACGATTGGAAGCAGTAGACCTTCGTCACTCTTTAAATAAAAAACGTCATACAAGTGTCGAGCAAGGACCAAAAGGAAGTAATGTTGATCAGCCAGCCTATTCTTATCATGGTCCTTACGCTCCAAGAGGCAACTTCCAATCAAAAAGAAATCGCCCCAACTCACCACCTAAAAGTAAGGATCATCGCCCAGATGTTATTCCAATGGATGTCTCAGAAGAGGAAACATCAGATAATCATTATGCGGAATTCAAGCGAGAAATGGATGAGAAAATTCATAAACTAGAGAAGTTGATTAAGCGTTCAGGAGGAGAAGAGGACGGTCATCCACAATGGGAATCACCCTTTGCTGAAGATATTCTAAGGGAAAGATACCCGTACGGATTTCGGATGTCACAACTTGAGCTTTACCAAGGGACAACTGACCCCCAAGAGCATTTAGACTCTTTTGTTTCTCATATGGAGATACAAGGGGTCTCAGGAGCAATAATGTGTAGAACCCTTGGAGGATCAGCTAAGCAATGATATAGGAGGTTACCAGCCGCATCCATCTCCAGCTTTGATGAGCTTGCTCGTAGTTTTCTCACGCACTTTAGCAATATGAAGACAAGAAGTCGACCAGCACAGAGCCTTCTTTCAATCAAGCAGGGTCGTAATGAATCCCTCTGTGCATTTGTGGACAGATACCAGCAGGAGATTGCCCGAGTTGATCTATTCAATGATGGTTACGCTATTCAAGGTTTGGTTCAAGGAATCAAAGGGGAGCTCCCTCTAGCATGGGAATTCTTTGTTAACCTCCCACGCACATACCAAGAAGCATTAGCAAGGATCTCTAGCCATGCTGATGCAGAGAAAATTTATCAAGCAATTTACCCTGGGCAGACTCCAGTGATGCCTAATTCCTCACGTACAGATAGACAACCATATGATAATCATAGAAGAGAACATCATGATAGAAATCGAAGGACAATCTCGGATCAATGCTCTGTGCAAGATACATTCAGAAATGATCGCTTCTTGTTGCAAGGGTCATCCACCCAACCTCGCCAAGAGCATCATGATCGACCTCAGGAGGAACACCGTACTTTCACATTACTTAACATGCCACAGCAAGATATCTTGAAGGAAATCAAAGATAAGTCTACTGAAAGAATCTGCCCTCTTATGGTCGAATCCAAGAGCAAGAGATAAGAGAAAGTTTTGCCATTTCCACCGGGCTCATGGTCATAACATTGCAGATTGTTTTGAATTAAGGAAACAAATTGAGAGTCTTATCAAAGGTGGCTAGCTACAAGAATACATTTATCACCCCCCGAACCGTCTAGCAAGAATGACAAAGGGAAAGAACCATTAGAAGAAGTAGCCACGATTTTTGGGGGAGTAGTGGCTGGTCCAAGTGCCCAAGCCCGAAGGCACCTAGCTAGGCAAGCAAGATATGACCTCCCTCGTTATGAAGTCAACTTGACGGCTTCTTCTACCAATGCTAGGGATCATGACGTTATCTCTTTTTCATCTCAAGATGCTCATGGTATCCATTATCCTCATTGTGATGCCTTGGTCTTCACCGTAATTGTGACCAATAAAAGGTTAAAAAGAATATTGATTGACAATGGGAGCTCAGCTGACATAATGTCATTGGAAGCATTTGATCGATTGGGTCTTAACCGTAGAGATATGAGAGGCATCCAAACTTCTCTGATGGGATTTGCTGGAGGAAAGGTTATTCCCGAAGGATAATTTCGTTACCTGTGACATTGGGAGAAGGCTCCCTACAGAAAATCAAGATGGTGAATTTTCTCGTGGTAGATCATCCGGGTGTTTATAATGCCATTCTTGGACGACCATCACTTTATGACTTCAAAGCAGTAATGGGTGTCTATCATCATATCTTGAAGTTTCCAACACCTTTGGGGATAGGAGAAGTTAGAGGAGAACAGTGAGCCTCTCAAGAATGCTACAACATGGCTTTTAAAAAGAAGGCACATAATCTATTGATGATTCGAGGAGAACCTTCCATGGGCATAAGCTAAGTGGGCAAGTACTACCAAGTACTCGAGATCCCACTGATGGAGCATTGGGGCCTAACTGGGAGGGTCTTTATCGAGTCAAAGGAGTCATCCGACCAGGCACCTACAGACTGGTCACCATGGATGGGAGGTTGCTTCGTCATCCATGAAATATTGAGTACTTAAAAAAGTATTATCCATGATCTCTTTATATATGTAATAACTCCTTATATGGACTTATGCATATATAACAACTCTCATAGGGAGATCTATAAAGAAATTATCAATAAAGTATTCAATTTACCCCATTACCATTCGTTCATCTTTAAAGACTCATCTATGATCAAGTTGCGAGAAGCTCACTTAAACTTATATATGAAGATGATGAGTTAGAATCTCCTTGCTTGACTTCCCACCAGTGTTTAACTTCAGGATCACTATCTGAGGTAGAAGAGGACGACCGGTCACTCTCCCCCTCAGCCTCTACCACATTGGGATTAACAAAATTACGCCCTAACTCGCGATCCTGACCGAAAAAATCTGATAAAACTCATTAACCTCTCTACGGTTAGTCGCAGGATCCTTATTCCTTGTCGACTGGGTTTGATGATTTGGTTACTCCCGTAGCACTGTCACAGTTTTAATTCTAGCCATCTACACAGTTAAAGAGGAGTCGTTAGTCATCAAACCTAGTCTACTAAGGAAGGGAAGAGATGAGAGAAAAGAAATGCTAAGAGACTATATTGAAAACTTTTTAAATAGCCCTTGAAAAATATTTTTCACCCTTGAAAAGAAAAATATCAAGTTGGTCCTTGACCAAAAGTATATAGTTGGTCTTCAAAAAAAAAATCGAAAATTTTGGGTAGATGTGCAAGTTTTAGAATTTTGCAAAATGCCCATTGTTCATAGTTTTCAAAATTGGCAGAATGGCCCCTGTTCAAAGTTTTCAAAATTGACAAAAAAGACCCCTATTCATAGTTTTCGAAATTTTAAAATAACCCCTCTTCATAAGTTTTCCAAAGTGGCAGAAAGACCCCTACAAATGAAGTTGTCGAAAGTTGCACAAACACCCCTACAACTAAAAATGAAGTTTTCAAAAGTCGCAAGAACACCCCTGCAACTAAAATACGAAGTTTTCAAAATTTGCGGAAACACTCCTACAACTAAAAAACGAAGTTTCCAAAATTTATGAAAACACCCCTGCACTAATAAATGAAGTTTTCAAAATTTTCGGAGAGGGCCCTGCAAATCACGTAGCCTCCGCATGCCGCATGCAGCTCGCCAGCGCGAGCTTGACCCTCCCTGCGCATGCAGCACGCCCGCACGAGCTTTCCCTTCTCATGCGGCATGCAGCTCGCCCTCGCGAGCTTGGCTCTCCCCTACGCGCATTCGCATGCGGCCTGCAGCTCGCCCTTGCGAGCTTGCTCTCCCCTGCGCGCACTCGCTTGCGGCCTGCAGCTCACCCTCGTGAGCTTGCTCTCCCCTGCGCACATTCGCATGCGGCCTGCAGCTCGCCCTCGCGAGCTGGCTCTCCCCTGCGCGCATCGCAGCTCGCCCCGCGCACTGCTCGCCTCTTGGGCTCTCCCCTGCGCGCATCGCGGGCTCTCCCCTACGCGCATCATAGCTTGCCCGCGCGAGCTTGACCCTTCCTGTGCACAGCTCGCCCCTCGCGGGCTCTCCTTGCGCACGCAGCACACCCCGTGCAGGCTCTCCCCTCACATGAAGCATGCAGCTCGCCCGTGCGAGCTTGATTCTCCCCTCGCCCTTGGGAGCTCGCCTCTCACCCCTTGCGGGCTCAATGGCACAAAGCCATGAATTTTCACCTCTTACCGCTCACCCTTCACCCTTGTGTGCTCACCCTTCTCTCCTTGCACTTTCAACACTCACTACTCGACCCATTTTTCTCAATGCTCATCCAGCGGCTTTCCTTCTCATCTTCCTCACGCAGGGCACATGCTTTCACACTCACCTAGCGGAAGAAACACATTCTGGTAGCCTCTCTAATTGCTTCTCATTTTTTCTTTCACACCCGAACACACAATAGAAGAATCATGCAAACGCATGCATGCTCTTGCACAACCACATGCACACACGTAGGGCATTATACGTAGAGAATTTAAAGGAGGTTAGAGTTACATTGATTAAAAAAGAATAAAAATAAATAGTAACAACCATAATAAATTAAGCCTAATCCATGCATTCTAAGTGGCCGCACATGTGGACTTTTGTACATGTTGATCCAATAAGGTTTTTTTTTTCTAAGTGGTTGCACATCTCCATGATGTAGACTTTTTGCTTCAATAAAATTTTTTCAAACATGCACTTACTATACGCAAGAAAGAAGTGCTTACCAGTGGCGGATGGAAAACTTTTCTGGTTCTGGAAAATTTTTGCTTGGACTGGAGAATTCTACTTGCTCTAAACCGCCTACACTGCTTGACTTTCGAGTACTTCAGCTTTGATGTGAGCCTTACCTGCTACAACTTTCTGAGAGGCGGTGCAAATCAATATCTATATAAACCCTCTGGATTTTTGCTCAAGGTATGCACACTTTTCTGAACTCATTCTCTCTCTAAATTTTCTTTGCTTTTGAGAGCTTCTCTCTCTAGGAAATTCTCCTAGAAAATTCCAGAGTACCGGAAACTAACTTGAGCAACGGAGGGTTTTCGCCGGCACCACCGCCGACACCCCTGACTATTTTTCTTTGTTCTCAGGATTGGATCCGACGTACAATTCGAGCTCCGACCCGCTTTTCGGTCGTCTGGAAATCGTGCATCAACAGTTGGCGTCGTCTGTGGGAACGACAATCTAAGCCTCTTTAGTTATTGCTCCCATCCAAACGTAATCAAACACATCATGAGTCACGCATCCCAACACTCAACCTCCCTAGAGGTTGATGAAGAAATTGAGGTAGAAGCACCTCCCTGACGTCGAAGGGTAGTTGATACAGGGAGAGCTTTAGTGATATCCTCTGGGATGGGTCCTAACCCCAAGCAACCCCGACTTCCACTTAGGAGACCGAGGAAAGGCAAGACGAGTCGATTGACAACCATGGAGCATACCATACGAAATTTTGGTGAACAAATGAACCGTATGGTGACTATGTTCAACCAAGCTTTTGGACAAAGTACTCAACAGGCTACAAATACTGCTAGAAATAACCCAAGGAGTGTTATGGTAGTACCTAATGTCCCGACGAATGTTGGTGGGTGCACTGACCTAGTCGCCCAGACTACTGGATTACCTCTCCATCAAGTCATTTAACCAAATCTTTCCCATCCTATTATTCAAGGAGGGGATGGTTGCCCAAAGATTCCCTCTCCTTCGCACATCATATCTGAACAACAATTGGCAGCAGCAGATCTTCGTCACTCTCTAAACAAGAAGCGCCATACAAGCGTTGAGCAAGGACCAAGAGGAAGTAATGTTGATCAGCGAGCCTATTCTTATCATGGTCATTATGCTCCAAGGGGCAACTATCAGTCAAAAAGAAATCGCCCCAGCTCAACACCTAGAGTTAAGAATCATCGCCCAGATGTTATTCCAATGGATGTCTTAGAAAAGGAAACATCAGATAATCATTATGCGGAGTTCAAACGAGAAATGGATGAAAAAATTCATAAACTGGAGAAGTTGATTAAGCGTTCAGGAGGAGAAGAGGATGGTCATCCATAATGGGAGTCACCCTTTGCTGAAGATATCCTTAGGGAAAGATACCCGTACGGATTTCGGATGCCGCAACTTAAGCTTTACCAAGGGATGACGGACCCCCGAGAGCATTTAGACTCTTTTGTTTCTCATATGGAGATATAAGGGGTCTCAGGAGCAATAATGTGTAGAACTTTTTCTCTTACCCTTGGAGGATCAGCTAAGCAATGGTATAGGAGGTTACCAGCCGCATCCATCTCCAGCTTTGATGAGCTTGCTCGTAGTTTTCTCACGCACTTTAGCAATATGAAGACAAGAAGTCGATCAGCACAGAGCCTTCTTTCAATCAAATAGGGTCGTAATGAATCCCTCTGTGCATGCATTTGTGGACAGATACCAGCGGGAGGTTGCTCGAGTGGATCTATTTAATGATGGTTACGCTATGCAAGGTTTGGATCAAGGAATCAAAGGGGAGCTCCCTCTAGCATGGGAATTCTCTGTTAACCTCCTACGCACATACCAAGAAGCATTAGCAAGGATCTCTAGCCATGCTGATGCAGAGGAAATCTATCAAGCAAATTACCCTGGGCAGACTCTGGTGATACCTAATTCCTCATGTACAAATAGACGACCATATGATAATCACAGAAGAGAACATCATGATAGAACTCGAAGGTTAATCCCGGATCGACGCTTTGCGCGAGATACATTCAGAAATGATCGCTTCTTGTTGCAAGGGTCATCCACCCAACCCCGCCAAGAGAATCATGATCGACCTTAGGAGGAACACCATACTTTCACATTACTTAACATGCCACAGCAAGATATCTTGAAGGAAATCAAAGATAAGAGTCTACTGAAAGAACCTGCCCTCTTACGGTCGAATCCAAAAGCAAGAGATAAGAGAAAGTTTTGTCATTTCCACCGGGCTCATGGTCATAACACTGCAGATTGCTTTGAACTGAGGAGACAAATGGAGGGTCTTATCAAGGATGGCCAGCTACAAGAATACATTTATCGGCCCCCTGAACCATCCAGCAAGAATGACAAAGGGAAGGAACCATTAGAAGAAGTAGCCACAATTTTTGGTGGAGTAGTGGCTGGTCCGAGTGCCCAAGCCCGAAGGCACCTAGCTAGGCAAGCAAGATATGACCTCCCTCGCTACGAAGTCAACTTGATAGCCTCCTCCACCAATGTTGGGGATCATGATGTTATCTCTTTTTCATCTCAAGATGCGCAGGGTATCCATCATCCTCATTGCGATGCCTTGGTCCTCACAGTAATAGTGGCCAATAAAAGGTTACGAAGAGTATTGATTGACAACGGGAGCTCGGCTGACATAATGTCATTGGATGCATTTTGATCAGTTGGGTCTTAACCGTAAAGATATGAGGGGCATCTAAACTTCCCTGATAGGATTCGCTGGAGGAAAAGTTATTCTCAAAGGAGTAATTTCGTTACCAGTGACCTTGGGAGAAGGTTCCCTACAGACAACCAAGATGGTGAACTTTCTCGTAGTAGATCATCCGGGTGTTTATAACGCCATTCTTGGACGGCCATCACTTTACGACTTCAAGGCAGTGATGGGTGTCTATCATCATGTCTTGAAATTTCTAACACCTATAGGGATAGGAGAAGTTAGAGGTGAACAACGAACTTCTCGAGAATGTTACAACATGGCTTTCAAAGAGAAGGCACATAAGCTATGGATGATTCGAGGAGAACCTTCCGAGGGGATGGAAAGTTTGGATCCACGAGATCAAGAAAAAGGGGAGGTTGTAGCTCCAATAGAAGGAATGGATGACGTCCTTGTCTGTTTGAATAATTCAGAAAAGACAGTGAAGGTGGGTAAGAATCTTCCTCTACCAATCAAGGATAGGTTGATTGGTTTTCTTCGAGAATACGACAACGTTTTTGCGTGGTCTCACGAAGACATGCCCAGCATAGACCCGAGTATAGCTATCCACTGCCTTAATGTCAACCCTCAAGCTCAACCCATTTGGCAAAAAAGGAGGCACCAACCCCAGAGCGTTCAGAGGCGATTGCCTTAGAAGTGGGAAAGCTCTTGACAAGTGGAATCATTCGAGAGGTAAACTACCCTGAATGGTTCTCTAATGTCGTATTGGTGAAAAAAGCCAATGGAAAATGGCGTGTCTGCATCAACTTCAAACATTTGAACAAGCATTGTCCAAAAGATAGTTTTCCATTGCCCAGGATAGATCAACTAGTTGATGCCACAGCTGGTCACCAATTGCTGAGCTTCATGGATGCTTATTCTGGTTATAACCAGATTCCAATGTATTCGAAGGATGAAGAAAAAACAGCCTTCATCACTGATAGAGGGTTGTACTGTTATCGAATGATGCCTTGCGGACTGAAAAATGCTGGAGCAACTTATCAACGGTTAGTAAAATCCATGTTTGCTCCTCTCCTAGGAAAGACAATGGAAGTTTATGTGGATGATGTGCTCACCAAGAGTATGGGCGCCAGATCCCACGTAGACGACCTTCAAACAACTTTTGACATCCTCCGAAAACACAATATGAAGTTGAATCCCACCAAATGTGCTTTTGGGGTATCCTCTAGAAAGTTTTTAGGATTTATTGTCACCCAAAGGGGATAGAGGCCAATCCTAAGAAAATCCAAGCACTTATGCGGCTTGAGTCTTCCAAAACACCAAAGGATATACAAGTTCTTACTGGACGAGTGGCCACCTTAAATCGCTTTATTTCTAGGGCGACCGACAAATGTCACCCTTTCTTTAAAGCGTTAAGGAAGTGCAAGCAGTTTGAATGGACAAATAAGTGTGAGAATGCTTTCCTACAGCTAAAGAAGTATTTAGGTTCTCGTCCTCTCCTCTCCAAACCAATTATGGGGGAACCGCTCTTTCTGAATCTAGCAGTCTCCGCATGTGCAGTCAATGCAGCTCTTATTCGTGAAGATCAGGGAATCCAGAGGCCAGTCTATTATGTGAGTAAGGCCTTGACAGATGTCGAAGGTTGATACCCTCCTATGGAGAAGCTGGCTCTCGCCTTAGTTGTTGCTGCACGAAAGCTTCGCCCATATTTTCAAGCACATACTGTCATGGTACCAACTGATCACCCTTTACGACAGATCCTCTATCGTCCAGAGCTTTCTGGAAGACTTATCAAGTGATCCATTGAGTTGGGAGAGTTTGACATACACTATATTGCAAGACCATCTATCAAAGGACAAGCAGTCGCTGACTTTATTACAGAATGTTCACGTAGTAGAGTTAAGGAGGATGAAGAGACCAGTACAGGATCAAATGATCAATCAATGTCCGTGGGAGTAGATCCACAGAAGGCATGGGTCTTGTTCGTAGATGGGTCATCTAATAAGATTGGTAGTGGAGCTGGCTTGATTCTGTCAACTCTAGATGGAGTAGAAGTTGTTGTGGCCCTACGCTTTAATTTTAAAGCCACCAATAATGTCGCAGAGTATGAAGCTCTCCTTGGAGGACTTAGGTTAGCAGTCGCCTTTGGAGTAGAGGAGATTGTTATCCATAGTGATTCCCAACTTGTGGTTAACCAAATCCGCGGAGACTATCAGGCAAAAGGCTCTACCATGATGGCTTACTTCGATAGAGTTAACTTCTTTCTTCAAAGTTTCAAAGGTTTTGACATCGTAAGAGTTCCAAGGTTAGAGAATTCAAATGCTGATATTTTAGCAAGAATCGTCTCAGGGGTAGACCCCCTTCCACCAACCGCCTCTCATATGGTCATTCTAGAGTCTCCAAGTATATCAAAATATGAACTTTCGCCAAAAAGAACAATAACTATAAACGGCCCTGTCATAAAATTCTTAGAAACAGGGGAACTTCTAGCTAACCGAAATGGGGCGATCAAGGTAAGGGGGAGAGCATCAAGGTACACTGTGGTTAATGGTGTTCTCTACAAAAGAGGGTTCAGCCTTCCTCTTTTAAAATGTCTTCGCCCAGAAGAAGCTGATTATGTTCTCAGAGAAATCCACGAAGGGATATGTTATAACCATTCTAGTGGTCGATCTCTAGCTTATAAGTGTATCAGGCAAGGATACTTTTGGCCAACCATGAAAAATGATGCTAAGGCATTTTCAACTAGATGTGACAAGTGCCAAAAATGTGCTAATATTCCAAGGAAAGCTCCTGAGAACATGACTCCAATGATGGCCCCATGGCCGTTCGCCCAATAGGGACTAGACCTTATTGGACCTCTTCCAATGGGTAAAGGACAAGTTAAATATGCTATTGTTGCGATTGATTACTTCACTAAGTGGACAGAAGCTGAACCCCTTGCATCAATTACTGAAAAGAAGACCACAGACTTTGTAAAGAAGTCAATTGTCTATAGGTTTGGTATCCCTCACACCATCATTACAGACAATGACAAGCAATTTGATAACTCAAACTTTAGGAACTTCTGTAAAGAGTTGAACATCTCTTTATGCTTTTCCTCTCCAGCTCATCCTCAGGCAAACGGTCAGGTGGAGGCTGTTAACAAAACGATTAAACACCTCCTCAAGACCAAATTAGATGCTAGGAAAGATGCATAGCCAGAAGAGCTTCCACGAATGCTTTGGGCATACCGAACCACTATCCACACAGCAACAGGAGCAACCCCATACCCCTTAGTGTTTGGCTCAAAAGCAGTCATACCTATTGAAATTGGCCTTCCATCACCTCGTACTGAGGGATTTGGCGAAGAGCTTAATCATAGAAGCCTTCAACTCAACCTGGATCTTCTTGAGGAGGAAAGGGATCTCACTAGTGTCAAAGTTGTTGCTTACCAAGAGAGGGTTGCTCGATATTTTAACTCTAAGGTTAAGCGCCGATCTTTCCAAGAGGGAGATCTGGTTTTGAGACAAGTACTACAAAATACTCGAGATCCCACTGATGGAGCATTAGGGCCCAACTAGGAGGGTCCTTATTGAGTCAAATCAGTCATCCGACCAGGCACCTACAGACTTGTCACCATGGATAGGAGGTTGCTTCGTCATCCGTGGAATGTTGAACACTTAAAGAAGTATTATCCATATTCTCTTTATATATGTAATAACTCCTTCTAGGGACTTATGCATATGTAATAACTCCCATAGAGAGAACTATAAAGAGATTATCAATAAAGTTTTAGTTTATTTCAAATCATACATCTTTAAAGCTCATGTATGATAGAGCTGTAAGAAGATGAAAAGAGTAAAAGAATTCAGCACTAGAAAGAATTTTTAGAAGTTCTTATTATTTCAAAATTGATAAAGGAGTGTCACACATATAGTCCAAGTAAGGACAAATCCTCACCTATGACATTGACCCCGAAGATAAAAATAATGAAAAATAAAGTCAAGGCTTAGAAAACAGCCTTAATATGATTATTCCCTACTAATAAGCATCTACCTAGTTGAAAGAACTCCAACTATCTCTAAGAAGTGGCTTCATCATCTCCTTTTTCATCTGAAGATGATGAGGCAGAGTCGCCTTGCTTGGCCTCCCAGGCTGCTGTATCTAATGTCGACTCATAGTCCTCATCTTTAAGGATGAAGCAGTGGAATTGCTCAGGATCAGAGTTTGCTGTCAGAATAGACTCTGCCACCAAGTTTAACTCTTCAGCTATGGAAGACTGATCAATCTCTGGGTAGCGATCATGGAACCATTTGCGCACCCTATTGACCCCATCAATATAAGAATGTTCCATAGCTTGCTAGTAAATACGACCCCTACGGAAGCGAGCAACTGCTTTGTCAATCCTATTTTGCTCAGCAACAGTCCTCTCCCAAAGCTCTTGACTAAGATCATTTGCCCTTTTATGCTGGATAGCTGCCTCTTTCTTGGCTTCAGACAAGTCTGCTTTCATTCTGTCCATCTGTTCTTTCATCTCTGCCATCTTTCTCTCTGTTTCTGTTAAATTGTCAAGGCAGACTTGATGTTTCCCCTTTCAGTCGGCAACCTCAGAAGTGAGATAATTAACCTCCTTGAGGAGGTTGGTGTTAGTAGACTCTCCTTGAGTTAAGGATCCTGGCGCCTACAGAAAGAAAGACAAAGAGAGGAAAGCAGATGAGGCATGTCTTTCAAAGGCATAAAAAAAAAAGAGAAAGGGTCTTAGTAAAACCCAACTTGAAGTATGATGCCAATCCCGACAGCGATTGCATCGAAATATGTAAGTTTTACACTCTTGGAAAGACATTAGTAGGCATGAAACATGCAGCACTTTGAGACAATTCACGAAGGTAGTCTCCACATGTCGAGCCACTTTGAAAGCCCATACTATCAAAGGTAAAATGCCTAAGTAGCTGAGAGGTTGGGGGTAACTTACTTCCAGTAGGCTTTGAGACTGCTACTTCGTCCACAGGCTGAACAGAGGTTGACTTATCAGTTACAGACTTCGTATGGGAATCTCCTTGTGACCACTGGCTTTCCTCTTCAAAGGTCCAAGATTTGGAGGACTTCCACTCCGTTTCTTCTAGGAAGGACCAGGCCTATCATGCGCGAAGGGCTTAAAGGGCATCTTGGCTTCAAGTTGGGCAAACTGCTTCTTGGTAGGATGTGAAGGAAATAGACCTGCGCAAAAATAAAATGAGTAAGAAAGCAAACACATGCTTGATGAAGTGAGGTAAGATCAGAAAGTAATAATCAAGCTTACCTTCCGGGGGAATTGGAGGTGACAAGCCAAGACGGATCAATTGTTCCTGATCAGTGAGACTATTCACGTTCTTTGAGTCAATGGGTAGCTTGAGTACCTCTTGCAAGTCGTTTCTTTCTTTTTGAGATAAAAGTGGGCGTTTGGTCCAAGGAGCTGCAATAAAAAAAAAAAAAGAAAAAAAGGGGGTCAGTTGATCAAAGTTTTTATAATGAAAATAGATAAGGTATCATTATAATAGGGTACCACAAAAACCAAAACGCCTCCTAATCGTCAACTTCTCTCCCTTTGGATGGGCACCTTCTTGATACTTCCAACTGCCACCACACCAGAATTGTTTATACTTCCATTATTTCACATGTGAGGGAATGCCAAAAAGGCGGTTGGGGTCATCTGTCTTCCCTTGCTGAGATATGTAATAGTAACCTGTTTTCTCTCCGTTCGGTGGGTGAATGGCAAAAATATACTTAACATGGTTGGTGGTAGGATCACCAAGACTTGCGCTTCTGAATAAACTTTGAAATGCTATCTGAAGTCTCCATCCATTGGCCGACAATTGGGTAGGGGCAATGCCCATAACATCGAGCATCCGTCGAACATAATCATCAAAAGGCACCCGGAGACCAGCTCTCAGTAATTCTAAGCTTAAGCCGATGACACCTTATGGTGGCCTACTCCATCGATCACCTTTTCTTGGAAGAAATAGGATAACTAAATCCGAGATAAGGAAATGGGCTCTATATATTTTTAATCGGTCACCCTGTAGTTGATTATCAATATGGTCAGCCTCCCACCACTTTTCAACTTCATGGTCACTATCTGAGGTAGCAGAGGACGACCAGTCGCTCTCCCCCTCAGCATCTACCACTTTGTGATTAACAAGATTATGCCCTAGCTCACGATCCTGATCGAAAAAATTATGATAAAACTCATTAACCTCTTTACGGTTAGTCGCAGGATCCTTATTCCTTGTAGACTAGGTTTGATGACTCGGTTCCTCCCGTAGCACTGTTACAGTAGTTTTAATTCTAGCCATCTGCACAGTTAAAGAGGAGTCGTTAGTCATCAAACCAAGTCTACTAAGGAAGGAAAGAGATGAAAGAAAAGAAATGCTAAGGGACTATATTGAAAGCTTTCCAAAATAGCCCTTGAAAAATACTTTTTGCCCTTGAAAAGGAAAATATCAAATTGGTCCTTGACCAAAAGAATATAGTTGGTTTTCTTTTAAAAAAAAAATTTAGGGAGGTGTGCAAGTTCTAGGATTGCAAAATGCCCCCTATTCATAGTTTTCAAAAATCGCAAAATAACCCCTCTTTATAAGTTTTCTAAAGTGGCAGAAAGACCCTTACAAGCGAAGTTTCCAAAAATTGTGAAAACACCCCTGCACTAAAAAACGAAGTTTCCAAAAATTACGGAAACACCCCTACAACTAAAAAATGAAGTTTCTAAAATTTGCAGAAACATCCCCATGACTAAAAAACAAAGTTTCAAAAAAATTACCGAAACACCCCCGTAATTATTTAAATTTTTTGTAGATACCCCTACAAGTTACGTAGCCTCCGCATGCCGCATGCAACGCGCCCACTTCAGTTTTAGTTGCAGGGGTCTGTTGATACTTGCAACTGTTGATGCACGATTTTCGGACGGTCGGAAAGCGGGTCAGAGCTCGAATTGTACGTCGGGTTCAATCCTGAGAACAAAGAAAAATAGTCAGGGGTACCGGCGGTGATGCCGGTGAAAACCCTCCGACGCTCAAGTCAGTTTCTGGCACTCTTAAATTTTCTGGGAGAATTTCCTAGAGAGAGAAGCTCTTAAAAGCAAAGGAAATTTAGAGAGAGAATGAGTTCAGAAAAGTGTGCATACCTTGAGTAAAAGTTTGGAGGGTTTATATAGGCATTAGGAGAAGTCATCGCGGGACCTAGATAATATGCCTAAATAACGGGCTTCAGTAATGGGCTTACTGTATTAGATTTAATTGAGGCCCAATTTTGTTATGGCCATCACAGAAGTCTCCCCAGGCCCAAGTCGACTAACGGGTCGACGTAGGGACGATTTAGTTATTCAGGGCTATAAATTAAATATTAGTAGAAGGCCCAAATAGTGAGTTTAATCACACATACAAATCTAATGCGACTTGAACCCTAGATGGGCGTCACGGAGATGGAAATCATATAATTAACGATTGTTGATACGGACTTTCCATCTATAAAATCTATTTTATGTCTTTATTGCCGCTGCCCTTCATAATAAAGTCCCTAGTATGTCGCCATAAAATAAGAAGTCAAAGTTGGGAAGTGATTGTTAGGGTAGCCACACAAGGTGTTCCAAATAAACAAGGACTAAGGTAAATTTCCCGTCTTCTTTCTCTCTTTAATGGACATTATTCCTTTGATTTGCACCGTCTCTCAGAAAGTTGTAGCAGGTAAGGCTCACATCAAAGCGGAAGTACTCGAAAGTCAAGCAGTGTAGGCGGTTCAGAGCAAGTAGAATTCTCTAGTCTAAGCAAAAATTTTCCAGAACCAGAAAAGCTTTCCAGCCGCCACTGGTAAGCACTTCTTTCTTGCGTATAGTAAGTGCATGTTTGAAAAAATTTTATTGTAGCAAAAAGTCTACATGATGGAGATGTGCAACCACTTAGAAAAAAAAAACTTTATTGGATCAACATGAACAAAAGTCTACATGTGCGGCCACTTAGAATGCATGGATTAGGCTTAATTTATTGTGGTTGTTACTGTTTATTTTTATTCGTTTTTAATCAATGTAACTCTATTTCCTCCTTTAAATTCTCTACGTATAATGCCCTACATGTGTGCATGTCGTTGTGCAAGAGCATGCATGCGTTTGCATGATTCTTCTATTGTGTGTTCGGGTGTGAAAGAAAAAATGAGAAGCAATTAGAGAGGCTACCAGAATGTGTTTCTTCCACTAGGTGAGTGTGAAAGCGTGTGCCCTGCGTGAGGAAGATGAGAAGGAAAGCCGCTAGATGAGCATTGAGAAAAATGGGTCGAGTAGTGAGTGTTAAGTATGCAAGGAGAGAAGGGTGAGCACACAAGGGGTGAAGGGCGAGCGGTAAGAGGTGAAAATTCATGGCTTTGTGCCATTGAGCCCGCAAGGGGCGAGAGGCGAGCTCCCAAGGGCGAGGGGAGAATCAAGCTCGCGCGAGCGAGCTGCATGCTTCATGGGAGGGGAGAGCTCGCGCGGGGCGTGCTGCGTGAGCAGGGAGAGCCCGCGAGGGGCGAGCTATGCGCAGGAAGGGTCAAGCTTGCGCGGGTGAGCTGTGATGCACGCAGGGGAGAGCCCGCTTGCAAGGGCGAGCTGCAGGTCGCATGCGAATGCGCGTAGGGGAGAGCAAGCTCGCGAGTGCGAGCTGCAAGCCACATGCGAATGCGCACAAGGGAGAGCCAAGCTCGCGAGGGCGAGCTGTATGCCGCATGAGAAGGGAAAGCCCGTGCGGGCATGCTGCGTGCGCAGGGAGGGTCAAGCTCGCGCTGGCGAGCTGCATGCGGCATGCGAAGGCTACGTGATTTACAGGGGCCTCTCCAAAAATTTTGAAAACTTCATTTATTAGTGTAGGGGTGTTTTCGCAAATTTTGAAAATTTCGTTTTTTAGTTGCAGGGGTGTTCCTGCGACTTTTGAAAACTTCATTTTTAGTTATAGGGGTGTTTCTGCAACTTTTGAAAACTTCATTTGTAGGGGTCTTTCTGCCACTTTGGAAAACTTATGAAGAGGTGTTATTTTACAAATTTCGAAAACTATGAATATGGGTCTTTTTTGCCAATTTCGAAAACTATGAACAGGGGGCATTCTGCCAGTTTTGAAAACTATGAACAAAGGGTATTTTGCAAAATCTTAAAACTTGCACATCAACCCAAAATTTTCGATTTTTTTTTTAAAGACCAACTATATACTTTTGGTCAAGGACCAACTTGATATTTTTCTTTTCAAGGGTGAAAAATATTTTTCAAGTGCTATTTAAAAAGTTTTTAATATAGTCCCTTAGCATTTCTTTTCTCTCATCTCTTCCCTTCCTTAGTAAACTTGGTTTGATGACTAACGACTCCTCTTTAACTGTGCAGATGGCTAGAATTAAAACTATGACAGTGCTACGGGAGGAACCAAGTCATCAAACCAAGTCGACAAGGAATAAGGATCCTGCGACTAACCGTAGAGAGGTTAATGAGTTTTATCAGAATTTTTTCGGTCAGGATCGCGAGTTAGGGCGTAATTTTGTTAATCCCAATGTGGTAGAGGCTGAGGGGGAGAGTGACTGGTCGTCCTCTTCCACCTCAGATAGTGATCCTGAAGTTGAACACTGGTGGGAAGTCAAGCAAGGAGATTCTAACTCATCATCTTCATATATAAGTCTAAGTGAGCTTCTCACAACTTGATCATAAATGAGTCTTTAAAGATGAACGAATGGTAATGGGGTAAATTGAGTACTTTATTGATAATCTCTTTATAGGTCTCCATATGGGAGTTGTTTTACATGCATAAGTCCATATAAGGAGTTATTACATATATAAAGAGATCATGGATAATACTTTTTTAAGTACTCAATATTTCATGGATGACGAAGCAACCTCCCATCCATGGTGACCAGTCTGTAGATGCCTGATCAAATGACTGCTTTGACTCGATAAAGACCCTCCCAGTTAGGCCTCAATGCTCCATCAGTGGGATCTCATTTTACTTGGTAGTACTTGCCCATTTAGCTTATGCCCACGGAAGGTTCTCCTCGAATCATCAATAGCTTATGTGCCTTCTCTTTAAAAGCCATGTTATAGCATTCTCAAGTGGCTTGCTGTTCTCCTCTAACTTCTCCTATCCCCGAAGGTGTTGGAAACTTCAAGATATGATGATAGACACCCATTACTGCTTTGAAGTCATAAAGTGATGGTCGTTCAAGAATGGTGTTATAAACACCCGGATGATCTACCACGAGAAAATTCACCATCTTGGTTGTCTGTAGGGAGCCTTCTCCCAAGGTCACAGGTAACGAAATTACTCCTTCGGGAATAACCTTTCCTCCAGCGAATCACATCAGAGAAGTTTGGATGCCTCTCATATCTCTACGGTTAAGACCCAATCGATCAAATGCATCCAATGACATTATGTCAGCTGAGCTCCCATTGTCAATCAATACTCTTTTTAACCTTTTATTGGCCACAATTACGGTGAGGACCAAGGCATCACAATGAGGATGATGGATACCATGAGCATCTTGAGATAAAAAAGAGATAACATCATGATCCCTAGCATTGGTAGAAGAAGCCATCAAGTTGACTTCATAACGAGGGAGATCATATCTTGCTTGCCTAGCTAGGTGCCTTCGGGCTTGGGCACTTGGACCAGTCACTACTCCACCAAAAATCATGGCTACTTCTTCTAATGGTTCTTTCCATTTGTCATTCTTGCTAGACGGTTCGGGGGGGCGATAAATGTATTCTTGTAGCTGGCCACCCTTGATAAGACTCTCAATTTGTTTCCTCAATTCAAAGCAATCTGCAGTGTCATGACCATGAGCCCAGTGGAAATGGCAAAACTTTCTCTTATCTCTTCCTCTTGGATCCGACCGTAAGGGGGCAGGTTCTTTCAGTAGACCCTTATCTTTGATTTCTTTCAAGATATCTTGCTGTGGCATGTTAAGTAATGTGAAAGTACGGTGTTCCTCCTGAGGTCGATCATGATGCTCTTGGCGGGGTTGGGTGGATGACCCTTACAACAAGAAGCGATCATTTCTGAATGTATCTCGCGCAGAGCGTCGATCCAAGATTGACCTTCGATTTCTATCATGATGTTCTCTTCTGTGATTATCATATGGTCGTCTATCTGTACGTAAGGAATTAGGCATCACCGGAGTCTGCCTAGGGTAATTTGCTTGATAAATTTTCTCTGCATCAGCATGGCTAGAGATCCTTGCTAATGCTTCTTGGTACGTGCGTGGGAGGTTAACAGAGAATTCCCATGCTAAAGGGAGCTCCCCTTTGATTCCTTGAACCAAACCTTGCATAGCGTAACCATCATTGAATAGATCCACTTGGGCAACCTCCCACTGGTATCTATCCACAAATGCACGGAGGGATTCATTACGACCCTGCTTGATTGAAAGAAGGCTCTATGCTGGTCGACTTCTTGTCTTTATATTGCTAAATTGCGTGAGAAAACTACGAGCAAGCTTATCAAAGCTGGAGATGGATGCGGCTGGTAACCTCCTATACCATTGCTTAGCTGATCCTCCAAGGGTAAGAGAAAAAGTTATACACATTATTGCTCCTGAGACCCCTTGTATCTCCATATGAGAAACAAAAGAGTCTAAATGCTCTCAGGGGTCAGTTGTCCCTTGGTAAAGCTCAAGTTGTGGCATCCGAAATTGGTACGGGTATCTTTCCCTTTGAATATCTTAAGCAAAGGGTGATTCCTATTGTGGACAACCATCCTCTTCTCCTCCTGAACGCTTAATCAACTTCTCCAGTTTATGAATTTTCTCATCCATTTCTCGCTTGAATTCCGCATAATGATTATCTGATGTTTCCTCTTCTAGGACATCCATTGGAATAACATCTGGGCGATGATCCTTACTTCTAGGTGGTGAGTTAGGATGATTTCTTTTTTATTGGAAGTTGCCCCTTGGAGCGTAAGGACCATGATAAGAATAGGTTAGCTGATCAACATTACTTCCTTCTAGTCCTTGCTCGACACTTGTATGACGCTTTTTATTTAAAGAGTGACGAAGGTCTACTGCTTCCAATCGTTGTTCAGATATGATGAGTGGAGGAGGAGGGATCTTTGGGCGACCATCTCCTCCCTGAACAATAGGATAGGAAAGATTTGGTTGAATGACCTGCTGGAGAGGTAATCCAGTGATCTGGGCGACCAGGTCAGTATATCCACCGACATTAGTTGGGATATTAGCTACCATCATAGCATTCCTTGGGGTGTTTCCAGCAGCATTTCCAGCCTGTTGAGTACTCTGTCCAAACGCTTGATTGAACATGGTCACCATGCGGTTCATTTGCTCACCAAAATTTCGCATGGTATGCTCCATAGTAGTCAATCGACTCGTCTTGCCTTTCTTTGGTCTCCTAGGTAGAAGTCGGGGTTGCTTGGGATTAAGGGCCATCCTAGAGGATATTACTAAAGCTCTCCCAGTATCAACTACCCTTCGACGTCAGGGAGAGGCTTCTACTTCGATTTCTTCGTCAACCTCTTGGGAGGTTGGGTGTTGGGATGCATGACTCATGATGTGTTTGATTATGTTCGGATGGGAGTAACAACTAAATAGGCTTAGATTGTCATTTCCCACAGACGGTGCCAACTGTTGATGCACGATTTTCGGACGGTCGGAAAGCGGGTCGGAGCTCGAATTGTACGTCGAGTCCAATCCTGAGAACAAAGAAAAATAGTCAGGGGTGCCGGCGAAAACCCTCTGACGCTCAAGTCAGTTTCCGGCACTTCGAAATTTTCTGGGAGAATTTCCTAGAGAGAGAAGCTCTCAAAAGCAAAGGAACTTTAGAGAGAGAATGAGTTCAGAAAAGTGTGCATACCTTGAGTAAAAGTTTGGAGGGTTTATATAGGCATTAGGAGGAGTCATCGCGGGACCCCGATAATATGCCTAAATAACGGGCTTCAGTAATGGGCTTACTGTATTAGATTTAATTGAGACCCAATTTTGTTATGGCCATAACAGTAGTCCCCCTTGGCCCAAGTCGAATAACGGGTCGACGTAGGGGCGATTAAATTATTCAGGCACATAATTTAAGTGTATCAGTGAGCAAACCCAAAGATGTAAATTTATTATGTATAAGGGTTCTATGTGGCATGAACCTTAGGTAGGTGCCATATATGATAATGAGCTAGTGAGCTCCCTACGAAGGAAAGTTTTAGATAATATGTGATAATTGTATTTCAACTTGGTTTGCTAAAAATTTGTAAAAGGGTAAATTGTGATTGAGTGGAGATGTGGGATGTAAAGTTAGGCAAAATGCATATAAGGGCTTGATGATGAAATGACCACATGAGAGAAGGAAAGTGAGTGGAGAAATAAAATAAAAATGTAGTAGTGGAGTGCATGCATCAAAAAGTGAGGCCTAGTTGGCGAGAGGCGAGCGGGTGAAGGGCAAACAAGGGGCAGTACCCAAGCAACCATGGGCGAGCTCGCGAGGGGCAAGCATGCGAAGGGCAGGGTCGCAAAGGGCGAGCTGCATGCGAAGGGCGAGCATTCCTTGGCCTAAGAATATAAATCATCCAAACAAATAAAATAATCTATCTTGGCTGTGGAATGCATGATTTTTAATATGTCACATGCAAGTGAAAATTTCTTCAAACAAATATAAAGAATGTTGAAGGCTTTGCATTATAAAAACGTATCAAAAAGAAGGTTTGGTAATGAATGACTTGAAACACTTTAATATAATGGGAATATATTAGTAGTGTAAGCATGTGGCATGAGATTTAATATTGCATGAAGCATGTAAATAATATGATATAATATAGGAAGACAAAACCGTTTGAGTCATGATACCAGGTGCAATAATCATGTTCTATTAAACAAATATATATATATCATAAGTGCATGGACCCGTGGGAGTGGCATACAAAATGATGGCAAATAATATTTAATTAATTACCAAACATGCTAGGAGACGTAATGGACTTAAACTAATTGAATATAGCTTGTGTTGAATATTTTAAAACAAGTTCCAGGCAGTAAACATGAACGGAACCTTGGTCGTGGGTATACTTTGACAACCCAATTCAGAGCTGTTAAAACAATGTGAAATATAATGAACACACCAACTAGGCTAGAGAACAACACAATGAAATACGTAGGTTTATGTAAAATATAAGGGATTTAGACGCATGAAGCTCAAGAACCAAAGTGAGTTGCTATGGTTCAACATATTTGTGAAACTAAAAGTGATCATGGTTGTGCTTAAGCATACTTGGGAACGTGATGGAGGGTGGGTGAGTGATAAATGAGTGGGAAGGCTCCTGGAACGTGATGACTTACTGCATGAGGAAAGTGAGGGGAGTTGAAAGTGGGTGAGTGACGACCATGTGAGTGGCGAGCTCATGGAGTTGAAGGTGGGCAAGCGATAACCATGCGAGGGGCGAGCAATAAACACATGAGAGACGACCATATAAGAAGAGAAAGGCGAGATGCATGAGAAGGGTGAACTCCCAAAGGTGAGGGCTGAGTTTGCAAGGGTGAGAGGCGAATGAACGAGGGGAGGTCGAGCATGCAAAGGGCAGGCTCACGATAGGCGAGCTGCATGCGAAGGTCGGGCTCGCGAGGGGCGAGCTGCAGGCGAAGACCGAGCTCGCGAGAGGCGAGCTGCACGCAAATGGAGAGACTGAGAGGGGCGAGTTCGCATGGGTGAGAGGCAAATGAACGGGGGGAGGTCGAGCATGCGAAGGGCGGGCTCGTGATGGGCGAGCTGCAGAATTGTTTACCTTCTTGATACTTCCAACTGCCACCACACAAGAATTGTTTATACTTCCATTTTTTCACATGTGAGGGAATGCCAAAAAGGCGGTTGGGGTCATCTGTCTTCCCTCGCTGAGATATGTAATAGTAACTTGTTTTCTTTCCATTCGGTGGGTGAATGGCAAAAATATACTTAACATGGTTGGTGGTAGGATCACTAAGACCTGCGCTTCTGAATAAACTTTGAAATGCTATCAGAAGTCTCCATCTATTGGCCGACAATTGGGTAGGGGCAATGCCCATAGCATCGAGCATCCGTCGAACATAATTATGAAAAGGCACCCGGAGACCAGTTCTCAGTAATTCTAAGCTTAAGTCGATGACACCTCATGGTGGCCTACTCCATCGATCACCTTTCCTTGGAAGAAATAGGATAACTGAATCCGAGATAAGGAAATAGGCTCTATATATTTTTAATCGGTCACCCTGTAGTTGATTATCAATATGGTCAGCCTCCCACCACTTTTCAACTTTAGGGTCACTATCTGAGGTAGCAGAGGACGACTAGTCGCTCTCCCCCTCAGCATCTACCACCTTGTGATTAACAAGATTATACCCTAGCTCACGATCCTGATCGAAAAAATTCTGATAAAACTCATTAACCTCTTTACGGTTAGTCGTAGGATCCTTATTCCTTGTAGACTGGGTTTGATGACTCGGTTCCCCCTGTAGCACTGTCATAGTAGTTTTAATTCTAGCCATTTGTACAGTTAAAGAGGAGTCGTTAGTCATCAAACCAAGTCTACTAAGGAAGGGAAGAGATGAAAGAAAAGAAACGCTAAGGGACTATATTGAAAGCTTTCCAAAATAGCCCTTGAAAAATACTTTTTGCCCTTGAAAAGGAAAATATCAAGTTGGTCCTTGACCAAAAGAATATAGTTGGTTTTCTTTTAAAAAAAAATTTTGGGAGGTGTGCAAGTTTTAGGATTTTGCAAAATGCCCCCTATTTATAGTTTTCAAAAATCGCAAAATAACCCTTCTTTATAAGTTTTCTAAAGTGGCAGAAAGACTCCTACAAGCGAAGTTTCCAAAAATTGCGGAAACACCCCTATAACTAAAAAATGAAGTTTTCAAAATTTACAGAAACACCCCCACGACTAAAAAACGAAGTTTCAAAAAATTATCGAAACACCCCCGTGATTATTTAAATTTTTGGGAGAGGCCCCTGCAAGTTACGTAGCCTCCGCATGCCGCATGCAACGCGCCCAGCGCCTCGCGGGCTCTCCCCTACGCACATGTAGCTCGCCCCCGCGAGCTTGACTCTCCCCTCGCCCTTGGAAGCTCGCCTCTCGCCCATCACGTACGAGCTCGCCGCATGCTTGCCTTCGTTCCCGCATGCATGCTCTTGCGCAACCACATGCACACGTGGTTGGAAATTGTTTTACCTAAGCCTTTTTCTTAAAATTTCCAGTGCTTTATAGTTAGCCGCCACCTTACTTCCATAGTGGATACTTGGATAAAAAAAAATTTTTTGCTTTTAAACCTACATGCTATGGTCCCGCAGCCATGTATCCCACCTTTGTGTACCATGCTTGCGTATTTAAAACTTTTCAGAAAGGCATGTTGGGCAAACATGCATTTAGTCTACGTTTTTCTCAAAGCCGTAATCTTTGAATATTATTCATTGAATAGAGAAGGGAGAAGAAAAACTTTACCTCCTACTGTGATTGTTTGGAGCACCCCACGCAGCAACCTTTCGGACTTGCCTCCTCCAAAGAAGTAAGTTGTTCCTTGTGGCGGCTCTCTTATCACCTCCCAACTTTGATTTCTTGCTTTGCGTCGACACACTAGGGTTTCTAAGACTTGCGGCAAGGATATTAGAAAAATTCAAAGAGATTTTATATGTATAGACGAAAAATCTGCATCATATTTGTTAATTATATAATTTCCATCTATGTGACGCTCACCTAGGGTTCAAGTCACATTAGATTTATATGTGTGATTAAACTCACTATTTGGGCCTTCTACTAATATTTAATTTATAGCCCTGAATAACTAAATCGTCCCTACGTCAGCCCGTTAGTCGACTTGGACCTGGGGAGACTATTGTTATCGCCATAACAAAATTGGGCCTCAAATAAATCTAATACAGTAAGCCCATTACTAAAACCCGTTATTTAGGCATATTATCTGGGTCCCATGATGACTCCTCCTAATGCCTATATAAACCCTCCAAACTTTTACTCAAGGTATGCACACTTTTCTGAACTCATTCTCTCTCTAAATTTCCTATGCTTTTGAGAGCTTCTCTCTCTAGGAAATTCTCCCATAAAATTCTGGAGTGCCGAAAACTGACTTGAGCATCGGAGGGTTTTCCCCGGCACTACCGCCGGCACCCCTGACTATTTTTA
Source organism: Boswellia sacra (assembly GCA_013180625.2). NCBI lineage: Eukaryota > Viridiplantae > Streptophyta > Magnoliopsida > Sapindales > Burseraceae > Boswellia > Boswellia sacra. The sequence continues at coordinate 268,602 of SNVD02010893.1, read as the reverse complement.
TTTGTTCACAGGATTAGACCCGACGTACAGTTCGAGCTCTGACCCGCTTCCCGACCGTCTGGAAATCGTGCATCAACATGCGGCATACAGCTCGCCCTCGCGAGCTTGGCTCTCCCCTGCGCGCAATCGCATGCGGCCTGCAGCTCGCCCTCGCGAGCTTGCTCTCCCCTGCGCGCATTCGCATACGGCCTGTAGCTCACCCTCGCAAGCTGGCTCTCCCCTGCACGCATCGCAGCTCGCCCCGCGCACAGCTAGCCTCGCGGGCTCTCCCCTGCACACCCAGCGCCCTCGCGGGCTCTCCCCTGCGCGCATCACAGCTCGCCCGCGTGAGCTTGACCCTTCCTACGCACAGCTCGCCCCTCGCGGGCTCTCCCTGCGCACGCAGCACGCCCCGTGCGGGCTCTCCCCTCGCATGAAGCATGCAGCTCGCCCGCGCGAACTTGAATCTCCCCTCGCCCTTGGGAGCTCGCCTCTCGCCCCTTGCGGGCTCAATGGCACAAAGCCATGAATTTTCACCTCTTACCGCTCGCCCTTCACGCCTTGTGTGCTCACCCTTCTCTCCTTGCACGCTCAACACTCACTACTCGACCCATTTTTCTCAATGCTCATCCAGCGGCTTTCCTTCTCATCTTCCTCACGTAAGGCACACGCTTTCACACTCACCTAGTGGAAGAAACACATTCTGGTAGCCTCTCTAATTGCTTCTCATTTTTTCTTTCACACCGAACACACAATAGAAGAATCATGCAAACGCATGCATGCTTTTGCACAACCACATGCACACACGTAGGGCATTATACGTAGAGAATTTAAAGGAGGAAATAGAGTTACATTGATTAAAAACAAATAAAAATAAACAGTAACAACCACAATAAATTAAGCATAATCCATGCATTCTAAATGGCCGCACATGTGGACTTTTGTTCATGTTGATCCAATAAGGTTTTTTTTTTTCTAAGTGGTTGCACATCTCCATCATGTAGACTTTTTGCTTCAATAAAATTTTTTCAAACATGCACTTACTATACGCAAGAAAGAAGTGCTTACCAGTGGCGGCTGGAAAACTTTTCTGATTCTGGAAAATTTTTGCTTCGACTGGAGATTTCTACTTGCTCTGAACCGCCTACACTGCTTGACTTTCGAGTACTTCCGCTTTGATGTGAGCCTTACCTGCTACAACTTTCTGAGAGGCGGTGCAAATCAAAGGAATAATGTCCATTAAAGAGAGAAAGAAGACGGGAAATTTACCTTAGTCCTTGTTTATTTGGAACACCTTGTGCGGCTACCCTAACGATCACCTCCCAACTTTGACTTCTTATTTTATGGCGACATACTAGGGACTTTATTATGAAGGGCAGCGGCAATAAAGACATAGAAGAGATTTTATACATGGAAAATCCGTATCAACAATTGTTAATTATATGATTTCCATCTCTGTGACGCCCATCTAGGGTTCAAGTCGCATTAGATTTGTATGTGTGATTAAACTCACTATTTGGGCCTTCTACTAATATTTAATTTATAGCCCTGAATAACTAAATCGTCCCTACGTCAACCCGTTAGTAGACTTGGGCCTGGGGGGACTACTGTTATGGCCATAACAAAATTGGGTCTCAATTAAATCTAATACAATAAGTCCATTACTGAAGCCCGTTATTTAGGCATATTATCTGGGTCCCGCGATGACTCCTCCTAATGCCTATATAAACGCTCCAAACTTTTACTCAAGTTATGCACACTTTTCTGAACTCATTCTCTCTCTAAATTTTCTTTGCTTTTGAGAGCTTCTCTCTCTAGAAAATTCTCCCAGAAAATCCCAGAGTGCCGGAAACTGACTTGAGCGTCGGAGGGTTTTCGCCGGCACCCCTGACTATTTTTCTTTGTTCTCAGGATTGGACCCGACATACAATTCGAGCTCCGACCCGCTTTCCGACCGTCTGGAAATCGTGCATCAACATTAATATTTAGATCTAAACACTTTAATTGTTAAGTGATAAATAGAAGAAAACAAACACCACCTTAGTGTTGATAATGGATTTTGATACAGATAATTATTATTATATTAAAAATTTTTGGAGTAAAATGTTAGGTTTTTATTTTATACTTAATTTTATTTAATATGTTAAAATATTTTATTTAATTGTTATTCTTTTATTTTGTTCTGCGTTTGATATACTATTATTAGGGGTCATAATTAAATGTGATGCAAAAGTTCTTGTCGAATTCATGTTGATTAACTGAAACCTCTCAATCAAGGAGTTAAATAATGCATCTCACCAATTGGAATTTCCAACAGACATACATAGATATATATTACCATGGAATGGAAATTGATAAATCTCAGTTACACTTGCTTAAACGAGTTTGTAAAAGACAGATCTGGAGCAACTCACTAACAACACAGAAGTTTTGGCTTACCTGCAGAAGAGGTAGAAACAGATATAGACAAATATAAGTTAAGTGGTTCATGGGATTGAATTTTTCAATCAAACTTTACAAGAGAAAGAAAGAAAGAAAGATCACTATTGCAAAATAAATCACTGAAGCCAGCTCACCAAGAAATGATGCATCTCGGAAGATGTCAAATATTCACACTGGGAGATAAATTCATGTATTAATAAAAAGCACATTTGAAAGGATGCAAGATAATAGATGGTAGACAGAAAATTATATATGATAGCAGTGGCCATTAATTACCATTTATATATTCATATATTTCTCATATCAATATAAGGCATAAATTACTCAAGAAAAGCTTGCATGCGTGCCAGTGGTGCTGGCCGAAAATGAAAAAATCTCAACTTCTAGTTACCCTTAAAAAAGTTTCTGCACATGCCTACAGAAGTGGTCTCCAAGGGAAATAAATTACTAGAGCTTCACAGACATATATATAGTAGTATCGATATGACATCTCAACAGCCCAGAAAGAACATTAAATAAAACTAGCAGATTAGATCAAAATATGTAAGATAACTGTTGCGAGATTATCTATTTGAAACTTAACCAGTACAAATTCGGCATGATGTTAATTCTCTATGATCCTATCTATTTAATAAGGAAATCTTTTTGCTATAAAAAATATGGTTGAAGAGATCAATTAGTTCACTTTAGAAAATTGGTCAAATGAATGATGTGATACACATTTCAAAAGTTTAAAAACTAAGGTTGCTTGTTCCAAACAACAACACAAGTTGCACAACGTAAAATTTCATCCAAATTAACTTTATTGGCATAACTTTAATAAGAAAATGACAACAAAAATAATAAGAGGAGAAAATATATTACCTTTGATCAATGGCAATTACAGCTGTTTGAAATTTTAGTAAGAATTACAGATTTCGTTCAGAAAATGTAGATGTTGCGGATGTGAGAAATTAATCTTGTGCCATTCCTCTCCTTTCTCCTTGTGACATTCTTCTAGTTTATGTTCTTATACTGGAGAAATGGGAGTAAATTAATAAGATTGTGATGAAAAATATATTATGGTATCCATTTCAGGGGGCAATTTGTCCAATAAGTTGAATATATATTAGTCTATGAGACGATACCACACGATGGTTATGACGCTTTTAAACCATGAATATATTCTTTTTAATATAGAGAGAACGATGCTAATGGAATATATCTTGAAGGAAATTATTATTTTTAAATAATGTTTTCTTTTAATTATCATGTTTACATATACTATAATTATATTTGACAATAGTTATCTAGTAACTATTATCATGATCAGGCTAGTGTTTATACTATTCGTTGCAAATATTTAATTACTAGCTGTTCTTCAGAAAGCTTAATAGATCATATATATACATATATCCTGATCCTTTTCAGAGCTTTTTATTCAAAATATTTTCCTTTTCTAGAGTAGATTTTATACGTTTTGATATATATCAAATGCTTATTTAAAAAGTAATGAAACAAGAATTCATTTCATCATCAGCTATATTATATATATATATATATATATATATATATATATATATATATATTATCAATTAGCAACCTTGAAATAAAAAGGATGCATATGTATGCATTTTACAACTACTGCCAAGAGTGTTAAAATCCAATTCATTACAAGTGTTGCTTGCTTTTCTTCAGAAAGCTTAATAGATCAGATATTAATATATACACAACTTAAATTCATTAGATTAATAATGTCAATGTACGTGCACAAAAGCGTTTGTCTAATTAGCTCCTTGATCGACCACCCACACCACGTACAATGCGCACGTCAATGGCATCTTTTTCCACTTTTCCCCTTTGCGGAAATACACAAATGCAGTAGTCATCGTCACAAACGTTGTTACACCGGCACACAGCTCCCCACCCTTTAATCCACTTTCGCCCATCTTTCCAGCTTACAACCTTTCCAGCCCATTTTGATCCAAACTCATTGCGAAAGGTAATTCTTTTTGCTAGTTTAAACATTCCAAATTCTCTCAACACATATTCTGGAACAAACTGCATTTTCATCAAAACATAAAATAAAACTCTACCTATAAATCATATATAACCTATTGAAAGAGTTTGCATTTTGGCATGTAAAACCTTCAACATTAATATATAATGAAATTAGGGAGGGAATATTTTGGCACAAGACTAGACATAATTTTTTAGTCATTGATCTACAAAATCCAATTATTAAGATGATTGATGAGTTGACAATATTCCATACATCTTGTTAACCTTCAATATCAATCATTAGATTTTGTGAGATCAATGACTATAAATTTATGTCAATAAATTGTGTTAAAATATCCCTTACCATGAAATTAATATTGCAGTTTATAGAGAGAGGAGTTGAGATAAGATCATTAATTACCAAGACGTCCTTCCTATTCTCCCTTAATTGTGTCACGAAGTAAGGATTTCCAGTTTGAACATATTTATTCAATTCAGATCTCAAGACATCATTATCTCCTTGGTGAACTCCAGTCCCAAGAATAGAAGCCCTTTTCTTAGATCCTCCTAAATGAAATTAAACAACATGACATATACATGCACATGAAAATCTTTTAAATGAAGAGAAAATTATTATATATGTCAATATTGTTTTACCTTTTTTTCCACCAATCTTTCTGCCTCTCTGCTTCCTGTTATTGATAATTATTGCTTCTGTATTCTCCTCCTCCTCCTCCTCCTCCTCCTCTTTTTCGTCGTCGTCATTGTTTCCACTACCATGAATCGCATCAACATCAATGGAAATGTCACTGGCACCCTCTTTATCTTCTTTCTCTACTTCCTCCTCTTCTTCGTCGCATGCATCAACATCAATAACAATGTTGTCGCCGCCCTCTTCATTGCATGCATCAACATCAATAACAATGTTGTCGATGCCCTCTTCATCTTCTTCCTGATCCTCTTCCTCCTCCATCTTCATGATCTCTACATATTCAATGCCCATATTATGTCTGGTGCTCATTCTCTTCTCCAAACCAGACATTGCAAAAATCCTGACATCAAATCGGTGATTACCATCATACCTAAAAAATAACATATCTCTATGTTCAATGGAATTATCTCGAACAAAGTTCAACCAGCCATCCATAAAGAATACCCCATCTTCAGTGTACTCCATCTTCACATACCAAACCTTTTCCATTTGACTTCGCTTTCGGAGCTCTGCCTTCTTTGGTGCTCCATTTAAGTGTTCTAACAAAGCATCAGGGATTTTCTACATATATGGAAGAAATTAACGGCACATCAATCATAAATAAAAATTCCGATAATCATAACATCAAAAAGAAAATCTAAAATTGTTAAACATGTGTTTCTTTATATATTTCTACTCGGCTGCATCTTAATCTAAGAGTTCCATTACATAACATAGAAAGAGAGCAATTAACTTGATTACATTCTCACGTTCTAGAGTGACAACTTTACGTTTCCAATCACTAAAGCGCCAATGCACATCATAAAGCCAGACTAAAAAAACTAATCCTCAATTGTGCAAAAGTTAAACTAATTTTATATCAGACCCAACTTATTTTCTAGAGGATCACAAATGATTGTTAGAGAAAAATAAACTAAATACTAGAGCTTTCTTTGTACAGGACTGGCCGACTTCCATGTCAAGTACAACTGACACTAAATGATCTGGTCCATTGATTTGTTAGCTCTCTCAAAGTTAAATAGTATTTATGAGAGTGCTCAATCCGCACCGTAAATGGTAAACCTAAATTGAATTCCTCATATATATATTTTTCACTAGGAAACCATAGCCAATGAAAATGAATGCAAGTTTTCCTCTACGCAAGCTAAATATATCACAAAACAAACAAATCCAGAAAATATCCAAGAAAATGAAAAGGCAAAAAAAAGAAACCCAGATCATAAGAGATTGTAGCCGAAATGAGATCAGTTAATACCAATCCAATATGCTTCTGTAGATACGGCTGGAAGAATTCAGGTGGCTTGTTGTTGAGTATCTTGGGTGCCATTCCTCTTTGTCCTTAGGGTGACAAGAAATATATGGTTCATTGCTTACTTGAGTACTCTGAAGTCATGGCAAATTTAACAGGTCAAACATGCACCCAGCTAGCTGCTCTCGATATTTTATTTTATTTAACTATAAACTGATAAAGCTTGAGTACTACGCCTTTGAAATCAGATATCCAATTTCGGAAATGAAATTATAACTTCCAGTACTCGGTTTAAGATTCAGTCTTTGATAATAAATAAAGGTCTAAAAAGCATTGAAAGTTTCATATAAGCTTCTAATCGTTGTAACAATTAATTAAGGTGATCTCTACAAAGAATTAGGATCCTCTCTCCTCATCCGAGACAATTAGATTCATCAAAGAGTATTTCTATATATTATTTGCTTGGTTATGAATATCATTTTTTTCAATTAAAAAATACATAATAATTATGTTAACTATAAATTTTGGTAAAGGAAATAGTATTATACTACAAAAAAGGTGTGATAGAATTTAGAAAATTGCAGTAAAGTATTCCATAACATTTAATATTTCGAAACAACCTTTTGGGCTCTGTAGATATGTGATAGATGGATTTTTCATTCTCTAAAAAAACAAATCAAAAAGGCATGTAATGATGTGTGGAAAAGGATTTTAAAAACTGATATATTAGAGAAAAGTTAAAGATACTATATATATTTACCAGAGGTGAGTCTTGGCTTGTATGACTGTGTTCAAGGTGACCTGGGTGCAACAATATATATAATTGAAGGAAGCTTTACATCTTCATTCCTCTTTGCACTATCCGGATCTAGCAAAATGAAACAAAGCAATGTGAGCTGACGATCTGCATATAAATATGAGATAAACAAAAGAATGGCTTCTCCCTTTTGAACTTTGCATATCTAATTAAAGTGTTAGGTTAGACTTGAGAGCAACATTTTGTTTATTTTGATAAAAGCTTTTGACAGCTTGGCTTTTAATGTGAAAGGAATTTTATCCAGAAATTATACGTATAATGATTAGTCTCCAGCTAATTTCTCTTTTTCGTTATATATATAATATAGAAATTTTACGTAAGTAGTTCAAATATGTAAGATATATTATATAATTCTAACTTTTAAATGAATTGGTAGTTTTATTATCGACGTGCATGATAATGGAGAAACCATGTGTATTTCTACTCCTTATATATATATATATATATATGTATATATATAAATATACATGTATGTATGTATGTCCAATGTTTCATAGTTTGTATATATGTATATATGTATATATATTATGTGTATATGTGTATATGTATATATATATTATATATATATGTATATATATATATATGTATATATATATATATATATATGTACGTATGTATGTCCAATGTTTCATAGTTTGGCATTAGCATGGGCTTCAAATTCAATTTGCCCCTTATGTCCACTCCACAATTCCACTACTTACTTTTGAATTCAATTACTAAATATACTCCACGATTTGAACTTCTTTTGATGCTTGAAGCTTTTGGAAATTGAATTTCAAGAGACTTGTATTTCCACTAACGCCTTATAACGAATTTATATATGCAATAATGTAAATGAAATAGAGGAAATTGAAAACCGCCTTCTTGTTCAAGAAAGTTTGAAAAGGCTGTTTTGGAATCCATCCCAACTTTTGGTTTATCTTGTATTATAAGTTTTATGTTTTAATACTTCATAACCAGTGCCTATTGCAATTCTTTTTATTTTTCAAAAAAGAAACATCATTAAATCTAATTTATAAGACAATTAACGAAATGATATATTTTCCAAAAATTCAAATAAAATGCCTCTAAATAACAAATAATTAATTTCAGTGCATAGTTTGATCCTAACACCCAAATTTATAACAATATTAATGTCGAATAGTTATTTGATTTCAACTCTTAAGTTGCTAAATGGTAATTTTTTTGTTAATAGAGTACTGAAAACATTTTCATATTTAAATATAAGCACCCTTCAATATGAACAACACCAATAACTAATCTAAAAGTTTAAACCAGTGCACAAGAGAAATAGGAGGATTCAAACTTATTAATTAATAGTACTACTAATATTTAAAACTTAATATTCACTTTATCACGAATAGTATAACATATATATACAATAAAATTAGGAGTAATATTATACTTACAAAGTACACATAAGTACGTCTGCAAGAGTTTATATACAAAATTTGTAAAATTAATTTTCTTAGATAATAAAATTTTATTGTATTTTCTTTTATTGAACTAAGTATTGGTTAAACATTAAAACTTTAAACTCAAATGTGTTGAACATTTTAACCCACAATGGGTTGGTTCAAGTGGCAAGGGTAGCCCAGAGAGAGTTGGTCACAATGAAGTATTGGGTTTGACTTTCCATCATGGCCTTCCCTATAAGGTAAGTGAGAAATCTTGAAAGTAGGTTGTGGTCGTACTAATATCTTCCGAGGATTAGTTGTAGTGTACGTAAGCTGACTTAGACAACTCGATTTAAAAAAAAAAAGATTAAACATTTTAAGTTTAAAATTTTAGTAGTTACTATATGCAATTAAAAGAATGGGTAGAAATATCTTTTTTCGTCTTTGTGCAAGTAGCCCCTCTTATAACTATGTCACATCAATTCACCTTTTCATGATCCATTTTTGGACTGTTATATATAGACACTCATGCATAATTACAATAATTTTTCATTCAATTAATTGTGACAATTATTGCAAAATTTATAAGGCTTTGAAATGGCTCTTAGAATTGACATTTGAAATAGTTATCATCATCAATAATTCTATTTTAATATGAGTAATGCTAGATTTACAATATTCATATAATATATATTCTACAATATAATGTGGTAGTCTATATGATCAAAATTCATTGGATGAGAAAAAACAAAAATTGATAGAGGAAATTACATCTTCAATAGAATTTTGCCATTTAAGCTACCACGTCATGTTGTAAAATTTATGTCGTAGGAATATTGTAAGTCTAGCATTATTGTTTTGATATTATCCTAATCCAATCCAACATTAGATTACGATTATTGTTTTGATATTATCCTAATCCAATCCAACATTAGATTACGTATTGCTGCCCATAGAAGTAATTTTCATCCACAATTTCTTAATTATAAGTTGTCTAACAAGTAACAAGAAGCAGTTACATACCACGCTACTTACCAAATCTTATATTCAAGCCTTCTTTGAAAAGGAAATTACAAAGAAGGGGCTCCTTTTGAAATTATAGGTGGATAATGATATTCCTGTCAAACTTAAGGGTTTGGATGGACTTATGATCCCTATTTTAGTTGTATAGGGGGGGTTTGTCGGTCCCTTAACTAAATCCAACACCTTTTTTTATTTCAACTATTTATGACCTCTTTTTCATGTAAAAAAACATGGATACCATTTTTATTGTTAAAGTAAAGAATACTATTTTTATATAATGTGGGACATAGTCGTGTAAAATTCTTGAGATCTGTAATTTTATACAATCTTGTTACGAACTTGTCGTACAAAATTTATAAAGCCATTTTTTTATACAATGGGGTTGTGAAGTTGCACAACTTAGTCGTGCAATATAATAACTATATTTGTAATATTGTTGATAATTATTTTATAAGATGATTGTGCAAGTTACATGATATAATTATGCAAAACATCCAAGATCTATTTTTTTATTTTTGCACTACTCCCCTGTATAATTGCACAACTATATCGTGCAAAAAACTATACATGTAATCTAATTTTATTATTTTCAAAACTATTAAGGGTATCTTTGTTTTTTCCTTCTAAAAGAGAAGTTAAAAATAGTAAAAATTAAAAATTAAAAGGGATTAGATATAGTTAGTACGTAACCGAAGGGGTTATTTGATGAAAATTTGCCGAGAGGGACAGCAGTCTGGTTTGTACTTAAATTTATTCACAAAATGGCAACAGCATATATTAATTCCAATGTGGGTATGTCGATTTGAAATCAATTAAAGGTGATCGTATACTCAATTAGAAAATTAGATTTAATTGTTACTTTTATGGGGAATGTTAAATTTTATTTCTTAATTAAATTAATTTACTCGATTCATTTCTAACATAAAAATATCTCTCTCCATTAAAGTCATCGAAAATGAATAAAATTATTTGGTTAATATTCAATTGATTCGTCTTAAATGTCTTTTTTTTCATTTAAAATGAATAATATATACCAGCATGCCGTCAGTTGAAACAGAAAAAAAAAAAAAGAGGAAAAAAGAAATAATAATAATAATAATAATGAAACCACTTGCAACCAACGGCAACACCACTAGCAACACAATCTGTGCATAACCAAACCAATCTATTCACTTGAAACTCTCCCTCTCTGTGGACTGTGGCTGCAGCTCTATTTGCTACTATGGCAAAATATATACACTCAAACATTTGTATTATTAATTCTCCAAAAACTTCAACCACTGAAAATTTATTTGCTCCAAGTCAATGAGATATAAAGAGACATTTTTATTATGCAAGAAAGAATATATCGCCCAGTCTAACTCTTAAGTTGGGAATAGGGGCAACGAATATTGGAACTTTAGAAGGAGTAATGGGCGATCTATATTGCTTGCCACAGCTCTATTCTTACTCGAAATCCATAAAGGACTTTAAGAGAGAGAGGATGAGCTAGCATTCCCGTTCTATAGATAGCACTGCAGAAAAGTAGCAGCAAAACTTGAACTATTTCCTCTTATTCTCTCAAAATTTGACCACATTTAAATCATCAATTTGATGACTTTTTTAAACTAGGAATTGAGGTAGTTGAGGTTTACATATCATCATACCATCCAACTGATTCATAATTGAGTATATGCATGGGTTTCAATTTGCCCTTTCTGTCCACCCCACTTCCACTTTCTTTTCAATTCCTACTACTACTAAATATACCTCGTTCCCAGCTGGCCCTGCAGCCCCACGATTTGAACCTTTTCATACACCAAAACTTTCCGCGGTTGAGTTTCAAGACAAACGCTATCTATAGAGACCTAAAAATATAACCCTTTGCACAAATACATTTACGTAAATGGTAATGGGAAAATGTGTGGAAACAGCCTTCGTGTTCAAGAAAGTTTCAATATATAGGCTTTCTTTCGAATCCCTATATGAACTTTCGGTTTCTCTTGTAATAGACAGTACAACATCTGCTTTATACATAACACAACTAACAAAAATTATGTATTTTCCGAAGAAATTCGAATGTAATACCCCTCGCTGAGTAGATTTTTAAACAATATTAATAAGTAGCAAATTAATAATTAATTCAAAATTTTAAATTGGAAATAATAAGTAATTAATTTGATCCTAACACCAAATTAAGAGAATAGCAATGTTGAAAGCAATTTGATTTCAAAGCTTAATTAAGTTTATATATAATAATTTTTTGTTAATAGCTAGACTACCAGTTTTTTTCATATTTAATTATACAGGAGCTCTCAATAATATTGAACAAATTCTAATACCCATAATTAATTCTAAAGTTTAGATTAATAGACAAGAGCAATAGGAGCCGTCAAACTTATTACTAATATTTAACACCTAATCCCCACTTCATCAAGAATAATTTTACACACACACACATATAGAGATCAATTTAGGAATAATGTTAATTACACTTACAAAATATTAATTTGTGTACAAGAATTTATATTCAAAGTTTATAAGATTACTATTATTAATTATTTATATAATGAAATTTTATTTTAGTTGTTATTAAATTAAGCATTGCAATTTTTAACTTTCATTGGTTAAAATAAACTTGTTTTTAAGATTCTAAAGTCAAATTTCCTAATATTTAAGTTGTAAAATTTTAATAGTCACTATAATTATACGAATTGGCTAGAAATATTTTTTTCTTTGTGCAAGTAGCCTCATTCATGATCATATCACATCGATTTATCCTTTGACGATCCATTTTTGTATTGTAATGTGCACTCATGTATAATTGCAATAATTCTTCATTCAATTAATTGTAACACTCATTTTAAAAAGATTATGAAGCTTTGAAATGGCTCTCAGAATGTGACATTTGAAATAGGTATCACCATCAATAATTCTATTTTAATGGTGTCCCAATCCTATCCTGCAACGCTAGGAATTGTTGCCCATACACCTAATTTTCATCCACAACGCAACTCCTCAATTATTAGCTGCATAACAAGCAACAAGAGGCGGCTACCATGCTATTTAATAAATCTTGTAGTCAGGCCCTTCTTTTTAAAAAAATATATAAACAAAAATATAAATAGTTTTCTAATACACAAATTTTTGGGAAAATGTTAGATTCTATTTCGTAATCAAATTAACTCACTCAATGTGTTTTCTAATACACAAATATATTTCTCCCCTTTAAAGTCATCGAAAATGAATAAAATCATTTGGATAGGAAAAATGTCTTTTTATTTTTAACTGAAAAATATAAAATAAAAAACAATATGATGTTGAAGAAAATTTTCAGTATTAAATTAGACAATCGAATAGCAAAAGTCAATTCAAAGTATTTGGTTTGCCAATAGTCAGCTGAAGGGTTTGAAGTTGAGGCAAATATTTTTGTTTCAAAATTAAGGACTTATCCAATTTTGACTTCAAAATTTGACCTTTATTTATGTTTGCAGGACAAAAACGATCAATAGGAAAAATTGAAATACATTGTACAAATTAAATTTTTAAGATTATTATCTACACATATATTTAATTAATAAAGAAAGTCTTGCCTATAAAATTATCCACAAATAAAAAATTGTCGATTGTTTCTGCTTTAATTAGTTGCAAATCATACAGCTGCTATTTTTAAAGTTGTTTTTTAACATATTATACTTTTAGATTCCATTTTCCCATACAATACAATCTTTATTTCAACTTCTGATTTGTTTCTCTTAGGAAATTTAAAAAAAAAAAAAGTGGATCACCCCGATTTATGACTATTTTTCTAAGAGAACTTAACTTGTTTGATATAATTAGACATTTATAAAACACGATTGGAAAAAGATAAATTTCTTTATATTATTTCTTAAATTTGAATCAAAGAACACATAATTAATAATTCCTTATTTTTCACGTGACATAAATATATAATAATATATGTAATTATAGGCAAGCAGTCCTATTTATGGATTAATTCTCTTCTTACACGATTCCATTATAAGATACTTTTTTAAGAGCATCAAGTGCTGCTGTTGATTTGGGTGGCCTGGCCGGTGGCCATGCTTCCCGCCATGCTTTTTGGCTTCTGCTGTTGATTTTGTTGATAATTGAGATTGACAATGACAAACCATGTTACTTCATACCAAATCTCTGCAGGATTTGGAAACCATCAGCATGCAATTTGACCATAAAGCTAGATCCCAGCTGGAACTTTTTTCCTTTGCATCTCATTCCCTGATTGCAATAAGATATTTCTTTATAAAATTGTATCAATTCATTGTTTTGTTGCCATTTAAGAAAAAAATTATGAATAACTAAATAAACAGAACAAACTGATTAGTTAAATTTAATTTATATCTTAAATGATATAATTAAGCCAAAGATGATTTATTAATTAATTAATGTTATGTTTATGATTAATTAAAGTGTTAAATACCCTAACTAACCCAAATTAATTAAGAAAATTAAAAAAAAAAACTGAAGTTTAAGTGTAGATAGTAGAAATGACTCTCTTTCTCTCTCTCTCAAAATTTAAATATCATGACCTTTTATCGAGTATTAGATACTGTCAGATCCTATTTGTTGAGTGTCAGATATTATCCAAACACCTGTTAAATATTGTCTGATACACTTGTAATACGTAGATATAGTATGCAAGAAAAGGTCTATTTACGAAAAAACCCTTAGTTGAGGTTATTTTGATAATTTTTCCAACTCATTAATCATATATTCTATGGTTTGGGATCATACAAAAAGTTAGATGTTTCCAAGCTGCTGTCCACGAAGCTTCAATGGAAGCCTCTTGATCGAACCCTAACCTTGTAATTAATAGCTCTTACAACACAAATTTCTAATAAAATAAAAGAACATGACAACTTAAGACCCCAATATATAGATGTGGTATATACGATCTCTTTAATCCAATTATAGGTTGTCATATCATATAAATGTAAAGCAATTATCACAAGATTAGTCTTTTAACTACCCACTTAATAAAGTCATGAATACAAATAAAATAACTTCCATCAAAATTTTGGAAATAATATAAAAGGACAACGATGTATATATCAGTCACGCCATGAAGCTAATTGGGTGGGCGAACCACATATAATTAAGCTTGGAGTTTCTCTTGTATTAAATATATTGCCCATGGATCTAATAACAATCTTCTCAATTCAAAACGCGTCTCAATTCAATAATATTCAATATATGGATAGAGTCGAATTGTGCACCAATAATGAAGTATGAATGGTCAATGTTGCTTCATTTGACTGGAACAATTTTACGAAAAATTGCCATTTTTTGCTTGTGTAGATGACTTGACTTCTTCTTCTTCTTCATAATTTGTAAAATAAAAATTTTCATTTGCTTGCTTGAATTGTATCATAGAGTTGGGGAAATGGATTTTGTCCCCCAACAAGATCTAGAACAATTAACTTAATGAAATGAGAGATTTCCCCAAAAAAAGAAAAATCAATCTAAATGTAATTTTAAAATTTTATTAACTAACATTAATAATATGATATCAATAGTATTTTTATCAAAGGAAAAAATTCTGATAAGAATGTTCAATAATGGATTATTTCAAAAGCTTAATGATCAGATAAGTTCTCGTACCTTGTAGTCTTAGAATCATGAATTATTATTGATTAAAAAGCTAATAATGAAGCACCAAGATTTTGAAGCTGTTACTTGACTTCAAAGAGGAAGAAAGAGTCAAATATTTTATTTATTTATTAGATTAATTAAGTTCATAATATATACATAAACTATTAAAGTTAAAGAAATATCATCATAATATAATTGAACCATACTAAATTAAAAAAAAAAAAAAGAAATGGTCTTTCTAATTATTGTATTATGTTACAAATTTGAGGATACCAA
Organism: Boswellia sacra; assembly: GCA_013180625.2. NCBI lineage: Eukaryota > Viridiplantae > Streptophyta > Magnoliopsida > Sapindales > Burseraceae > Boswellia > Boswellia sacra. The sequence goes on along the minus strand of SNVD02010893.1, from coordinate 253,117 downwards.
TGTAATTTTCTACTACAACTACAGTAACATAGAATCATTATATTTTGTTGCCCCAACCCAATTGTTTACCACTACCACTTGCAAATTGCAATGCATGTGGTGGTGTCATTTTCATTAAGCCTATAATGGGCTATATGTTGTCTGGCATTTTGCATATAATGATGCCCATGAATACTTTACCTTGTGTCTTTATTTATGTTGTTAATTGCATTCATTTTCATTTCTATACGCATCAATTACATTAAATTAATGTTGCTCCATTTGGTAGGACCATTCATCATCAACCAAGGAAATCACTTTTAATCAATTTACTTCACGCCATCGACTGCTAAGCCACTCTATTTGACATGAACTTCATCATTAGTTTGGTTTGAAAGAAAAATTAGCATTGGATTCTGAAATTTGATTTGTTCTTGAAGAATTTCAGTCAAACATTGTTTTGAAGATAGTTTTCAATGATTAGGTTAATCAGTAGTTAATTTCGATGAAATTATGTGTCACATGGTAATTTTATTGTTGATTACTACATTAATGCAAGGTGGCAGATCACCTTATTTTCGAAATTAACTTTAAACTGCCTTCTGATCACTAAACATTAAAAGCCTTCTCTAAATTGTTGGAGATTGTTCTAAATACCTCTTAAATTCTTCAAAAACCTTCTTAGGTATTTGATATCATTCAATTCAATTTGGTGTTTGCTCATATTAAAATCAATAATTTACTTGAAAAATTAGATTAATTTTTTAAAATCTAGAAAATAATTGTAAATTTTCATGTGAATTCACTAAAATTTCTTTATTTAAAAAAATTTGTAAAAATCCCATCCCTCTTACACAAATTTTTTATTTCTATTTTTTTGTCAAAAAACACGTCCATAAAAGAATAATTAGCATTGCCACCCCTATAGTTTGGGCGAAGTAACACTCTCCCCTCGAGCTTGAGTAAAGTAACATAAAGACGCGTAGTTTTCAAATTCCATTAGTTAATCCGTCAGTCATAAGAGTATATTTATCTTTTCACTCATTTGTCTTATTCAAGAAATTAAAAAGAAGGTTGTGGGCAGTAGGACTCAAAGCGGGTTTATGCATAAGGAGAGGGTGTGTTGAAACCACCATGCTAAACCTCTTGAGATATTTTGAATTAATATACTAAATATCATTAAACAGTGCAACACCATGTCATACTTAAGAAATAATAAACAATAATAATTAAAAATTATACTACCATTTTCAAGAGAAAATTATTTAATATTTCCTTTAAATAAATTTTTTTGAAAATTTTATTTTAATTTGTACTATAATTTCCAAAGGAAAATTATTGAGCATAATCTTTAAAAATAAAAATTTCAAAAAAAAAATTGTAGTAAATGATTTTTTTAATTTCATTTTTAATTTGAAATAAGTACCATTTAAACTACCATTTTGTCATTGAACTTTTTAATTTGAAAATTAAGTAATTTAAGGAGAAATTGGTAGTTTAAACTTTTCAAATCAAAATAAAAATTCAAAAAATATTTAAACTATCATTTTCTTTTGTGAAATTTTTATTTTCAAAAGTTATATTTAAATAATTTTTTAGAAATAGAAGTATAATTTTTAATTATAATTTTTAATTATTTCTTAAATATGACATGCGGTATTACAGTTTTATAAACCCAACTTCGAGTGCATTCGCCCACAACATCTTTAAAATTTATTGAATGATATAAATGATTTAATTTCTTGAGTAAGACAAATAAGTAAAAAAATAAAGATGTTTTGATGACGAATGGATAGTCTAATAAAATTTAAAAAATAAGAGTTTTTATACTATTTTATAGAAAGAAAGTCGAGAGAAGGGTGTTGTTTTACTCAAACGACGTTAATGATAATGTTAATGACTCTCCGTAGAAAAAGAAAGGTTAAACGAACGGAATCTCTGTATACTCTCAAGGCAATCCGTGAGCATGAATAAATGAATTTTATCTTTAAATAAAATAATATTATGAGTACGGGAAGCTCACCGTCCATGCACAATAATTGAGAGCGAGGGGGGGCATAACATAATGTAGACAAAGACAAGATTCGCAATCCGTAGGCCACTCCACAAAGTAATGAAATTAACTCCACAAAATCTTAGGGCTCCAAACTCATCTATCACCTCGAAACCTCCCAAATCAATTATTTGTCCGTCACATTTTAATATAATATAATATAATATTCACTCTATAATCTATTGATGATGGAAAGCCCTCAAGAGTCAAGATTCTGCTCCACTGAACCCTAATATAACGACATATTACTATAATAAGAAAGAGGAGAATTTCACATGAATCATCTAACTACATTGATTAAACAGTCTAAACTTGATTAGAGTCATAAAGCTTTTCAATTTTAATCATACATGGTTCAAAAATCGTTGAATTTTCTCGGTGGAACCTTTTAATTTAATTTAAGAATGTTACCTAATTTGCTATCTACGACGGTAGGGGTGTGCATGGTACACCATCACCCGCCCGAACCCGACATACCCGCCATGGTATGGTGGAGGTATGGTAAGGTATAAAAAAAATATAGGGTGTGGTATGGTATAGATTTTCAAAATCTGTCATGGTATGGTATGGTAAGGGGGTATTTTTGAAAATACCCGAAAATACCATACCATACCATACCTTTTTTAAAAAAATAAAAAATATGCCACGTGTCAGTATTTAATTGGTTACATAAAATATTTTTATATGAGTGTTATAGTTTCTTTTTTCTTAGCCTTTTTATTTTCTCAAATTTGTATTAGATTGGAAGTTGAAAAGATTGAAACTTTGTAGAATTTAAAGGTTGGACTTGAAGGTTGGAAGTTGGAACTTTGTGGAAGGATTCGGATATGTAGTTTACTTGTTTATTTGTGTTGTTATGGACATGTAATTGCTTGAGTATTCGTGTTGTTATGGAATATGTAGTTACGTGATATTTTTGTATTGTTATAAATATGATGCTACTTGATTATTTGTGTTGTTATAAAATATGTAGTTACTTAATTATTTGTATTGTTAAGGATGTGTAATTGCTTATTTTTTTATTTAGTACAAACTTTATGAATCATAATATTAAACAATGTCAAAATAAGAACTTAAAGTGTCAAAATCTGGTCAATTTGGTCAACTACCCGAATAATACCATACCATACCCGCCCTTACCCTACCATGCATAAATGTGGTATGGTATTGTATTAAAAAATGGTATGGTATGGTATAAAAATAAAAAACCCGACATATGTAGGGTATGGGGATGGTATGGCGATACCACACCATACCCTACCATTTGCACACCCCTATACGACGGTATAGAGAATTAAGCAGTTACTTTTAGTAAATATTATTATTTAAATAATATTATTCTTATAAATTATTCATATAAATTTAACTATACAAATTAAGTATCGTAATTTGTTTAGATAATTTTAAATTTTAAATTTATTAATTAATATGAATGATATGATAATTATTCAATAATATCACATAATTTTATATGAATAAGTTTGTATACTGAAATTATTTAGATATTTAATTGTTAACATTGAGCCAGTAAATCAATATGAATTACTATTCTATATTTACCAGCTTTTAACATATAGTAAATATATTACCATATTTACTCGTTAAATAATAGAACTAAAATTTCATTGTAGTAATTATCCTAATTAATACGGTGGGGACAAATGATTATATATATATATAAAAGTTTTATAATTTTTATAAGGATCGGATTTATTAGTTCCACTTAAGTGGATCTGATAGACAGATATTTACTTAAGAAATGTAAAAATAAAGATAAGAATCCTTATTTAATTAGAAATTAGTTTCTTAATCATTAAAATCATATTTTTTATTTAAAGTAACAAAAACAATAAAATTTTAAAAATATTGTAATTAACTTATTTTGGATATTATCAATCCTCAAAAAAAAAACTTTAAAATAAGCTTCAAAATCTCAAAAACCTTTTAAATTAGGAATTGTTATAATACAACTGTTATATTGGTTCAATAAAAGTAAAAAATACATAAAAATCATAAACAAATGTATAAAAATTATAAATAAGAAAATAAAAATTATAAAATTATAAAAAAGTAAATAAAAATTATAAAAAATTTATTAATTTATAATTTTATAATTTTTATATATTTATTTATAATTTATATATATATATTTTTTTTCTGTACCAATACAGCAATTAGCAACTGCATTGTAGCATATTTCTTTTCCAAAATCACAAAAAAAAATCTATATTATTTAAAAAAAATTCTATTATAAGAACGTTAGCAACAGAACGAGGGAATTATTGATGAACCTAATCAAAACGTAGACAATAACAGGCAGGCAGGCAGGCTATCATAGGATGACGGAAGATAGATTATTGTCAAAGTTAAAAAGAGATGGAAGGGCCCCACAAAAAACAATAAAGTAATACGCTATGACCCACCGGAATCATCTACACTGATGATTCCATTGCTGACCAGAGGACACCAATCCTAACACGAGGGGAAGCCAAGTCTAGCCTGAACCAAAACAAAACATCACACCCACTTGGGTGTTGTTTGGACGGCACCATAGGCCAACTCTCGCACAACTAATCGATCAGTTGAGACTACAAATACAAAGAAACACCCATCACCACGCAACCCACATTATTATTTTTCCTTGCGAAGGACAGAGACAATCGTTCCTTTCTTCTCTCTACTTTTTCTCAGTTGAAAACAGACCAAGAAAAAAAAGGAAGGAAAGGGTATTACTCCTCCTTGCTGTCCTTGCCAAATCTGTCCGTTATCCCTCTGACCGAACCTACTCAGAGATCCAATCTGTTTCCTTTTGGGGGGATGCGGGCAGGTTGCTTGGAAATTTCTTTGTAAATAGATAGTTTAGTTTTGTTGTATCTTATAGGGGGAAAAAGGAAAGAATTCATCTTGTAAATTGTTATTATTGTTACTCTTTGTGGTGGTTTAATTGGGAGTAGAAGGTAGTTTATTCTTTTGACAATTGTTTATTATGGGGTTTGATGGTGATTCACAAGTGGATGGGGGTGGTAGCGGTGGTGGTTTGTGGGGTGGGTTTAGGGGCTTGGTGAGGAGGAAACAGGTGGATTCTGTGCATCATCTTAAGGCTGCTGGACATCGTCAGTTGGCTAAGAATTTGAGTATTCTTCACCTTATTGCAATTGGTAAGTCACTTTTTTCTCTGATTTTGGTCTTTTTAGGGGGGAAATTCAATCTGAATTTTGTGTTTTTCTGCTCTTTTGTTTTGGTTTTGGACTTGTTTTTGTTAATTTTGGATAATTATTCAGTTTCGCTGACGGTAAAGTATTGGTTTTGTGAGATGATCCACATGGACATTTGGTTTATCTGCTTTTTTTTCATTGATGGGTATTGTTTTAAAATTTCATCATAATTGATTGCAGTCCGCAGTTTGCAAAATTTATACATTTTGCAGTAACTTGATGTGTTGTAAAGTAGTAATATATGCAGCCTACAATCTGTAGTTACTCTGCTTCACATGTAATTCTTGTTGATCCTAATAATTCTTGACTTTATTTTTAAGTGATATGCTTATGTTAACTCTAGTTGTGAGCGTATGATTATCAGTTTCAGATCTTAGTCTGTCTTTGATATCTGTCCTAAGTTGAGAAGTTTATTGCTTTTGTTGTAACTAGATGGTTGATTCTGCTAATTGAATTTGACATATATGTATTTTTATGGGCTGTTGTTTGTTTTCTCATACTTTATGCTTTTATGGGCATTTCTTACTATTGAATTCATATGCAAACTTCGATCAGGTGTTGGCTCAACAATTGGAGCTGGTGTATATATTCTTGTTGGAACAGTGGCCAGAGAGCATGCAGGACCTGCTCTCACACTTTCCTTTCTAATAGCTGGAATAGCTGCTGCTTTTTCAGCCTTCTGCTATGCAGAGCTCGCAAGTCGTTGCCCCTCTGCTGGGAGTGCCTATCACTATTCATACATATGTGTTGGAGAAGGGTAATTTCTTGTTGCCTTATATATTAAATGTTTGGTATCTAAATGAATTTCTGACTGATTTACTATGGTTCTTTTTCTCTTCTTAAACGGAAAAAAGTCTGCAATTATTATTTATTTCAGTTTTTTTCCATCTCTTAATTCTTATAATTGTTGTTGTTGTTATTATTATTATTAAAAAACTTTGATATGCCTGATGTTAGTTGATTTACAATATAATTTTGTAGTATTGCGTGGTTGACTGGCTGGGCTCTAATACTTGAGTATACAATTGGTGGTGCTGCTGTTGCTCGTGGCATATCTCCAAATTTGGTCTGGTGACTTTTCTCTGGCTTTCAATTAGCTTTTATGTTTTTTTCCTCTTGAGTTATATGAGTTTTGGATCTCTTAATTTAGAGTATAGTTTAATTTTCATTGGTGGTCTAGTAAGGTCAACTATGTTTGTCTTTTTTGTCTAGTCATCAATTTTGGTGATTGGAATTTTGTGTTCTGACTCAGGTTGCCAATTGATATAAGATCTGTTTTAAATGTATTCAGAATCTTAGTAATTCTTCCAAGATGTTCAATAAGACTTAGGTAACTATGTTTGCGTGAGAGTTGCCGGAGTGTGTGTGAAACCACACATTGGAAGTAATGATACAACAACCCCTCTTTTAGGATTTATTTCAACCTAACTGACTATTGAAAAGTAAATTGATATGGAGGTTTTATTTTAAAATTTCATTATGTTTTAATGTTTGTGCATTTATGGTGGAACCATGTGAACTTTTTCGGTTCAATATCTCCCATATTGCCTAGTAGTATATTTTGTTTCTGTTTATCTTGGAATTTCCTTTCAGAGCTTGTTCTTGGAGCTGATTTCTTGCTTTCTTTTAATTTGATGAGCCGTAGTACTTATTTTGTTATCACTATGCTTCTAGGCATTGCTTTTTGGAGGTGATAGCCTTCCTGCTTTTCTGGCTCGTGAGCATATTCCTGGGCTTGATATTGTAGTTGATCCTTGTGCTGCAATTCTTGTATTTGTTGTTTCTGGGCTCTTGTGCGTGGGAATCAAGGAGGTATCTTCTTGTCCCTCTTTACTTGTATTTTTATTTCTTTCTTCCGACAATTGTTTTTGGGTACAGTTGGTTTCCTTGACTTATAAAAAAAATATCATGCAGAGCACTGTTGCACAAGGCATTGTTACCTCTGCCAATGTTTGTGCTATGCTTTTTGTCATAGTAGCTGGTAGTTATCTAGGATTCAAGACTGGATGGGTTGGATTTGAACTTCCTACTGGGTAATAGGCATTCCATCTTGTGCATCTACTTCGCTAAGATAATTTTCTAGATTTGTTTACTGAAATCTCTTATTGTTGATTTGGTAGATATTTTCCCTTTGGAGTCAATGGAATGCTTGCTGGGTCTGCAACTGTCTTCTTTGCATACATTGGTTTTGATTCAGTTGCCAGCACTGCTGAGGAGGTACCCACTCTGTCCTTCCCCTAATTTCCCCCACTCGTTCAATTTCTTGTTGTATTGTGCCCTCATTTTATGGTAATGCTTTCATGGGTTCAAAACTTTTATTAACATCTTATTTAATTTTTCAGGTGAAGAATCCTCAACGGGATTTACCATTGGGTATAGGGGCGGCATTGTCTATCTGTTGTGCATTATATATGCTGGTTTCTGTTGTCATTGTTGGTCTTGTGCCCTATTATGCAATGGATCCTGACACCCCCATCTCCTCTGCATTTGCAAGCCATGGGATGCAGTGGGCAGCGTGAGTGATAATATTTTGAAATCCATTGTGCCTTCTGTTATCTTTTATAGTTTAAAATTTTCGATTTTTTCCTTTTTTTATTTAAAAATTTTTTGATTGCAGTTACATAATAACTGTTGGAGCTGTAACTGCACTCTGCTCAACATTAATGGGATCACTTCTTCCTCAGGTAATATGGGAATGTTCGGGTTTTCTTCTAGAATATCTCAATTTGTAACTACGTACTGTCAGAAAAGCTTCTATAATTAGATGATTGCTATTGTTCATGATCCACATTCCTATTAGGAAATTATGTTTGATAATATTGATAATGATACTTACTATTTGCCATTAAGTGATTTGCTTTATCCGGATTCCAAAGCATTATGTGCTTGCATCTTGAAACATAAACATGTGTACCATACTTATTGATCAGTGAACTACAATCATAAAATTGGAGGATATTTACTGGACTCCTACTTCGTGGTTTACTGATCTCAAAATTATTTATTGAGAAGACAAGTGATTAAAATAAATTTTTTGCTGAATGTACTTTGTGTTAGGCTTTTTCTTGCGTATTTACAAAGTTAACTCTTTGTTTTCTTGGCAACTGATTGCTGTCTTATATTTTTCTGTCTTTCTCAGCCACGAATTTTGATGGCAATGGCAAGAGATGGATTGCTGCCATCGTTCTTTTCAGATGTTAATAAACACACTCAAGTTCCAGTCAAGAGTACCATTTTGACTGGTCTTATTGCTGCAGCATTGGCCTTTTGTATGGACGTTTCGCAGTTGGCGGGAATGGTAAGGGGAATATTGTTGCAATCAGGTTTTTAACTGTGTTTTTGATTGTCAATCATTGTTATGTGTTCTGAATGTGGAGGAAACCACTGTAATATGATCAGCTACCTACTGGGTTGTGCTTGACCCAATCCTAGCTGAACCTTTAACTGAAATAATTTATTGCTATGTAATGCATAAATCTCTGTAATACCAGCCAACGTCTTATTATTTAATATCACTATTTGAAATAAAGAGCCACAAAATTCATGGCTGTTTGAGGATTATATCATTTTTTGGATTTTATGAATCCCATCTAGGAAGGCTGTAGTGAATTTTGGTCTTTTCCTGCTAAAAAGTCTTTGTTTTATGTAAAACAGTAACCTAATATAGGTCCTTTATGTTTATGAAATATTATCTGGGATATTCTACTGCTAAATAGGCTGTGCTGACTTGATTATGAGCTTCTCATCTGCTTGTTGAATTTACGGGTGATGCCGGCATAGCAGACTTTTGAAAAAATGTGGAGTACCGAGTTCTTGATAGTTTCCTTCCTTGTGCAGGTTAGCGTAGGGACACTTCTTGCCTTCACTATGGTGGCAATTTCTGTATTGATTCTCAGATATGTCCCACCAGATGAGGTGCCACTTCCATCCTCACTCCAGGATTCAATTGAAAGTGTGTCATTGCTATATGGTCAGAGTTCTGTATCAATTGCAGAGAAAAACATTGATATAAATGTTGGCACTTCTAAGGACAGTATTCAACCTTTACTTGGCAAAAAGGGTGCTGCTGTTGCTTATCCTATTATTAAGCAAGTTCAAGGTATTGTGTATCTCTTGCATGTTCTTGCTCCTTATCTTATTCTAACATTTTGTAATTAGCATTTTGGAGTATGTAGATAGAGATATTATTTTTGCTAATCTAAAGGTAAGATAAAAAAACTGTGTTTACTGATATAAGTTATATTGCTTCTTATCTTACATGGCTGTTTGGATCTATTGGGGCTGAATTGAGGATGACACTTGGAAATATTGCACTATAGAATCCTTGTCAACGGATATTATTTCTATGCCTGCCTTTTGACATCTGGCTTTTTCTGTAGTATCTGATTCTTTTATTTGATGATTTTTGCAGATATTTTTAGTGAAGAGAACAGGAGAAAAGTTGCCGGGTGGACTATAATGTTCACTTGTGTAGGGGTGTTTCTTCTTACATATTCGGCTTCAGATTTGAGCCTTCCAAGGTGTGCTGAGCTTGAGTGCCTTAATTGAGCTGATTTGATAGCTATAGTTTAGTTGTTACATGTCAATGCATCCATCTGATTTGCTATAGATAAGAATCAAAGGACATGAGTGTGTTATTGCTTGTAAACATTTTCTGGAGAGTGATTGTGGACACGACCCTCCACTATATAGAAATACAGAGGTAATGAATGACGGAGAATTTTTGTAGTGATTGTTAGATTCTGCATGTGCATATGAATGAGAGAGAAGCATCTATTTGATAGGTTGTGTCCAGCTATAAGTGACAGAGGGAGCGATATTTATTATTGCAGGTTGGACTCTGGCTTTGTGCACAAATCAGATAGATAGAAAGAAGGATAAACATATTTCTTAATTTAGGAAGGATTAATCGTTAATGCTTTGTGTATTTACATCTTAAAAAGCTTGGTGATCCAGTTCTGTGCACTTCAATGCCTGGGAGGCAATTTATGTTGTTTTTAAAGTTTCTTTTGACTTTTGTAAATATCATCTTTTAAGCATTTTTGAGTGTCCAATATTTTCCTTGCCTTTTACATTAATTTTTGCCCTTGCAGTTTTATCCGGTACACTTTGTGTGGAGTTGGTGGTGCTCTTCTTCTTTGTGGTTTGGTTGTGCTAACTTCTATAGATCAAGATGAAGGAAGGCATAGCTTTGGGCATACAGGAGGTATATTACATACAAACGTACAGTTATGCACTTGATATACTTATTCGTGCTTGACAAGAGAGTTTGATTCCTTCCACATCATCTGTATTGATGTTTCATGGACGCCTCAAAATTTGTTAAAGTTTCTACATCAGGCACAGTTTGGGTTGCTAAATAAGATTTATGATGGACAATTATCCACAGCATCGCTCTATCTACAGGATGGAAACTTACTAAGTTCTTGGGTAGTAACCTAAAGATATTTGTGAAATATGTCAATTTGTTGGCTGTTGTAGAATGATTGGCTTTTCTGAATTGATAACTGTATAAATATCTAGACTTTTCAACGATAAGGTTGTGATCCTTTGAGTTTCGGAGATTAAGTTGATTTAGCTACCCATATTCTCACACGAAAGATGTCAGATCATTCATGAGCTGCATCCTTTGCATGCTTCAATTTTGGAGTCCAACTTAGGAACCACTCTCTCTTCTATTTATATATTTGTGCACACATTAGTTTAGCATATATGTGTAATTTCCTGCCTACTTTTGAAGTCTTTATGCTAATAATTTGCCCTGGTTATTCATTTCTTGGGTACTTTTAAATTATGCTTGATCATGTTAGTTTAATTAATTGGAGATTTCTTCTTGCAAGTAGGTTAATCAACAGCCTTTTTCCTATTTCAGGTTTCTTGTGCCCATTTGTTCCACTTCTACCAATTGCCTGCATTCTTATAAATGTCTACTTACTGATCAATCTGGGGTGAGTTTTCTGTTGTTCAATCAATTTTGTCCGAAGAGAATTTATAATTTATAATTTGTGCATGCATATGGATGTACGCTTGTGATGAGGGCTTTCAAAATTTTACCTGACCAGTCTACAGTCTGACTATTATTCTATTAAATTTTTTATTCCGTGATGTTCTCACATAATATATTTTGTGTCAACTTTCAGAGCGGCTACCTGGGCCCGTGTTTCAGTGTGGCTTATCATTGGAGTGTTTGTTTATGCATTCTATGGCCGAACTCACAGTTCACTGCAGGATGCAGTGTATGTTCCTGCCACTCATGTCGATGAAATTTATCGCAGTTCTGGAAGTTCTTTGGCTTAGTGGTTGCTAAGCTATGAAATTTATCACACTTATGGAGGTTCTTTGTGGCTTAATCATGTTAAGCTATGAAATTTATCACGGTTGTGGAAATTCTGTGGCTTAATCATGTTAAGCCATGAAATTTATTGCAGTTCTGAAAGTTCTTGGGCTTAATCATGTTAAGGTGGTTTACCATGTAATCATATTCAGTAGTTATACAGAAGAATCGCTTTGTTGTATCCCTTGAAAATTCATCATATTTGTAATATTATGGCTGGGTTGATGACTTGAACTTAGTCATCTTTGTATAGTATGAATTTACAATAGGATGGATGGTTGGGTGGGGACTCATTCAAGTAGTGTAAATAATTTGCTAGTTGAAGATATGATTATATAAATCTTTCTTTCAATCTCTCATTCTCTTAAGAGATGTGGCAGTTGCCATCTGAGCTTAGATAGTAGCATGCATATTAATAATATTGTGTTCGTGTGTTCAATAACTCATTAAATTATACTGACAATATTATCAGAAGCTGTTTTATAATAATCTAAACAAGTGAATTTTTTTTTTTTAAATAATTTTTAAATTTAATCATAGATCATTACAGTGGTGAATCCACATTGATAGCAAGTATCTGGTGGCGGAAGTCACTTTGATGACATCTCCTGGCAGGAACCTCTGTTGATTGCTGGTTATTTGGTCTTTCATATATGTCTAGTGCTTCTAAGTTACAAGCATATTGTTGGGGTTTAAAAACTCTGATAAAATGACTGCTCAATATGTCGTTAGATTAAGAGGTGTTGGAGTTACTCAATAAAAATGGTTCTCATATAATAATTTGGTCTAGAAAGAAAAAAAAAAAATCGATTAATACATACAATTAATAAGCAATTGCTCCCTGGAAATATGAATGAATCAATAGTACGACGAAAATGGGCGTTTGGTTTGGAAGCTTCTGCCTTCCCATCAAGATAACACGAAGGCAACCTTAGCGGCTCCTTTCACTTTAATTACAATAGTAAGAAAGATATTATTATTAAACTTTGTGGTGACTTGACTACTTAATACGTTGTTTGATGAAAAGGTGTTGGGGTTACTCTATAAAAGTCGCTTTCGTGTCATTAATTTGTTCCTAGAGAGAGAAAAAAAGGTAACACAATAGCAAGCTTGTACACTCATTAATGAACACAAATTCTTTCTGGTAAACCTTGTTCCCAAGCATATGGTTTCCTTCATGTTATGCCTAAAGTACAGATGGATAGAAGATACGTGAAAACAACTAAGTTTTGAAGGGTTCTTATAAAAAATAACCAAAATTGATTTTTCTTCTAGTGTTTAAACACCTGTTGGCATATAACGAGTTAACGTGTTTAAAACGCTAACTTATACGGGTTAATGTGTTCAACCCGTTAATTCATAATAGGTTGACGAAATCCGTTAATTCATAATAGGTTGATGAATAGACACATTTAAGTGTTGTTCAATTTGGTTAGTTAATCAATAAAACGTTAAACAGGCTTTTTTTCAAAACATTCTTTAAAATTTGGTTGTTTCTCCTAATTTTTTAAAAAGGATTTATGTTACTAATCTTATATGCAAATAGTAATTTGATGTGACATATTAATGTTATAAGGATAATACAATGTTATAAAGTTATGCAAAACTTTTACAAAATTACTTCTAATAAGGTTTAGGTTCTGACTAGGTGTAGTAGTCTCGCGAATATTTTAAAGAATTCCTAAGCTTGTCATATTTTATTATCTTTTAATTTTTTTTTGTATGAAAAATCTTTTCACCTTTTATCATATTTATATTAATTATGATGCGGGTAACATATCTAATTGGATGGATACAAAATCTTTTATGTATTTATGTAATTAAATAAAATTTCTTCAAAATATTACTGAATAAAAAATGGGAGATAAGAAATCAAATAAGAAAAGATTTCGACCAGTAATCTTATAGGTTGATGAAATTTGAAAAATCAGTTTCCCTCTTACAATTTCCAAAACTGCGGTAGTAAAAAATGAAAATTTCCACAATTTAAATTTAGGTGGAATACAAGTCCAAATCTTCAAAACTGGCAAAACTAGTAGAATTTATAAGAGATTTTCATGGTTAATGCAAAAGAAAGGATGAAATTAGCATATGTTGAAGAATATACATCTCCACTTGTAAGAGGTTCAGAATGTTCAAGTACAATAAGAATCTACCTATAAAGGAAAGTAGATTTGTGGGCTTGAGACGAGTGCTGTTCTAATTCTTAAAAGAAGGCAAACAGAAAAAAAGCATTAACAAATGAGCATAATAATCTATTAGCCATCTGAACCAGTGTGGTTGTCGGAGCATCTGAAGCACCATTTTAGAATTACATGCAAGAGAGTTTTTTAATGCTCAATCATATCTTTTGACACAAGAGGTGCAGTTCGCTTAGCAGCCTTTTACAGCCAGACTTACCACTTTACTGTACAAAAAGATTTATCACGAACTCTTTTTTAATCCCAAAATTTAACAGCTGTAAGCCAATTAATATTGTATACAAAAACACTACTCAGAACACTGTAACTCTATGCGAATCCTTTTAAGTCATTTATCATATATTTCCCTTGCTTTTTTTTTTTTCGCATGTTCTGTTTCAGTAGTAATTACACGTATGATTGAGAATGTTTCTAGTCAACTGCTGATTTCTTTCTTCAGCCATTCTACTCGTCTAAGGTCCGCGCCTTTATGTTTTCTATTATCAATGAGACAGTTCCACCTTGTAGTCTTGTCCACAATCACATTTGATCACACAAGAAATTCCCTGTTAAAAGCAGAGAAATCGATTAGTATAGAAAATTTTAGTACCAGAAAACCGATCAGATGTTTCCTACAATTTGAGATGAGTTGAGCATTCTCTAGTTTCAGCCATCAAATGAGGAGCCTTGGTTCTGTAATCTTGCTCCACAGCCAAAGGCCGTTACAGGCCTGACAAAGTAAATCAGAAACTACTTTGTAACTGTATGAAACAAGTTGACGTTACTAACTGTAGTCACCTTCAGAAACTCAATTTGGTCCTGCAGAGATTGCAAATACTCAGTTTCTCCAGCTTTATCTGATAGAATAGCTTCATGCTCCTCTTCCAATGTCTTTATATCCATTGCAAATAGCTCTGACTGTAATTACCATTATATTAAATAAGAAAGGCCAAATAAGTATCTATACAAGAGTATACAGTAGCATTGAAGAAGAGCCACAACTCATTAAGTGAGCTGCAATTCAAAAGATTTGGCTAAAAAAGAACTCCATTTTCCAGGATAATTATAAAACTAAAAAGAAAAGGTATACACAGCAATGACTGACCACATTCCAGAGTAATCATCTATCATGTACGCACACCAACATGATGACATTCATATGATATTGCATTAAGAACTGACCTTGAAATTATTTGCCCTTGACTTCACGTTCTCAATAGATTGGTTTATCTGACACCAAAGGATTCATGAGTGAATATCAGGTACTGACCAAATTTGAGATAAACGGCATACAAGTAGTTTCCTATGTAGAATTAGCCTCCCCTTGACTAGGAACCAGATGTATTGACAGTCTCTGCATCTTTTAACCAATGGGAAAAAAAAAAAAGAGAACATTTAGGCTTCAAAAAAATTTTAAAAATTTTCCCATTAACTCGGAATGTGTAAACAATTACAAGTTGAATTGTAAAAGTACTTCCATCCATTTTCAGGACAAAAATTATATTCTAGGTCTTTAGGCCTTTAAACAGATTCATTTCAAGTTAAGTAACTTATTTAACTTGAAATGCTATACTTCAAACACTTATCCACAGGCCAACAAATGAGAAAACTACGAACTAAATGTAGCTTATTAAAAATGGAGCTTTTCCCCTTAGTCAATGTCCCAGTTCTTGAGACAAAAATTAAATGAACTAAATCAAATTGAAACAATGATCTCTTCTAGATAATATAAAATATAAGATTTACTTGCAAAAATCAGTGCATGATCCATCTGCAAATGGGAAAAGAAAGATGAACTCAATGAAAGTCTTTCTTCAATAAGTCACCTTGCTGTTCTCTGTAACAAGTTTTGATTTCATCTGTGCTATTCCATCAAGCTTAGCTTTAGCAGAGTCCAACTTGGCCATCAGCGTCTTCCTTGCTTCATTCCCCTGTTATTCCATGAATTAATAAAAAACGGCAACTTCACATATCTCAATGTTTTGATGGGAGGAGTTATTACCGTACAGTCCATGAAGATATGGTTATCAATGCCACACTTCCCTGTAACGATAGTCCAGTGTAAGATGAGAGTATAAAATTGTTTCTGATGAATAAATCTCATGAATTCAGTGATTGCGGCTCAGAGACATCCTTTACAGTAACCGGCATTCTTTATGAGGAAACTCCAGGAGTTTCATGTGTCATATTTGAGAATGGAACCTCTGAAAATATCCTCTAACTGAACATCATTATTTTCGCTCATAAACCACCCTTAGACCTAAATCCACAGCCGACTAATGTGCCTGAACCAAAGATTAAAACACATATGTAGATACTCTGACCACCAAAAACAAGACATATATATGCTCTTTTCATCATAAACGTCAGTCCAGCTTTCATCTTGTCTGTACCAAATTTGCCAACAATAAACAACCAACAAAAACTATAACTCAATTTTCCATTGTGCCTTTTTAAGACAACTAAACAAATTTTTGTAACATTTAACCTTCTAGATTAAGGGAAAAGTTGGGTATGTTGCATACAACTATTATTTCCACATTATTTATTCAGAGCATTTTTATTAAAATTTGTAAACTTTCAAGATGGACAAAAACTAGACAAAAGAAGTAGGTGTCCACGTGGAGCATATTGTGAGCTGCTTGTGTAAATTTGTAAGAAGCAGAAAAATAAACTGGATTATAGGCAAAGTTCAAAAATCAAATACCTTCAGTTTCAGCCATTTGTTCATCAATTTTATCCCTGACCTGTATCATTTCTAATCAGTAGACTATCGAAAATATTATCTGTGAAATTCTTATAAAAGATTATGGAAAACTAAAAGAAAGGAGAAAAAAGAGGACAGTAGAATAACAGCAACAATAAAACTCGGTTGCAATGACATGATTACAAGTTTATGAATGAAACCACAAAAAATTGCAACAAAATACACCAGGAGACTGAAGAGTTGCAAGATTTAATTGTCTTCAGTAAACTAGCAAGCACAAATTAGGTTGAATTGTGTAGCAATCTGATAGCATTCATAAAATATAAAAAATTGGTGGGGTATACAAAATCTTTGAAAAGCTGAACACGCATGCATAAAAGGCACAGTTCTTTCTTATTCTTATTCCTGCTTTTTAACCTAGGACCAAAGCAAACAATAAAAAAACATAGCTACAACTTTAGTATTGTTTGGATACTACCAAATCTGTTGACATAATTCCTCAACACATCATCACCGCCAAGGCAATTCCAAGAACTAAGGAAGTCATATATTCTGCAAAGGAAGTTCCTATAGCAATCTAGAAAGGTATTCAACAACTAGCACAGAAGTGCTCTTGCTATCTTCAGCTAGCCAGGAAGCCACTTTGGCAGATAAAACCAGATAAAGATGAATTCACCATAAATATAGCGAGTCAATAGATTACTTGCTCTAATGCCTCCTTTCTCATCTCAGAAAAGCACAGATATTTATTATGAGGAAAAATTAAAAGAAAAAAAAGATAAACAAAAAGATTTTGCCAGAAAGTACCAATCCCTGCTCAGACATTTCTCTGCTCCTGTGACATTTGACCCAGTCCTATTCAATACACGAAGAAGATGTAAACTGCAAGTTGTGGTAGAACGCAGAATTAATGTAAAGAAAAGTATAAGATTCTAACCTTTTGTTGCTGCAATTTTGCAGTGATATCCTCTAAAACTTTAGCATAGTAAGTCCTGTTGTAGCAAACACATTCTTGTGATAACTATCTATAATATTGCTTGACTTCAATCACTGCAATTTACTATGAATTACCTCTTCTCCATCAG
The DNA here is from genome assembly GCA_013180625.2 of Boswellia sacra. Classification (NCBI taxonomy): domain Eukaryota; kingdom Viridiplantae; phylum Streptophyta; class Magnoliopsida; order Sapindales; family Burseraceae; genus Boswellia; species Boswellia sacra. The sequence continues at coordinate 235,564 of SNVD02010893.1, read as the reverse complement.
TTTGGTGGATAAGCTGACTTTTTCTTGTTGCATGAGAGCCAACGACTGTTCTTTAAGAAAAAAGTATCAAATGAATACAACATTGTAAGTCGGAAAAATAAAATTTTATTCAACTGGTAATTTCCTGTAAAAGAGGGGAATTTTCATAGCCATTATCAGTCACAGGTCATTGTTTAAGCTGAATATTCTATAACTTATTGCCACCAATCAGTATCAATCAAAACGTCAAAATACATTGCAAACAAAGAATGTGTAGCTTGTGAGAGGGTTGTCTCCTCTGTCAAGAAACAGGATAACATTATCGTGGACCTTTATTTGAATATTAAATCTATATAAACACACACATACACATGGATACATAATAGAAAGAATAAAACATAATAGAACAAAGAATAAAACTAAATTATGGTGTATTATGTACCAAAATTTATGTAAAAACTCGTATCTAAAGAATACAACAGAGAAATCAAACAGGACATAAGAATTAGATCCAAATAGCATACAAAATAGGAGCAAGAAAATGAGAAAGTAACGAGATCGCTTCATAATTTAGCCTGCTGTGAAATATCTATTATAATTTTCTATAATAACTTGGTCGTTTCCTCTAAAATGGTAACATCAGCAACTCATTTAATTGGCCAGAACAGAAGCCACAAAGAGAATAGTATTCATTTTCTCCAAACAAATTTTCCTAAATATTGCCAACTTACCCTTCCCTTTCAAATCACATATTACAAAGGGGATACCACATGGCACCGCTGTGATTAGACCGTACCATAGATCCAAAAGTTTCAAAAATTAACACTTTGACCCTTGAATTTCAATACAAACTGAACCAGCATATTAACAACCCTACAAAATCTGAAATAATATGAAATACAAAAATCAAAGTACTAATTTAGAAACCTCTAGATTGCCCCCATCAGAAATATTTTGCACTCAAAGTACGAAATTACCCTTTTCAACAACGCCATGCATCTTTTATCAAAATTACACTTCACAATTTGAACATTTTCTCTGTACCCTTGCCTATGGTTTTCTCATCCACGTCTGCGAAGCTCCAGTTTCAAGAAAGATCTCAACGACAGAAAATTTAAACATTCGAGAATTTCACCTGGTTAAGGGTGGATGAATCAGACTCGAGAGAGGCGATTTTTCTCTGTTTCTCCAATATCTGTGCGCATATCTGACCCTTCTCCTTTGCCATCCTCTCAGCATCTTCCTTAATTTGCTTGGCTTCAGATTTCGCTGAAATTTAATCTAAAACAGCTCAGAAAATAAATTTAAAGAAAAAGAAATAATTCATTAAATGGATAAAGAGATGAGAGAAGTGACCAGAAACGAGGTCGTTTTCCATGGACTGGATGGTGGTGAGATGCATTTGCTCTTCAACGGAGATCTTCGTCGCCTGATCCTCCACATCTGTTTCGATACATTTACAAAATCACAGTTCAAAGAGAGGAAGTAGTGCCAAAATTACAATTGAAAAGAGAGATAGAGATGATGAGATCTGAACCATTCATTTGAGAGCGCAAAGTCTTCATGTACTGCAAGTATTCCTCCATGATTGCGAATCAGCTACACAGTCAGAGAGAGTGAGAAAGAGGTGGATAGGGTTTCGAGATTCCAAAACTAAATTGAAAGAGAAGAAGATCAAAATTGGCGGGAAAGTGTATGCTTCGATTGCGATTCCGTCTGCGTCTTCGTGACGAGGAACTGGTTCATGTTATTTTATTAATTTTTTAAAATTTTTTATAATTGATAATAAGTTGTTGAATTTTGTATATTTAAAATATGTTAAATATTATTTTGTAATACCTTTTTTTTAAATACACATCATAATAAATATCTTTACATTATATATTTTTTAACTAATTTTCATAATTTCAGAAATATTTTCATATAGACAACAAAAAAATTAATAAATTCAAACTTAATTGAAAAAAAAATCAGAACAAAAATTAATAAGAATTTTACAAATTTAATGATCTTCTAATCAAATTTTTGATAAAATTTATTGATTTTATCTGTACTCTTTTTATCCTAGTAAGTCTTGCTACAGCAAACGCATTGTGGAAAAAAAAAAATCAATAAGACTACCTCATGTTGTATTCTATACCACATGGTAATGTAAAAAACATACCTAAGGAATACAACAGAGAAAAAAATAAGAACAGCAGATTTAGAGCTAATAGCATGAGAAAATGAGATGAAGAACATATATAAGAAAGCAATGAAATTGCCATAATTAAGTATGCTTTTTGACATATCAATTGCAATTTTATACATTAACCTGATCATTTTCCTCTTGCATGTGTAACTTCAGCATGCAACTCATTCAGTGGCAGTTTATTAATGACCTCTGCATTAGTATAGAGTGCTGCATGCATAAGACGTCAAATGGAATTCCCACATTGCTGATAAAATGGCCTATAATGTGCAACAGAGATGCAGACATTCTCCAAATGACAAACTTCCAGCAGTTTACTCCACTTGATGAAGATATTGAAACATCAACTTTAAACCACCACAGTGGCTTCTGTCTCCGATGCCTATTTTCTGATTTATTAGACAAATATAGTGTAGAGGTCCAATCAGAAAGGTGAGGAACAAATTACAAATACTTGTTGAACGTGCATATGCAGTATGACACAGTTGTTTCAAATTAACCTCTTTTAAGATTTACGCAACAATAGACCTCAGCTAGTTTCAAGGTTTGTAAAACAAGAGGACTAGCTTTTATGTTTTGTTTCGAGTCCGAATCAAGCAACACTTCTATTAATTGTTCATTTAATTTAGAAAACTCGTAAGTGGGTAATATCAACTTATGTGGAACTCTAGAACTCAACATATAGTCACATATTTAGAATTAGTTATTAAAGGTATCTGTAATATTATCTTAGGTGACATCTGACTTAATTCAGTCTCATATAAATTTTCATAGTCTATATTTTTACTATTATTGGATAAAACAACGTATAACGGTATGAGTTACTTTTAAGATGAAGATATGATAAATTTACTTCCCTCTACAACTCCTCTCAATCTCCTAAGAGACAAATAGTGTACTTGGGATGACTAGCATTAGTATTTATAATATTTGATTAGTCATTTTATTATTGTTATAAACTGTTATCATTAGCACTCATCTTAGATAAGCAAAGATTAACTATTAAACAGATGATAAAAGAACTTAGAAACAGGAATGGCTTGTAGGAGGTTATGAAGAATATTAACCAGAAATGTATATGAAACGGTTGATTAGATTTTGCAAGGATAAAATATACGTGCCAAAGTTTTTGGGCATTTTAGAAGGACGTGCTGCTAAAAGAAGAGAGATACGGTAACCTTTCACCAAAGTTTCTGGGTACTCCAAATCGTTACTCCTCTCTAATAATCAACAATAACTGCTTATCCCTACTTAAAGAGTCTTAGAGAATCAGTGCAAGTTGAAATTCAAAGCCGAATCATACCTAATTAACATTGAAATTAAAAGAAAAAAAAAAAAACAGATGCCAAATCCAAACACCAAAACCCTACAAATTGTTTCATTTTTTTCAATCTTAATTCACATAATCAACCAAAATAATAAAAAAAAGCAAAGAAAAAAAAAAAGGAAAGGGGGCGGGGCGTTGGTGTGGTGTGGGGAGGGGGGAAGCCAATATGTCATGAAGAATCATCATTGTCAAGAAAATTGTATTAAAAACGTGAACATTAATAACAATAATAATATGTGTGGTAAATCAGTTCAGGAGGACACAATTCTGAAAACCTCTTAACAACTATACAGGAAAAACAGAGAAAGTGGCACAGTATGCAGAGAATTTAATGTGTAGCAGAAATGGTAAATTATTTAACGCGCGCATAACCTTGGAGCCCCAAGTGAGACTTTTGGCCTGCAGATTCGCTTCCACTTAGGCACGCCAATCTTAAACCTTTCTCTTCTTTCAATTTCATCCCCTTTCATCATCTCCTTACACATCTCTGTAACTAGAGATGCGGCTCTCTCAGTCTCAGCTCTGTCACCAGTGTCGCGTGTGCCACGATGAAGAGGCTTTTGTGAGTCTTGTGGCGGTTCAGAGACAACCTTGTTAAAATTCCAAGCATGAGTGACAACCTGGGCCTTTCCCTCTGCCGTAATTCTAAACCTTATAACAAGTCTCCGCCTCGTTAGGCCCTTGGCATCCGTCTGAGCAGAACCCACATGAGTACCAACCTTCTTGTGGTGATCCAACCCTTCAACTTCCATGGTTGAACCATCTCTCAATGGCGGTGACTTGCAGTCTGCAAACCGATGATCAACAGGACACAAGAAAGAGTAGTCTCTTGAGTACTTGAGGCTTGCAAATTTGTCTCTCCACACTTGAGGAGGATGAGGGTTAGCCACCATGGGTTTTGTGATAGTTTGAGTATCTTTGGTGAGTTTCCAAATCTGTTTGATTGCGGGTTTCATCCTAGGATAAGGAACAGTACTAGTAGTTGTGCAGATTGTTTTAACCATTGTTGACCACTAGCGCTTCTACTTGGAATGGGTAGGTTATGTTTTCATTATGGCAGGAAAAATGATCGAAGTTTTATAAGAAGATGATCAGGTTGATGGCAGATTGGCTGCGTCTATATCCTATTTATACCAAATGGTAATTGGTTTCCTAATTCTAATCGGTAATACAAATGGTTTCCTAATTCTAATTGGTAACAACTTTTTTAATTCTAATCAAATCAGTATTTAATCTCTGCTTTACACGAAATTGCTTTTGATCCAGAGTCCAGACAATACTTGATTATTTACTGCAATTTTTTTAAGGGAAGTGCCTATATCTTAATCTAGTGTGTGTGGCCATATTATTCTCTGTTTTGCTACTATAATTGCTATTATAATTGTAATTTTGTTGAAACCCATGATGATTATAATTATATAACTTTATTTTGCAAAAGATATTTACAACTTCATGAGGATTCATCATCAGGTGCTTGGCGCTAACCACATCTCTGAGCGTTATATGCTTGTAATTTGAAACATACTATGTATCAGTATTTCAAAAGATGAGGTTTTATTTATTTATTTTTTGTTTCTAAATGTGTCTTAAATGATTTGATTAAATGATTTAATATGAATTTGAAGTTATTATAAAATTCGTTACACCATCACCACATTTCCTTGTCATTGATAAATGAAATATAAATTATTTAAGAAACGGAACTTATGATAGAATTTAGGAAGAGTTTTATTTTTTTTAATTAAATATTGTTAAGTGAATGGTTAATGATGTAATAAATAATATGTTGATCTTTAATATATATCATATCATTTAAGATATATGATTTTGAATAAATTTTAAATGTATAAACTCATTAGTTAAGCCTTACTAGGAAACCTAAATGAGTTGTGTTATAAATTGGCGATCAAGTTATCTTAACTAGATAAACTTATCTCAAAAATTCCATTTAATTAGTATCAATTGTTACTCGTTTATCCTGAAAGATTTCATAAATCAATTTAGCGCCGCTTTTGGAGCTGTTAAAATCCAACATTTTGGCACGAATTATTACTTCACTAATGGTCAGAATTTTTAAGTAATTATTATTTTGTTAATTTATTTATAATTAACTACTATTTCACATGGAAATCTCAAATTTGTTTGTGATTATTGAAAATCAACATGCATTATATTAAATGGGTTGAGAGTTTACACAATTTTTTTTAGAAAAACTAAGTAATTAAAATAAATAAGAATTTTACACATAATGTAAGAATTTTACTTGAGATTATTGAATAAAAGGTCACAACAAATCAAAATAATAAGAATCTTACACATGACGTGAGATTACTATAAATATATATACTAATTTATTGATAATCAAATTCTTTATTTTAAGTGTACTTTTTTTAGCATTGTCCCGTTTTAGAAAACACATTATGATGGTAAAAAAATATCTGTAATATTTAATACAATTTGTTATGAATAACCTCTTCTACCATCAGGTTGCGTAGACAAATTGACTTATTCAGTTATTAATCTATTTTAGTTGTGAATATTATAATCTATAAAATAGAATATTATTTGTTGATTACTTAGGGGCATTGAACAAGTAGTCTTATGAATGTTGGACGTCTAAATAAAATTAAATGTATTAATTCCCCTCATGTAATTATCATCTCTCTTAAACAAGGCCTAAATGATTTCTCAGGGATTTTTCTTATTAGAGAAAGGGACTGTTTGAATTTCCCAATTGGTTTTACAGACCTCTTTGTTTATTCTTTTAACTTCATTATATTTTTCCTTTGATTGTTCTTGATTTGCGTACTTTCAAGAGTTGGAAATTTTCATTTTTCGGAGATGAATTAAACTACTCTCAACAACAATTGCCTTCTAATAATTAGATCAACCAGCTTCTCTTGAGACATTATCGGTGTATAATGGTAAGCTCATGACAAGCATGTTAATGTGTTACATAATCAAGGTTAACAGCTTTATCACTTCCCTACGAGATTATTTTTTAATTAGCAATCCGATTCCTTGAACTTATTATAAGTAGTATATAGCAGTTACCTCTCTTTTAAGTTTCAAACTATTACTCCCACATATATGACTAAAATATATAAAATATATTACTAATTATAACATTTATAATGATATTATCTATCATTATATTGGAAATTCAAAATTTAGATGATAGCATGTAGTTCATTAATGGCTTGGGGTATACCTTCTTTCAACTTTTGATCATGTGGTGATTCTAGATTTTCTTATTATCAAGCACTTCATTTGAAGCCTGACAAGAAGAGTTTCAGTATCAGAGTCAAAGGCCGTCAAGGAGACTCATGGTTAGTAACACTGGCAAGGGAAAGGTCAATTCACTAACAAAAAGGATACCAGCAAACAAAAATAAGTCCACTCCAATGTGAAGATAATCAGGTCAGGTCTAATTACACTCCTTCCATATAACACTTAATTTGGCCGTTACATGGAGGAGACTTGGAGTTGAAGCTCACTAATTGACAAAGATTTCTTATCCTAACCGTCGATTAGCATCATCTATGGCATTCCCACATTGTTATGCTCGTTCTATCTAGTTTACGTCAAGGCTTGAATAATTAGAGTGAATGATTGATTAACCCATATTCGATGTCATTTAGAACTTTTTTTACCTGAACAATCCCATGCATCTTGTGAGATGTCTTTTTTCTTTAATTTCTTTATTATTATTGTTTGTTTGTTTATCTTACTAGTGACATATGCAGTTCACTTTATTTTGCATTACTTCTACAAGGGTAGGGTGCATTTTTATGGTTAAAATGTGAAGGGTACTGGGACTGTTTGCACCCAAAGAATTGATATAAACACCAATTACTTCATCACCCGGTTTGAAAATTCAAAAAGAAATTTATTAATGTAGACACCCTTCATAATACCAAGAAAATCCTTCACCCAAATATATTGTCATTTAATTAATTTTACCCTACACACCCATCTTATTTTCTCTCTTGTATACTACATTTTCTTTTCTTATTGGTTCAACAAAATGTATTTCTTCGTTCGAAAATGCGATCTCAAATAATTCTTTCACATTCTTTCAAGAAATCTCAAATTATTGAGGGGGAATCAACTTCAAATGTTTATATATTTTTTTCATTATCAAGAGAAATTCTCAGCAGTTCCTAAACATTCTGCAGTACTGCACAAAGAAAAAAACAAAAATAAAAAAGAAAGAAAGAAATAAAGAAAGCCATAATAATCTTGATAGATAGATACGGTGGCTCCCAAACTTCAAAACTCTGAATATCTCCATTGCTCAAAGAATCAAACATATTTTTTTTTCCATTCTCGCTCAAATTAAAAAAAAATGCAAGGAAAGGAACATAGTAGTGACTTGAGTTGTGTTGAGCAGATTTGTATTAGTTTGACTGTTGAACTTTTCTCATCCAGATCATATATGAATAAGTGACTTTGCAGAAAATTTTTTTTCAAGGATTTCTAATATATACCTTCCTGATCTATCGTAATTTCTAATAAAAAACGGTGCTAGCTAGGGTTTAAAAGATTAGCACTCATCTCAGTCAAGCAGGGTTTATGAAGAATGTTAAACAGATGATATAAAAAGAACTTTAAACAGGAAAGGCTTATACAATCGAGGTTAGGTTTTATGAAATGTAAATGAAGTAGTTGGATTAGATTTCACAAAGATTAGAGATATTGTGCTAAGTGGACTAGGTTTACTTAAAATTTCTTCCTAATTAGAAACTTTTAACTGTGTCTGTTTATTTGGGTTGTTTTGCAGATAAGATATGGTAGCCTTGCACCAAGCTTTTTGGCAGCAAATCGTAAATCTTCTCCAAATCATCAACATGATAAGAAATTAGCCCCAACTGGAAAATCAATGCAAGTTGGAATTCAAAATCGCCTAGTCAAAGCCAAATAACAATGAAATTCTCTTCAACCTTAATTCAAACATAATTTAAAAAAAAGACCATTATTGTCATCAAGAATCATCGTTTTCAAGAAATTTGCATTAAAAATATCAACATTTAACATTCATAAATATGTTATAGCACGTGGCGATCAGTTCAGGAGGACACAGTTTGTGAAACCCTCTTAACAACTGTACAGGAAAGCAGACAAAAGGGCTCAGTATGCGAAGAATTTAATGCGTAGTAGAGCTTGAATGGTCAATTCTTTAACGGGCGCATAACCTTGGAGCCCCAAGTGAAACTTTTGGCCTGCAGATTCGCTTCCACTTAGGCACGCCAATCTTAAACCTTTCTCTTCTTTCAATCTCACCCTCTTTCATCATCTCCTTGCATATCTCTGTGACTAGAGATGCAGCTCTCTCAGTCTCAGCTTTGACACCAGTGTCATTTATGCCATGACGAGGAGGGTTTTGCGAGTCCTGTGGCGGTTCAGAGACAACCTTGTCAAAATTCGAAGTATGAGTGATAACCTGGGCCTTTCCCTCTGCCGTAATTCTAAACCTTATAACAAGCCTCCGCCTCGTTAGGCCTTTGGCATCCGTCTGAGCAGAACCCAGATGAGTACTACCAACCTTCTTGTGGTGATCCAACCCTTCAAGTTTCATGGTTGAACCATCTCTCCATAGCGGTGACTTGCGCTCTGCAATCCGATTATCGACAGGACACAAGAAAGAGTAGTCTCTTGAGTGCTTGAGGGATGCAATTTTATCTCTCCACGCTTGAGGAGGATGAGGGTTAACCACCTTGGCTTTTGTGATAGTTTCGGTATTTTTGGTGAGTTTCCAAATCTGTTTGATTCGGGGTTTCATCCTGGGATAAGGCACAGTGCTAGTACAGATTGTTTTAACCATTGTTAAAGCTAGGGCTTCTACTTGGAATGGGTAGGTTATGTTTCTATATTGGCAGATAAAAATGATCAAAGTTTTATATGAAGATGATCAGGTTGATCACAGATTGGCTACGTTTATATCCTATTTATACCAAATGGTAATAGGTTTCCTAATTATAATTGGTTTCCGAATTCTGATAGGTAATACATGGTTTCCTAATTCTAATCAGTAACACTCGGTTTCCTAATTCGAATTGGTAACAAATTTTTTAATTCTTATCAAATTAGTATCTAAGTTTTGAAAAATAAAATTTTGGGGCAACGGTTAAGAAATTCTCAAATCAATATAGGCAGTTTGGTCATACATAGCCATTAGAAATAGATCCCGGTAGTTAGCTTAGTATTTTATATGACTCCTACTGAAATACATAGCCTTTTATCTCTGATTTCTCTGCTTTACACGTAATTGTTTTTGATCCAGAGTCCAGACAATACTTTATTATATATTGCTACTTTTTAAGTGAAATGTCTACATGTTAATATAGTGTGGCCCTATTATTCTTTGTTTTGCTACTATAATTGCTATTATAATTGTAATTTTTTTTTGAAACCCAAAGACATTAATTTACTACTTCACGAGGATTCATCATCAGGTGGTTAGCCCTAGCCACTTCTCAAAGCATTATGTGCTTGTAATTTTAAACATACCATGTATCGATATCTCAAAAGATGAGGTTTTCATTTTTCTAATGTGTCTCATATGATCTGATATGAATTTGAAGTTATCATAAAATTCATTATACCATTGACATGTTTACTTGTCATTTATAAATGAAATATACATTATTTGAGAAACAAAACTTATAATAGAATTTGAGAAGAGTACTATTATCTTTTAATTAATGATTGTTAAGTGAATAATTAATGATGTAATAAATAATGTGATAATCTTAAATATATGTCATATCATTTAAGATACAGGATTTTTTTCTTAAATTTAAATATATAAACTCATTAGTTAAGCCTTAATAGGAAACCTAAATGAATAGTGTTATAAATTGGTGATCACGTAGTTATCTTAACTCGATAAACTTTATCTTGAAAATTCCCTTTAGTATTAATTGTTTCACATTTATCCTAAAAGATTTCGTAAATCAATTTAACGCCATTTTTGGAGCTGTTAAAATCCAACACTTTGGCACGAATTATTACTTCCCTAGCCGTCAGAATTTTGAAGCAATTATTATTTTTGTTAATTTATTTATAATCAATTACTATTTCATGTGGCAATCTCAAATTTATTCGTGATTATTGAAAATAAGCACTCATTATATTAAATGGGTTGAGATTTTACACAATTTCTTTTTTAGAAAAAAGAAGTAATTAAAATAAATAGGAATTTTAGACATTATGTAAGAATTTTACTTGAGATGATTGAATAAAAGGCCACAACAAATTAAAATAATAAGAATCTGACAAATGACGTTAGATTAATATAAATATATATACTAATTTATTTATAATCAAATTGTTGATTTTAATTGTACTTTTTTTTAAGCATTGTTCCTTTTGTAGCAAACACATTATGATGGTAAAAAATATTGTAATATTTAATGCAATTAGTAATGAATAACCTCTTCTACCATCAATTTGGGTGGACAAATTGACGTTTTCGGTTATCTATTTTAATTGTGAATATTATAATCAATAAAATAGAACATTATGAGTTGATTAGTGTGGGACATTGAATAAGTCTTATGAATTTAGGACATCCAAATTAAATTAAATGTATTCCCCTCGTGTAATTATCATCTCTCTCAAACAAGGCCCAAATAATATCTTGGGGATTTTTGTTATTAGAGAAATGAACTGTTTGGATTTAACACCAAAATTTTTTTACCAAATGACAAAAAATTTGAGTTGAATTTTCCAATTGGTTTTGCATATACCTATATGTTTATTCTTTTAACTTCATTATATTTTTCCTTTGCTGATTGTTCTTGGTTTGCCTACTTTCAAGAATTGGAAATTTTCTTTTTTCAGAGATGAACTAAACTGCTCTCAACAACAATTGCCTTCTAATTATTAGATCAACTAGCTTCTCCTGAGACATTGTCGATGTATAATGGCAAGCTCACAAGCATGTTACTAGTGTGTTACATAATCAAGGTTAACAGCTTATCACTAAAGAGAATATTTTTTAATCAGCAATCCAATACCTTTAACTTATCAATATGTCGTATAGCAGTTACCTCTCTTTTAAGTCTCAATATATTACTCCTATATATAACTTGATATTATAGAAATAGGGCAACAACTGTTGATGCTATTTAATTATTATAAGAAGGAAATAGTACTTATTTTAATATTTGACAGCTGCTGAAGGAGTGAAGGAGTTAATGAAGCGGGCCGTAGAGTTACAAAAATAAATGAGATATTGGGAGGAGAAACAAGATGAGATGAAGAGAGAAATTGGAGAAAGAAATTAGAGACAGCAAAGTTAAAGCCAGTAGAAACTTTTCCATTATTTGTTGTTTTATTCTTCTTAGTATTACAAAAACTGACGAGCATCGGGGTGTTTATAGAAAGCTCCACCGCCTCAAATCATCGTTTTATATAAGATGAATATTTATCTTTGACCATACACACTAAAGCATTTAATTCTTGTAAAATATCTAATACTTTATAACACTCCTCCTTTTGATATTTTACTATCTTGGGATAATTATAATTACATTAGACTTTGCTAAAAAAAAAATCCAATGGGATAAAAACCTTAGCAAAGAATTATAATTATATCCTAAGTGACACTGGACGTGCTTTATTGCCTCGTTAAAGATCTTGCCAGTTAAATCCGGTGGGAAAAACTTGGGTAAGGGAAAAAGAGTACAATGCATATAATGTCCATAATACTCCCCCTCATGACAACTCCTCCTGATCATGGCAACAAAACAATATTCTTTATTAACTTGGTTGTTTGCTGAGCCACCACATGCCAATGTCGTATACTAATTTTTCAAAAGTTGATGTCGACAATGTCTTGGTAAATAAATATGCAAGATCATTGTTAGAATGGATTTTTTTTCACATTAATTTTTCTACTTTCTTGTAATTCATGCATGTAGAAGAACTTTGGAGAAATATGTTTGGTTCGATCTCCTTTGATATTTCCTCCTCTAATTTGTGTTATACAAGTTGCGTTATCTTCATATATAATTGTTGAAGGATCTATTATAGGAGATAATCCACATGAATTCTAGATATGTTGAATAACATATCTTAACCATACACATTTTCAGTTGGTTTCATGTAATGCAAGGATTTCAGAATGAGTAGAAGAAATAGCAACCAAGGTTTGCTTTGTTGAACTTCATGAAATTGCAGTCTCGTTATAGGTAAAAACATATCCAGTTTGAGATTGAGCTCTATGGAGATCAGATAGATAACTGGTATTAGCATATCTAACTAAACCAGGATTTTCAGAAAGCTCATATAAAAAAAAAATCCCAAATCAGTGGTTCCCTGAAGATAACGAAAAATATGTTTAATCCCATTCCAATGCCATCTAATAGGTGTGGAACTAAATCTTGCTAATAAATTTACTACAAATGCAATATCTGGCTTTGTACACTATGCCGATACATTAGCGCATCTATAACGTTTAGATACAGTACTTCTGGACCAAATACCTGTTCATCATCCTTATTCGGACATAATGGATTCTTTTTAGGATCAAGGGATCAAACCACCATTAGGGTGCTTAATGGATGAGCTTTATCTATATTGAACTATTTTAAAATCTTTTCTGTATATGCTGACTAAAGAACAAGTATGCCGGCTAAACTATGCTCGATCTGTAGGCCGAGATAGTATTTTGTTTTTCCCAAGTCTTTCATTTCAAATTCTCTTTGCAAATATTTAGTGGCATTCTCGATCTCTTAAAGAGTCCCAATTAAATTTATGTCATCAACATATACTCTTATAATAGCAAAATCAAATTCTGACTTCTTTACAAACACACAAGGGCATATGGGATCATTAATGTATTCATCTTTAATTAAGTATTCACTAAGGCGATTGTACCACATTCACCCTGATTATTTCAATCCATCTAAGGATCTTTGCAATTTGAGTGAATACCAAATTGACACTACAAGAATTTTTTAATTATTTGGCACATGAGTTTTTATTTATTTGACTTTTTTTCAAAAAATAGTCACATATGATTTACCAAAATAAAGTCAACCTGCTTTTTTTATATATTTGACACTATTAACTTTTTATCTAATTTACTACTTTGCCACTAGATATAAATGTGTTTCGAGAATGATTTTTATCACAAATTTTTCGTTTCCCTCTCCTAATAACCCTAGAAATTCTTTCTGTCTCTTTCATTGTCTCAATCACTTCCTCACTTCTTCGAATCACTCAAGCTCTCCCTCGTTCCTTGCCTCTCTTCACTAATCATAATATCCTTTCTCTAATCAACAACAAATATTTTATATTTAACAAAATCCATTAATCAGCAAATCCATGGAAGAGAAGGTGCGATACTCATGGATTTGAAAGATTCAACATGGAGAAGGTGTGACACTCATGGTTTTCTCTAATTAGAAAGCCCTTGATTTATGTTGATTTCATTTTTTTTTCTTTCAAGCCTTGATTTTCCAACCATGTGTAACATGCTTTATAAAAGGTAAAAGAAAAGGAAAGTGAGCCAAGATCTACCCACGCTGCTCTCTTCTCATTGTCACTCAGCTCCTACTCTCTCAACGTTGACGACACATGTGAGTTCAAATTTCTCTTTTTCCTTATAAAATAAAAAGAAAAAAGAACGTCTCTTATACTTTTGCTTTGTCTCTAATCTGTCTAAAGTACAAAATCTATGTTTTTTAGTTTTTTATTCTTTGCGATTTCCCTAAAATTATCTCTGGTTATTTGTTTTTTTCCCCTTTTTGTTTGCTCTTTAATTCTTAAATTTGCGCTTAGTCTTTTTAAGTTTTTATACATTTATCTTAAATACTTTTTTCTTTTTTATTTTTTAAATCTCTTTTATTTTATAGTGTTAAGTTTTTTTTCTTATTCTGAAATGATAAATTTTTACTATTTTTGTTTAAATATATATTTTTGTCCAATCCCCTTTTCCAAGTTGGTGTTTAGTTTTCTCACGCCTATTTTCTTTGATTTACTTTATTTCTATTATTAGCGTTGCATTAAGATATGGTAGACTCTGTATTTGAGTTTGTACTTGGCATTAATTTTTGGGCTTTTTTCAGTTAAGAAATTTTGGTTTATGGTTTCTATTTTCTTGTAGTTTATAAAGTGTTGTTTACATATGCAATATCTTAAATTTTTTATAGGCATATATAAAATCAGTTTGTAAAATCAAATCTGTTTTTCTTGTAGCACAAGATTGAACACACAAATCTCTATCTCTGGGTTTCAGATCTAAGAAAGCTTCAGCCACATGTCACGGCCTTATTGTTTCACCGCTTAGACCGTGCGGCCTTAGGCGCTCAATTACCCGAACTTGCACCTAAGTAAGCCTTCAAACCCTTGTCAATGCCAAGCAAGATCAAAGGAAGCAAGAGAGAGTTAGGAATTGTATAAGTGTTATTACTTTATAAGGCAATTGTACAAGAGAGATGTGTAAGGAAGTGTGTTAGTGAAACTCTCAAGGAGAGGACTTGTTGCGTACAAATGAGGGCTCACCCCTATTTATAGAGGAGCTCCTCCTCAACATGTGGCTAGGAATACGCCACTTGTCTACACCTCATTTATCCTCTAGAAGCATCTTTAGATATTTTACAAGACCTAGAAATATCTAGCTATAAATATCTACTAGGCTCCAGACGTTTTTAGAGAACCCTAGACACTAGAGAACTTTACGGTCTTCTAGAAGCTTCCGAAGTCTTCCACGCTCTTCCATCACCTTCCAGAACCTTCCAGAGTCTTCTAGGATCTTCTAGGGCCTTCTTATGTCTTCTGCATGCTTCCAGAGCTTTCTAGAGTCTTCCGGAGTTTTCTAGAAGTGTCCGGAATATTCTGGAATGTCCTAGAACCTTCTAGAAACTTTCGGAACGTCACGCCCATTCTTTACGCCATTGAATCCTCCTCGACACAAGGATCCCAAATCACTATAACACTTACCCTAGAATCCTTTTCTTTGGCGCACTTCCGAGCAAGTTTGGCACAAAACCGTGCGCGCGTCACACGGGGCGTGACATCCTCCCCCACCCGATTTCGCGACGCCCTCGGCGCGTCTTCGAGGATGCACCATCGGTTGCGAGCAAGCAGTCTTTCCTCCTTGTCGTCGCTTCCTTCTCGCATGCTTACGTTGCCTTTTGGTTGCCTTCGCCTGCGTACCCATGTACTTGGCAACTCCATTCGCCATCTTGCCTCCCTCCATGTAGCCTTCCTCTATGCGTACTCCTTTACCATCCTCTTGTAATTGCATCACCCCTAGATGCATGGTGTTGGAGCTTGACGTGGCTACAGTGGAAAGCATGCATGGACCACCCTCCGAGATGCAAACCGCATTGCATCGAGGCCATATCATCACATCATAGCGCCTCAAAAAGTCCATGCCTAACACCACATCTGAAGTATTCAAGGGAGCTGCGGAGAGATCAACCTTACCTCTCCAAGGACCCAATTGCAGCTCAACCCCACGAGCGACTCCATCAAGGGGTATGGCTTCCGCATTCGCCGCCTTGATCCGTGCTCGCCCCTTCCCGAGTCGAAGGCCTAACCTCTTGGCCTCGCTAGTACCAATGAAGTTATGCGTGGCACCCGTATCGACCAACACCCTTGTGGTCTTGCCATTGATGCGTGCCTCCAATTGCATCAATGATTGGTCTAATGGCTTGGGAGATGCAGAGGTTTGTGTTAAGGAATTAAGGACTTGCATAGCACCCATACGTGCCGGCTCCTGTGTGTTCTCACGTTCCTGGAGCATAGCACTTAACGCTCGCCTCTTTGGGCAATCCCGCGCCCAATGTGGACCATCGCATAAGAAGCACTTCAAATTGGGCGATAACTCCTTCTTGTTGTTCCACCTACGATGGTCATCACGTCTCCTATCTCTACCATTATGGGAACGTTGATGACGCGGAGGTCTATCCTCCTCTTCATTACTATCATGGTCGTAGGAAGTTTCAATGTGTTTCGAAGACTCACCTCTATGGTAGTCGACAAGCGTCTCCGCAACGGTGAGTGCAGTAGCGACATCCTTCACTCCCCGCCTTTGCAACTCTTGGTACGCCCATGGTTGCAAGCCGTCCATGAAGTTGAAGAGAAGATCATCCTCGCTCATGTTCTCAATTTGCAACATGAGTGCAGAGAATGCTTCGACGTACTCCACAATTGAGCGGGTGTGTCTCAATTCCTTCATTCTTTTTCGCGCCTCATGTGCCACATTCTCCGGATAGAATTGGCGCTTCAACTCCTTCTTCAAATCATCCCACGTGCTGATGATACACGTTCCAGCCTGCACTTCTGCATACTTGCGACGCCACCAACTTGCCGCGAGATCGGTAAGGTAAAGCGTAGCAGTGTTTACCCTATTTTTCTCATCGAGCAAGTTGAGCGCATCGAAGTAATGCTCCATATGCCACAGGAAGTTGTCCAACTCCTTGGCGTCCCTCTTCCCTGAGTATTCCTTGGGTTTTGGGGCTTCAACCCTTGGAATAGCGAGCGTAGGTGGCACTACCACAGCGCCACTAGCCACCGACTTTTTGCACAAGGCTACCTCAGCCTTTGTGTCTTCTAACCCCTTACTAAACTCGTCCATCCGAGTTTCGACCTTAGCCAAGACCTCCAGCACCCTTGCTTGGAAGGCATGTAACTCTTGGCGTAGCGCTTCGGTGGCGGCCTCGGAACTTTGCATGAATTCCTTGAGCTCATTACCTTGGCTTTCCACCTTGCCATTGAGCTCCTCCACGCTTTGTTCCACGCCTTGTTCTAGCCTATCTAGCCTCTCTAGCGTATCGGCCATGGCTAGCTCTACCTTGACTATCCGAGTCTCTAAAGCACTCACCACATCCCGAGATTTCTCTTGGCCACGGGGTTTCTTGCCGGTGGTGGGGGCAATTTCACGCCCACGTGACTCCTCAGTCACAGTCACCTCTGATGCCATACCTTCTACCCTTCTTGCTCTTGATCACACAAGAACTTGGCTTCGCAAACCTTGGCTCTGATACCAACTGTCACGGCCTTATTGTTTCACCGCTTAGACCGTGCGGCCTTAGGCGCTCAATTACCCGAACTTGCACCTAAGTAAGCCTTCAAACCCTTGTCAATGCCAAGCAAGATCAAAGGAAGCAAGAGAGAGTTAGGAATTGTATAAGTGTTATTACTTTATAAGGCAATTGTACAAAAGAGGTGTGTAAGGAAGTGTGTTAGTGAAACTCTCAAGGAGAGGACTTGTTGCCTACAAATGAGGGCTCACCCCTATTTATAGAGGAGCTCCTCCTCAACATGTGGCTAGGAATACGCCACTTGTCTACACCTCATTTATCCTCTAGAAGCATCTTTAGATATTTTACAAGACCTAGAAATATCTAGCTATAAATATCTACTAGGCTCCAGACGTTTCTAGAGAACCCTAGACACTAGAGAACTCTACGGTCTTCTAGAAGCTTCCGAAGTCTTCCACGCTCTTCCATCACCTTCCAGAACCTTCCAGAGTCTTCTAGGATCTTCTAGGGCCTTCTTATGTCTTCTGCATGCTTCCAGAGCTTTCTAGAGTCTTTCGGAGTTTTCTAGAAGTGTCCGGAATATTCTGGAATGTCCTAGAACCTTCTAGAAACTTCCGGAACGTCACACCCATTCTTTGCGCCATTGAATCCTCCTCGACACAAGGATCCCAAATCACTATAACACTTACCCTAGAATCCTTTTCTTTGGCGCACTTCCGAGCAAGTTTGGCACAAAACCGTGCGCGCGTCACGCGGGGCGTGACACATAGCTTTGATACTCATTAGAGAATTCAATCTTCACACTCTCTTTGTCGAAGCTTGCTGTCATTATCCGGCCATCAAGGACGGCATGGAACAAGCAATTCCAAAGGTCAAAATTTAATTTTTGAGTCTTTTTACTATGTTTTGTTTCTTTTCTATTGAGTTGTTTACTCTCTTCTTAGCTTGATGCAATCACGTGACTCACTTGCCTTTTGGTTAATTTCAAAATTGAATGAAGTTTTAGTGTTATTGCAATATAAAGTCATAACATGGTGTTAGCCCTAAGGCTACATGATAATTTTGATGATAACAATATACATTGATTCATTGTGATTTACTAACATGTTTATTTATGTGCAAGAGCAATATCATTGAAATAATTTTAAAATCAAGAAGAGGCTTATTAAAATGAAGTGTTGAAGCTAAGGAGAAGACTACATGTTAAAGGCACCAAAGTTTAAGAACAAGGTTTGATTCAAGGAATGTGACACATGAGCAATGTTCAATCAATTGGTCATATATTTCTCTACAAATATCCAAATGATGTGATTCTTAAGCCTTTGGAAAGCTTACTCAATTTATAACATTTCATATGTTTTAAAGAAATTCAAATTTCAAGTGCAAGGTTGTCCAAATCATCATGCAAGTTGAAAGACAAATGGAAGCAGCTGACATGAGCACCGAATACTCTTTGGACATATCTTGAGCTAGAAAAATCAAAATGACTTGATTCTTACGGAATTGGAAAGATGACTTAATGAAGAACATTTCATATGTTTTGAAGAAATTCAAATTTCAAATGGAAGGCTGACATAATTGACATGCAATTCGGTGGATTGACACAAAGAAGAAAAATCAACTCACATGAGCACCGAATGGTGTTTTGGCCATATCTTAAGATAGAGATATCCAAATGCTTTGATTCTTAATGTTTTGGAAAGATTATTCAAATATGCAGATCTTTTATGTTTTGAAGAAATTCAAATTTCAAACGGAAGGCTGACAGAATTATCATTCAATTTGGTGGACTGACACAAGAAAGAAAAATCAAGTCACATGAGCACCGAATGGTGTTTTGGCCATATCTTGAGTTACAGATATCCAAATGACTTGATTCTTAATGCGTTGGAAAGCTTATTCAAATGTGCAAATTTTTATGTTTTGCAGATTTTCAAATTTCAAACGGAACATTCACAAAAATGGAAGACAAGATTACAGTTTTTATGGTGGGCAGAAAATTTGGAGTTGGTGTCTTCACTTGATTAAGTTCATCTCATTTGCCTATAAAAGGAGCCATTCTCCCATGCATTCAAGCAGTGCAAGAGAATCATTTTATCAAGCAAAAAGCAAGAGAAATATCAAGTCTAGAGAGCTTTTATATTATTTATCTACTCTTTGAAGAGAGTTATACTTTTGTTGTAAAAATTATCTTTGTTCTTGTATTGTGGTGAGAGTGAGATATTATTGTAAAGGATAATAGTTATCCTTGAGAGAACTCTTGTTGTGTGTTATCAAGAGTTGAAGAAAGTTGCCTTGGTGAGGTTGTTCATCAAGAAGAACTCTTGGTGTGGTGTTATCAAGAGTTGAAGGAAGTTGCCTTGGTGAGGTTGTTCATCAAGAAGAACTCTTGGTGTGGTGTTATCAAGGGTTGAAGGAAGTTGCCTTGGTGAGGTTGTTCATCAAGAAGAACTCTTGGTGTGGTGTTATCAAGGGTTGAAGGAAGTTGCCTTGGTGAGGTTGTTCATCAAGAAGAACTCTTGGTGTGGTGTTATCAAGAGTTGGAAGAAAAAGTCTTGGTGAGGTTGTTCATCAAGCAAGTTGTAAAGATTTCTACAACTTAGTGGAAAGCTTAGCTCGTGGAGCTAAGAGCCCGTGGACGTAGGCAAGGTTTGCCGAACCACGTACATCGAGTTTGCACTCTCTCTATCCCTATACTCTTTACATTTACTTGCACTTGTGATTGTTCATTATTATTATTCTCTTGATTACATATTTGATAACTTCTAATTTCATCTTCTTCACCTTCATTCTCAAAGAAAGAGTAAACTAATTTTGATCTTTCAAGAAAAGTTTTACAAATCCGTTTTGATAAATAAAAACCCAATTCACCCCCCCTCTTGGGTTGCCATACCTGGGTCAACACATGGGACTATTTCTAATGGCTTGTGAAGTTAGAAATGTGAAACTAGTGTTATTGGACTTTTTTGCCCACAAAAGCTTATACCTCATTATGAAGTTGCCTAGTAGCACTGAAGGAGATACTTTCTACTTCAAAAAATGTAAGTTGATACTTAGATTTCTAAGAATGTTGATGTGTTTGTAGTATATTTCTAGGGATTTTTTCTTTGCTTAGTCACTCAATTGTAAATTACTCTTTCCATATGCAAACATTAAAGTACATATGGTTTCTTATAAAATTTAGTGGGACATGGATTGTGATATGAATCCGTGGTTTTGTAAATCCATTTCTTGGACTATATAGAGGTTTTGCAAAGTCAGTTGAATTGACTGCCATAAAGGTGTTGACCTTGGAGTATGTACCAGGTTTTATTCTAATCAATTACTTTATTTATTTGTTCTTTTGTTGGATATAAGGGGTGAATTAGGAAGCCAAACAAGCTAAGTCTAGCACTAGCAATAGATTGTTACAATGGCAATATTGATATGAGATTGTTACTTTTGTATCAAGCATTAAGATCAATGAGTTGGATATACTAAATTTATGGAGTTTTAGCCGTTCTGAAATTGATTCGTGTGCAATTGAATCACACTTGATTCGAGTAATTAATATTACGCTAGTTGAATATCAATTTATGCTACTTGCTATTCCTAATGCTAGATGTAATATTGAGCACTTGACATATGTATGAAATAATTAACCAAAATTAATATATTGATTGCATACATTAAAATAAATCAAATTAATTAGCATTTATTAACATTTTCTCATGCATTGTTTTAGGCCACAAATTTTTTCCCTTTACAAATAAAGGTTCATTGCTTGCTTACAAGATTTATTTACATAATAATATTCACTTGACAAAGTTAAAACACATGATCCCATTTCTTTATCTAACAAAGGCTAATTTTATGGCAACTTTCAACTGAGCTCCCAAGCTTTAAATCATTATTTCTAGATATTACTTTTAGTTTGGGAAGGCTGTTCAGGTCTATTGTGTTCCCTATTATTTTTTATTTTTCTCTATTTCTCTTTACTATGCATTTTATTTGCTTAATTAAGATGCTTTGGTTAATAGATTAAATTAGTTGATTTTACATAATAGCTATATCATTTTGCACAATGCTTATGTTTTTCCCTTTATTTGCCTTTTTTTTTTATACAATAGCTATATATATCATAACATATGTGTGCATAGCTGTATTATCACTACAAGAATATTTTTTATATTTGTCACTTTGCATTTTTTTTATTTGACAGTTTTTTAAAAAAGTGAGAAGTATAACATTGGTTTAGAAGTCAAACCCATTTATTTATCATATTTGTCATATTTGTCTTTACTCAATTACATATTTATCACAGTTTTTAAATTGTGATAAGTATGTGAATTCTAAAATTTAAGTAAAATTATAGTAATTTCATTTTTTTATTTAGATAAATATTAAGAAATTCAAATAGTAATATAAATATTTTGTTCAAAAAATTATGATTTTATGGTTAAATATAGATATATTAGAATTTAAAATCTTTAGCTAACAATTTATAAATAATAGAAAAATTAAATAATATATAATGGTTAAATATAAATTAGAATGCATATGAAAAAAATTAAAGTATTAAACCTGCAAATACTTTTTAGGGGTGATTATGATAAATTATAATGTTTTAGAAAACCACGTAATTTTACTAGACTATATAAGCATAATAATTCCTAATACCTAAGCCATATTCCCTTCCCAGCCGTCTCCTTCCTTCTTGCTTAAATCCCTAAACCGATGCACCACCATCAGACCACTCGGCCATCCGCAGCTCCCTCCAGCGTCCGTTGCAGGCTCGCAGCACCTCCACGGCTTTAGATCACCGTCGAAGCTTCAGCGCTGCAGCACCTCTACCGTCGTAACTCCAGCATCGCAGGCACAGCGGCTCCACACCTCCAGCTCACTGTCGCAAGACCACCACGCCTCCAGCTTGCTGTCGCAGGACCGCCACGTCTCCAGCTCACTGTCGCAGGGCGGCCACGCCTCCAACTCACTATCGCAGGACCTCCACACAAACCACGGCTCCAGCTCGATGTCGCAGCACCCTCCTTCACGCCTCTAAGCACATTTTTGTTGTTATGGAATTGGGAAAAGAGTGATGGAGGGTGTTTTGTTGGAAATTTGTGGTCTGATATTTCTATGTTCTTACCATCAGTTCCTTATATTCGAGTTTTATGGTACTTGCACATATAAGATGATATTTGAATTTATGTGGGTGATTTTCGATTGCCTTTTACATGTGGGCTTGGCTTGGTTGGAATTTCTGATTTTTGTGGGCTAGATTCTGTGTGTATGGATTGGATTGATCACCTTTTTGTTGGAATTGATTTAGACATGCAACAAATTTATTGATGCAGATGATAGAAAAAAGAACTTTTATGTGGTATTTCTTCTAAGCTGATAACTTTGGCTCTCTGATTTTCTCTATCAATAAAGTTTCTGCTTTTGCATTTTGTATTTTTCCTTTTCCATTGCAAGCCTTGCCTTGACTAATTACTATTGGCATTTCCTTTTGCCCTGAATTTGTTTTCTTACTTCAACAACTTGGTTGTAGGCAAAAGGTTGCCATCCTGCTAACAAATAATTTCTCATCATGGGTTGGCTGACCAACATACTGAAAGGTTCCAGTTATAAAGGGCAATATCATGGGAGATATGCAGCTGATAGAACTTGGGATGAGCCTCGTTATTCTGTGGTAATCAATTTTTTTTCTGGTGTTAAGATTTTCCTCGCTGCTTTTGCGTCTATGTTGATCACATTAAACTTTTATTATTTATTTATTTATTTATTTTTGTGTGTGTGGAATAGATACATGGTTTGAAGTCTAATACTCCTGCATATATTTTATCCTGGAACTTACTTTTCAAGTTTTTCCTATGCCTAACGAACTATGTATGCAAAATAGGACCAAGATGATTCATCAGGTTTTGATAGAGAAGAAATTGATCGCGCTATTGCAATATCCCTTTCAGAGGCAGGATGATTCATCAGGTTTTGATAGAGAAGAAATTTATCAGCTCAGGCACTAGGTGATTATCTTTTCTTCCTCATCTGGTAAAATCATAAGGTTGAAGAAAAATAAGCTTTAGTTTTCTTTCTTTTATCTGACTGTAATATTATGATCAAAACTTGTTATTGTTTTGGAGTTAAAACATTCTTTCTTTCACTTTCTCCTTCTCTTCTTTTGCATTGACATGACTACAAGCACAATCTATAACATATTGTTGGAAAGAGTATTGAAATCTTACAAAAAAGAAAAAGAAAGAAAGAAAAGATATGTTGACTTGTAAGATGGAATATCCTGCTTTCAAGATTATGTAAAAGATTCATATACAATAATAAGCTTATAGTCTAGGTGTTGTAGGAATCTGCTATTGCTCCTTTCACATATTCTATATATAGTACCCATTCTTATATGCATGCAACTTGTTGCTGTTAATTTTAAACCATAAATCTTGTTGCTGTTAATTGATGTGAAATAGTATATGTGATGTGTGCTGCTGATGCAGGAAGTTATAAATGAGGAAGATGAAAAATTGAAGGGCTTGAAGAAAAATTGTGGTCCGTATTAACATCTCTTTTTGGAACCTGGATTTTAATTGTTAGGTTTTGAAATGAGGAATGGCTGAATAACAAACTGAAGGTTAGTGCTAAAATTGATAACTATTTTCATTTCTAAGAGAAGCCTAAACTCAACAGACATTGACATTTGCATGTATATTCAGGTCATGATTTATTAAGACATGTTAGTGGTTTGTTTATAATTTAGTAAATCAGGAATGGATAACAGTTTCTTTGATCTGAAATCAATCTGTCTTCACATGCCAATTGGACTATGCATTATGCTCCACAGATGCCCTTTCTCTTGTTAGAATCAAACTTAGAATGTGGCAAATCTTTGACATAGTGCTCAGAGGGCTTCTCTTGTTGCCAATATATATATATATATATATATATTCATTTAAATTTATGTGACAACACAAGTTTCACAATATTCTGTACTTGATTCTGTACAAGTTTCACATTCGTAATATTTCTGTTATTGCGCATGTCGATCATGATATGGAATGTTCTTTTTTACTTATTGATTTTTTTGTCCAGTGTACTTCAACAATTTGAGTCTATGAGATCAAATTTTCCATCCCATGTATTGCAAATATGGTTTATTTGTATTTAATAAATTCAGCTTTTATATTTACGGTATTTGTTCGATTTAATCTCATAATATTATAAAACTTAGATTTTAAATGAATCAATCGTAGACGGTGTAATTATTTAATTTTTAACCATTGTAGTGGGGTTTGTTGGTCATTTAAATTGCACAAACCTGAGCTGGTAATCGTTATCATGCCTTCAAAGCTATTGCTGTATATATTTTTTTAATTTTGAAAACTATTATACTTGGCGGTCAAAAATTGCCAAGTATATATTTTTTTAATTTTTAAACCTATTATACTTGGCAGTCAAAGACCACGAAGTATAGTCAGATGCATATTTGGCACTTTGACCGACCGCCAAATATAGTCAAATTAACTATATTTGGCACTGCCATTGGTGGCGCTTTTAAGACCGTCAAATATATACATATTTGACGTCAAAGACTGCCAAATATGATCATTTTTCTTGTAGTGTATTTTACGCAATGCTTTCTTGGTTATCTGGACTTATCTGCCTTGGCGACTTTGAGATTATATTTGTTAGGCTGCTAGTCTCTATGCACTCACATCTTATTTCGTTATTTTTCATATTTAAAAAAAGGGAAAAACAAGACAACAAGAACATTGAATTGAAGTAAATAAGGATTAGTGGTAGACTGATAACATATTATTTTTCAAGTCTTTATTTTTGCTTCTACTACTGTATACTACAAGAAATTTTGGAATATTTGACACATTAATTTTTATGTATTTGACAATTTTTTATAAAACCATAAAATATGATGTACCCAAAAAAAGTCAACCCATTTTTGTTTATATTTGACACTATTAACTTTTATTTTATTTACGAATTTGCCATTCTATATATATTCCCCTTTCGTTTTATCTTTTTCAACTTCCTTCTTTTGCTTTTGCCCTAAATCTCTTTCCCTCCTTCACTCTTTCAACCGCTCTCTCACTTTCTCCTTTATTTTGCTGCTCAATCCCTTATCTCCCTCACTCGATCAATCATTTGATTCACTTGCAGCCAATTCTACACTAATCTTTCTCTTTTTCAATCAACTCTCAGCTGCTCAATCCCTCGTCTCCCTTGCTCCCTCACTCATTGGTTTCTCTTGCTCAAGAAGGATATCGCTCACTGGTCTCTCCATCACACTCTCTCTCTAGTTCATGTAAGCTCCTATCCTATCCTCTCTCTCTCTCTCTCTCTCTTTCTCTATCTCCATTCTCTTTGATTTTCCTGGTGCAGTAGGTTTTTATTTCTTATTTGTGGTGGGTTTGCTGTAGTTAGAAGGGCTAGTTTGCATGTGTGCATGGGGAAGGAGAAAAAGGCTTTCGAAAACTTGTATTAGAATTCTAGGTTAACTGGAGTTGTGGTGGATTTACTGGAGTTTCTCGATTCGTGGATCCTACGGTAAGATCAACTTCTAATATCTTCATCTCGCTTTTATTGGTTATGTTTTTTCATATTTTATTGAATTTCTTTTGTAGGTTTTCTTTTCCTGTTTATGTACGTTTGTAGAGATACCTGAAAGATGAGTACATGATCGTCGAATCTTATTTTCTTGTATTATTAATCCAAGATCTAAAAATCGTGGAAGGTTTTTGTGTTATTTAAACAAAGAAAACAAATGTAAGCAACTATAGAACAACTTTATTTTGCTGGATTTTGAGATGCAATATGATGAGCTTTACTTGAAAATTTTTCTTGAAGCCATAGAAAAGTCTAGGTGCTTGATAGCTAAATGCTATGGATCTAAACCTTTTGATGGCTACATGTTGATTTATACCTTTTATGCTTGATTATATTGCAGTTCAACAAGGAAGAAAAATATAGTGATGAAGAGATTAATGATATCAGATCTGAGTGGGCAAAGCATGTTACCCAAATCATATTATTGAAGCATACCTAAGAAAAAGCTTGAAGATAAGGTTGAATACAAGAAATAATTAACTTATACATAAGGTTTTCATATTTGTCAATTCTTTCTAACATGTGTATTTCTAATGTTGCAGCCTTGTAGATTGAAGAAGTCATGTTGATTGATTTTGTTGATATATATGGTGTACATTGGTGGGTTATTGAAAAGATAACTACAGTTATGGTGATGGAGATGGACTGCATTTTGTGGCTAACATCATTAGCGTGTATAGATTAAGATAACATATGCAAATGTTAAATTTTGGCAACATGCATGCAATTGTAAAGTGCCCATTGCTCATTTGAAAACTTTATGGATCACTTACCTAATAGTGGAGGAAAACTTCAATTGATCAATTAGAGAAATCTATCTTGAATTTTTATATTGGATGCCTCCCTTTGATCTAACTTTGACATGGTATAAGTTATGTTTTTTCATGTTTTGCTATGCCAGAATGCAAGTATTTTGGAATATTGTTTATGTTAGTACTAACCTATTTTGCACTAATGATATTGTGTTTCTTGTGAACTATTAAAATATTTGAGAGACAAGAAAGAAGGAATCAAGAAATCTGAAAATCTGTGTTAGCCTAATATAAGGCGACTGAATTGGCTTGGTTATATAATCAAAGAGTTAGAGAAAGTTCTGTCAATTTTGCCACCCTTATGCAGGGACTTTTTGAAGAAAAACCAAGTGATACCATGGATAAATGACTAAATAGGTGGTTTGCATGTTCTATTATGTTTAAAATTCACATATCAAGATGGTATGTTTAGGATGTTTATGCTATGTTGAAATACAACTTAGCTAGAATATTGTTTATGTTTTTGTATGTTTATGAGTTTCAAGGTACAATAATATAAATTATTATTATTATTTTAAAAGTTAATACAATTATCATATTTTTACAAAAGAATATATAGTATAAATGATACATCTATTTTCATAATTTTTTTAAAAATATTTATATATTATAATTCATATTTGACGGCAAAAAACATTCAAATATGATAATTAAGAAAAATACTATTATGAAAACTTGACAATAATAAACAGTCAAATATAAGCAAAAATTCTATCATTGCTTTACAGTACACAAACCGCCAAGTATAAAAAATATTATTTTAGAATAATATTTGTCTGTAAAAAGTAGTCAAATATTATAACACCATCATATACTTGACGGTTAAACACACTCAAATTTGAAAAAATTCGACCGTTACGTTCATCATATTTGACTGTTATTGTCAAACAAGTTTCATAATTTCGGCCGTCATATTTGACAGTTTCTGTCAAATATTTCTTCTAGAAACAATCAAATATTGCTAAAAAATCAGTTCCAATGGCATATAAACTTGACTACTTTTTAAGACTCAAGTATGTTATAGTATTATATTTGACTGTTTGACCAACTACCAACTATTTTCATATTTGACATGCACTAACCGTCAAATAATATCATATTTGACTACAAAAAATAGTCAAATATTTGTTTTTTTCTTGTAGTGGCATGATCAAATATCTAAAAGTAATTTTATCCATTATCGGGGCATAAGTTTCATCAGAATCAATACCCGGTCATTGAGAAAAGCCTTGTGCCACTAAACTACCGTTATATCTGACAATCTCATTTTTCTTATTTCTTTTTCTAGTAAGCACCCATTTATATCCAACGGGCTTTACATCAATTGGCATTTGGGCTACTGGTCCAAAAACTTCACGTTTGGCCAAGGAAGCTAATTCTGATTGAATTACTTCTTTTCATTTAGGCCAATCATGCCTTTGTCTATATTCAACCACTGTATATGGTTCAAAATCATCATTCATAATGTTTATGGCTACTACAAATGAAAATATATCGTCGATGATAATTTCCCCATGATTCCATATTTCTTTAGTATACTTAATAGAGACTTCCTTGTTTTTATATGCCACTTTTGAGGCACACTTCTCATTAATAACTTGTACCTCTTTAGAGGTATGTGTTTTATTAGAAACATTTATTTATTCAGAAGACAAATTAGAAAATGTGGTAACTCGATTATTATTTTTAATGGGACTGATATTTACCGCTTTTCTTTTTCAGGGGACAACATCTTTTGATCCAAGCGGTCTATCAAGCTTTAAGCATGTAGTAGATTGACTATTCATTGTTGCTTGGGGAGTTTGTTCAACAAGGATCTCAATTCGTGTCAGTGTATTCGTAGCATATATATGTGATTTTGTTATCTCAGTTGCGTTAGTAAAAGTAGTCGGCATTTGATTAGCAATATTTTGAAGATGTATTATCCTTCGCACTTCATTTTTCCATTGAGGTGTGGGAGGATCAAGATGAGATAATGTTTCTAAATTCCAAGAAAGTTCTTTCTTGACTTCAGACTGCATATGCCTACCTTTAGGAGTCATTTTTTGTTTCCTTAAACGTGAAAAAAAATGTCTCATCAAAACGAAAGTCTACAAATCGGGTGGTAATTAAAAAGATCACCTATCGTGGGTTATAAATATCTGATAATAGAAGGAGAACTGTAATTCACATAAATCCCTAATCGACGTTGAGGTCCCATTTTTGTTTGTTTTTGGGGAGCAATAGGAACTTGTACGACACAACCAAAAATTCTTAATGAGATATATTGGGTTGTTGGCCAAGTATAAGTCGTAATGATGAATATTCATGATAAGTAGTGGGCCTTAATCTGTTTTTGGGTAGCATGCAAAAGAGCATGCCCCAGACAGAAGTTGACGATTGCATTCTTAATAATAAAGTACATGCAATTATCTACAGTTGCCTTATAAATGATTCTGTCAAACCATTTTGGGTATAAACATGTGGAACAGGGTGATCAACATCAATTACAATGGACATACAATAATTATCAAATGCTTTTGATGTAAATTTACTAGCATTATCCAGACGTATTGACTTAATAGGATGATCTAGAAAATGTATCCGTAATTTGATGATTTGAGCCAATAGTCTAGCAAATGCAACATTTCTAGTTGGCAATAAACAAACGTGAGACCACTATGTAGAAGCATCAATTAGGATCATGAAGTAACGAAATGGTTCACTCAATGGATGAATATGTCCATATATATCCCCTTGAGTTCTCTGAAAAAATGATAAGGATTCAAGACCAATCTTAGAAGGAGATGGCTTGGTGATCAATTTTCCTTGTGAACAAGTAGTACAAATAGTTTTATTGGACAAAAGAATTTTCTGATTCTTTAATGGATGTTCATTTGTATTCTCAACAATCTTACGCATTATTGTCGGTCCTAAGTGACCAAGATGGTCATGCCATGACATAAAAGTTTTAGTATCTTTGAATTTCTAGTTAATTACTATGTAGGTTTCAGTGAACTTTACGTATGTATAATATAATCCCGAAGAGAAAGCTTCAAGCTTCTCTAATATCATCTTTTGTCCTGAGGCATCTGAAGTGATATAAAGAAATTCAGTACTATTTTCACAAGATGTTTCAATATGATATCCATTATGCATTATATCTTTAAAACGAAGCAAATTCCTTTAAGATTTGCTTGAATATAAGGCATTATCAATATATTATTTAGTACTGCTCGCCAACACTATAGTGGCTCTTCCAAAGCCTTTAATCAAGTTAACAAACCTTGATATATGTTAACTTTTGCTTCCAAAAAGGCTAACTCTAAAAAATATTTCTCATGTTTAAGAATAGTATGAGTTGTTGCATTATCAGCTAGACATATATCTTCATCATTTTTATACAAAGCCTTCATGTCCATTCATTTTTTATTACAAAATTTCTACACAAGATAAAAGTACATCAAAATATCATAACAAAACACACAATATACATCATAACAAGCATATTACAACATGTAATAAAACAATAACTATTTGGTTGGCTGAGGCATTTTCTTCAACCATCTTCTGGCCAATAGCCTTATCTGGATTAGCAAGGAAATTTAAGACATCAAAATTAGTGTGACCTTGTGGGTCATTAACATAGTTGGTCTCAGCATTCTTTCCTTTATTCTTCATAGAGGCTTGATTAAAATCCACCAAATGCTTTGGTGTATAGCAAGTATGTGCCCAATGACCTTCGAGCCACATCTATGATAAACGCTTTCAGTACTTCTTTGTGGCTTAGATTGAATATCTTTTCCTCTATCATATATAGGGTCATTTCTGTTCCATTTCTAGTAGATAGGTTTAAACCTCTTTGAATAACCACCCCATGGTCGAAAATTCTTTCCACCACGACTATAATTTTTCTTGCTACCACAACTATTAACATTCACTTCAAGGAATGGTGCAGAGCCAGTAGGGCGAAGTTGATGGTTTTTCAATAGGATTTCATTATTCTGCTCAACAACTAAGAGGCAAGATATCAATTCAGTATATTTCTTAAAATGACATTCCCGATACTGTTGAATTAGGATCATATTGAAGGGATAAAAAGAAGATAATGTTTTTTCCAACGTCTCATACTCAGTGATATTTTGCCCACAGTATCTTAATTGTGATATAATTCTAAAAATTGCTGAGTTATATTCACTGATAGTTTTAAAATCATGTAATCTCAAATTGTTGCATCGGAATTGAGCCCTTGGCAATGTTATTGTTCTTTGTTGATCAAATCTCTCCTTTATATTTTTCTAGAGGGTCAATGGATCAGTTATAGTAATATATTCATATTTCAGGCCTTTATTGAGATGACAATGTAATAATATCATGGCTTTGGACCGCTCCTCCAGGGATGCCATATTTCCATCTTTTTTATAGTATCTCCAATGCCTATGGAGTTCAAATGGAGTATAACATCATTAGCCTAATCTGAATAATTATCTCCATTATGCAATAATGGCTCAAACATCAACTTTTCAAAATTTGCCATTATGCAACTATACATTTAGAAGAAAAATAAAATAACATAAACAATATGTCATGCAAAAAGAAATTAATTAAATAATTAAATGATTGAAATAAATAAACAGAAAGCTTCAAGTAAAAATTTAAAATATCCAACCCCTTTTAAATTTTAATCATAGTGCTGCTCATATATCATATTTTTTAATTATAAATACATCATAAATGGGGCTATGGGCAAATTGGCTCTATTTATTATGAGATCATGGGCATTACATTAATTTGCTGCATATGTATTTTATCAATATTTGAATCACAAAAAAATGCAGCCAAAGTGGGTATATAATTACTGTTTGAGTTAGAACTTCTCGCCTGACATTATACCTTTTATTTTCAACCCACTTTTTCATTTTATGCCCATCATGAGCTGATTATAAATAAATGCCCATACTAAATGATTCATGTAATTATTGATATAAATAAAATAAATATTACTTTAATAAAATCATAAACAAATACGCAAATATGAATAAATATAATAAACAATAATAAACATAATTTGATACAAATATGAATAATAATAAAAAGTAGATAGCTTAAAAATTGAAATAAAGAGATACATAAACAATAAAACAAGTGTAATAATATACTCAATATTAATCTAATTAATATTTGTCAATATTATTAAAACTTACCTTACTTTCTGATACGAAGGATTCATTAATATGTCAACCACGTTGTTTACTCATAAGACAGTTTTTATATATTTGATATTAATAAATATAAATTAAAAAATCAATCAATTAATAGATATAATTGAGAGTTCCGGAGGTCTGCAGCTGTAAATAACAAAACAGGAAACTGTAATGTAAATCGGCAAAGTAGGATTTTTACGTGGTTTGGTTATAAAAACCTACATCCACGGACAGCTATAGAGCTGCAATTCACTAAGTTCTTGTTTGTACAATCTTTAGGACCTTTTACAGTGCTGACTCACTCTCACACACTGATCTAATCTTTGACAAACAAAATCTTCGCAAAGATCTTAAACTCTAGTGACACTGCCCACTTTCTGTCATAGATAATTTAACAACACACTGTTAAGTTATACATAACACCCGATGTCTGACACAGAATTACATAAACACTTAACCCTCAAGTTATCCTAAGTGTCTACTAACTCACTCAGACTTAATCAACGCCTCATGTACGATTTTAACTCTCATACATGAAACAAAGACTCAATGAATCAAAGTAACAAAGACATTCCTTTTGTGTTGAAGCTTTCTTCTATGAATTCATGGAATGCCGTGACCAACTCTCTCAAGAACACAAACAAGTCTCCAATCCGCAAAAAACTCTCTCTCCGACTATTGTCATAACTCAATATATATTGAGAGATCTGATCGAAATCTTCCTAAAAATCCTGTAAGTATCTCAATCAAAATCACATTAGGATTAGAATAAAATAGGAAGTGTTTATAGTTAAACTCCTAAAGTAATTAGGACACAATTAAATATCCTCCTATTTTGATTAGGATACAAGAAATATTATCCTGATCTATAGAGGTATTTATTGTGAATCAAATACTTCATATAATAAACATCTAGAAACAGTAAAATAGGAATCCAAATACTTTTCTATTTTTATCACAAGTTAACCAAAAACTTAACATGTGCAAGGCACATGCAAGGATTACATTAACACCAACAATCTCCCCCTTTTTGGCAACTTGCAATGAAAACACTGAACTGTTTCTAAGAACAATACATGATAAGTTAGATATCACTGAAAGTTATCATGAACAATAAAACAGACAAATATCCCATGTAAAGAAATAATCAGAAAGCTGTTAGTAATCACATAACAGCACACTGTCATAAGATATATAACTGATCAAAGTACTAAAGTGAAGTTTGACAAATACAAGCAAACTCATCTGCAGAACAAATGAAAATATTTTGTCAGACATTGCTGCGTTCAAATTCATCTACAACATTCATCCAAGTAACTGTGTAGATTAATAACCCTTAACACAAATCAGCAAGCAGTTCAAGTGCGCACAACACATGAAATATAGTTCATTCTCCCCCTCACTTCTTACTTATTCCTTTGAGAAACAAGTAACACAAAAACAAAATTAGTAAGTAGAGAGAACCATGAGTCAAAAGATAATAGAAATAAGATAACAGAAATGACAGCAAAATAAAATAGCTCAGCAATCAAAATAAAGCCAGCAATAAAACCCAATAAAATCCAATAAAATCCAGCCAGCTCCCTTATCTTCTCCCCCTTGATTTCAGCACAAGTGGCCAAAATCTAGCTAAGTCTGGGAGACTTTCTAACTAGTGGTGAGGTAGAGCTACCAGGGCGTTTGATGGATTTGCGAGCCATATGTTTAACCCGATGCCTAGGAGTGGAGGTAGGCCGATCAGATGGAACTGGGTCTGGTTGAGCTTCAACTGGTGCTGTCTGTTCAGAAGGGAATGGTGCTGGTGGAGCTTCAGCAGTATCTGATGAAGTTGTAGTGACTTCAGCAACAACTCTGTGTATCTCCTTCTCTATTCTTTTGGCACTGGTTTCAGTGATCTTGGTATGCTATTGTGTAGAGATAACTGGTGACTCAGCTGCTGGAAGAGTTGGTGAGTGAGGTAGTGGTCGATGAGATTCTGTTGCAGCTGCTGCAGGGACAGGGATGTCCAGAGATTCTGTCTCAGCAAGTGGTGAGGTTTGCTTCATTTCAAAATCTACTTGTGTTGGTTCATCTGATTCAAATTCATCTTGCAAAGTGGGAGCTGATAAGTCTTGTTTCTGCTTCTTCTGATCAGATGATTTCTTCACTACTTTAAGTTTCTTCTTTCCCTTCCTGCTATATCCCTTGACAGAAGTCTTGATTGATTTTTCTTTTGAATTCTGTGCTGTTGTTTTGTCTTTCTTAGCAGCAAGTTGTGCAGCATGACTTGATGGCATTTGAGCAGCTTCCTAAGGTAGTGGTTCATTGTCCTCTGGTATTTCCTCAATTTGTTTTTCAGGAATCACAGGTTCAGGTTCCATGGATTGTGGTATTGTGGACCGAGACTGTCCTATAAATTGAGCTTCCAAGACAGATTGCTTGAGTTTAATGTCCTTCAAATCCTACAGAATAACTTCAAAGCAGAATTGATTAATTCAAGTTTTTCTTCAACAATTTTCAATTGGTTTTTCCTGACTCTTGTTGGTTTTGGTTCAGGTGCAGGTAAGTCAGTTTGATCATGCAATCTTTGGAGGAATCCCTTGGTAATGGACTTAGACAGAAGTTCTGTTTGTTCACTAAAGCTCACAGGAATATTATTCTGAGCAAGCATTCCTTGAATCAAACAGGGAACACAAGCAAATAGTAATCAGAGTGATAGGAACCAATTTGTACAATTGTTCTATAGGCTAACAATCCAAAGTTGATTGGCCGATTAGTTCTTAAACAAAATAGAAGTTTCACTCTGTCTTCCCGAATTTGAGTTTGGTGGGAAGAAGGAAGCAATTAAACTGTGTTATCTTGTGTAACGCTCTGTATTTCTTCCTAAGGTATTTCTGGTCAAGACCATCTCTGGGTTTTCATTCAATGTCTGTTCGACCAGTTACTTCTTTAACTATTTCTGCCATGTTATATTCTTCATCTACAGAATGCATACTGCCTATTGGAATGTCCAGAAAAGAGTTTATGACATTGGGAGAGAATTTCACAAACTTCCCCCGACAGTAAACTTTGTGATAATGAAAACTCTTAGGATCGTCAATGGCACTTGAGATATTAGCATAAAATTCCTGAATCAAAGTTTTTACAGAAGGAAGAAAGTTTGATACCGTTTGAGTCCAGTAATTGGACTCAATCATCTCACTGAGACCATATGTGTTGAAGTCCAAGAGTTTCACTGGCCTTTCCAACTGTAGCTTTC
This sequence comes from Boswellia sacra, assembly GCA_013180625.2. Lineage (NCBI taxonomy): Eukaryota > Viridiplantae > Streptophyta > Magnoliopsida > Sapindales > Burseraceae > Boswellia > Boswellia sacra. The sequence continues at coordinate 200,224 of SNVD02010893.1, read as the reverse complement.
TCTGTGAAGTAATCTTGACAAACTTCTGTTTGACTGCAGCTGTGAGAAATTTGTTGTATTTTGGCTTGACCTTGTCCTTAATCTTCTTCACTGGTACTTGTTCATCCTCACTGATGGCAGGATCAACTGTAACCGTTGCATGTGTGTGTTGCACAGGAGATGACTGACTGCTGTCACTACTGTTGTGACTAGAGCCGCTTAAGGAAGAAGAAGTACTAGCTATCGAGTTTGATGAGGTTGCCATAGCTAGGGTTTCTGAACTGTAGAAGATTTTCAAAACAAGAACAGAGAACCAAGACGCAGGATAGGGAAGCAACTGTAGGTGAGGGATGATATGGACAGGAGAAGCCCACAAACTATTTATTATATATACTAGGCCGAATTTTAAGGAATTTCTGTTTTTCAACAAAAATTTATTAATGACTTCCCTTTCCAAAAACTGTTTAATAACTCCCTTTAAACACATTAGTTCAAATTTGATTTAAATTCAAATAAGGAATACTAATAGAATTAGGATTCCCGCCACTGAGACTTCTCCCCCTCAATTCAACATTGCTGACATGACAATTTTTTGACACATAGACACACAAGTGACTTATATTTAGGACAAGCACATAGGACATTGTTATGAAAAACGTAACAGAACACAGTTAATAATATCATAACTGTAATATCTGGATTATCATATGTATCATTCTAAGAAAGTATATTTTAGAGCTGAGTAATTTACACATGAAAGCTTATTTTGAATCAATTGAGTGGACAACTTGAGCATGCTTCTTACACACACAAAAGTTGACTTCAATGGAAACTTTCTAGATTAATACAGTAGCTTTCACACAATATAGAGGTAGCCCTTTTCATGTGAGTAGGTGACCTCAACATATTTCCTAGATACCCTGAGGTTACTCTCAATGATGGCTTTCACACATCATATATTGGTAGCTCTCACTGTATTTTTCATTTTAACTCAGTATCTATTATTCAAACAAATTTTTTACCATAGCTCAAACATGCTAAATTAGAAGGAAACTTATTATGTTACAGATATGAATAACATAACAGCATACTGTGTTCACTCATATAACTGATAGATACCTAAGGCTTTTCTTAGATTTTCAAACCTTGTTGTGTCTAATACCTTAGTGAATAAGTCAGCCAATTGTTTATCAGTGGAGATGTGCTCAATGTGTATCACTTTAGATTCTACTAGTTCCCTTATAAAATGGTATCTAATATCAATGTGTTTTGTTCTAGAATGCTGAACAGGATTTTTGGAAATATTTATTGCACTAGTAATCATAAAACACAGTTATAGGCTTTTGTTCAATACCATAATCACTCAACATTTGCTTCATCCATAATAGTTGCATACAGCAACTCCCTGCTGCAATGTATTCAGCTTTTGCTGTAGATAAAGAAATTGAATTCTGCTTCTTGCTGTGCCATAAAACCAAGTTAGTACCAAGATAAAAACAAACTCCTGAAGCACTTTTTCTGTCATCTGCATTTCCTACCCAATCTGCATCGCTGAACCCTGCATGACAATCATTTGTATCTTTAGAAAACCATATCCTATAATCACATGTTCCATGAACATACCTGGTGATTCTATTGGCTACTGCAAGATGGGATTCTTTGGGACTTGCTTGACACCTTGCACAAAGTCCTACACTAAAGCTCAGATCTGGTCTGCTTACTGTGAGGTATAGTAGGCTGCCAATAATGCTTCTGTACAAGCTTGCATCAACATCTTTTTCTGCATTATCTTTTGAAAGTTTTAGATTAGTACTGATAGGAGTTTTTATTGGTTTTGCATTCTCAAGCCCAAACTTCTTTATAAGACTTTTGGCATATTTTGATTGAGATATAAATATCCCATCATTCATTTGCTTAACCTGAAATCCAAGAAAGAAATTTAATTCTCCTACCATGCTTATCTCAAACTCTTCCTGCATCAACTTAACAAACTCATTAATTTTGCTTTTGTTAGTAGATCCGAAAACAATGTCATCAACGTATATTTGAGCAACAATAAAATAGTTTGATGCATGTTTGATAAACAAGGTCTTATCATTGCTACCTCTTTTATAACCTCTGTTGATTAAAAAATTTGTCAACCTTTCATACCAAGCTCTAGAAGCTTGTTTCAAACCATACAAAGCTTTGTGCAATTTGTACACAAAATCATGATGTTTAGGATCTTCAAATCCTTTAGGTTGTTCAACAAAAACTTCTTCATTGAGATAGTCATTTAAAAATGCGGTTTTAACATCCATTTGATACAACTTAAAATCAAGCTAACAAGCAATTGCAAGTAGTAATCTGATTGACTCAAGTCTAGTTACAGGTGTAAAGGTCTCATAAAAGTCTATGCCTTCAACTTCTGTGTAACCTTGTGCAACTAACCTAGCTTTATTCCTTACTACTTGACCACTTTCATCAGTTTTATTTTTAAAAATCCATTTAGTTCCAATGACATTTGTACCTTCTAGCATAGGAACTAATTCCCATAGTTCATTCCTTTTAAACTGATTAAGTTCATCTTGCATAGCTTGAATCCACACCTCTTCTTTTAAAGCTTTTTTCACATTTTTTGGCTCAACTAAAAAAACATAACATGCAAACCTTACCTAATTTCTTACCTTGCTTCGGGTTTTCATTATGCCATCTGGTGTTCCAATGATAGAACTTGTTGGATGTGCCTTTTGAATCCATGTGGGTGGATCTTTTCTATCTTCATCATTCCGGATTGAACTTCTGTTCAAATCTGAGTTGTTAGATGTTACTGTTACGTCAAGTGTAACAACAGTTGTTTTCTCCTTCATAACAGCATCTTCCTTTTTGTTGTTGTCTAAATCTGATTTTTCTGTATCTTCTGTGAACCTGGTTATGCTTTCCTCTTATGAGTACTTTGCATAATCATCAAGGTCATCAAATATTACGTTTGCAGATTCCATGACTGCCTCAGTTCTCAGATTGTAAATTCGAAATGCTTTACTGTTTTGAGCATATCCCACGAAAACTCCTTCATCACTCCTTGGATCTAATTTTCCTAACAGTTCTTTGTCGTTTAAGATGTAACACCTACAACCAAAGACATGAAAATATTTCAAATTAGGTTTTCTTCCTTTCAAAATTTCATAAGGTGTCTGGTTAGTGCTAGGTCTAAGAAAAACTCTATTTGAAATATAACAAGCCATGCTTATTGCTTCAGCTCATAGCCTCTTGGTCAACTTCTTGCTATTGAGCATTACTCTAGCCATCTCTTGAAGAGTTCTGTTTTTCCTTTCTATAATGCCATTCTGTTTAGGAGTTTTGGGGGCTGAAAATTCATGATCAATTCCATGGTATTTGCAAAAGTAAGCATAGCTAACATTTTCAAACTCCTTGCCATGATCACTTCTTATTCTCACAATCCTTCCAATGTTCCTATTTTGCTCATTTTCAAGCTTAACACAAAGATTCCTGAAAGCTTCAAAAGTGTCAGATTTTTCTTTAATAAAATCAACCGAGGTATATGTAGAAAAATCATCTACACAAACAAATATGTATCTCTTACTTGTAATGCTTTCAATTTGTATAGGACCCATAAGATCCATGTGTAGCAAATCAAGTATCTTAGATGTGCTAAGATATGGATTTGATTCGTGTGAACTTCTGATTTGTTTTACCATTTGACATGGTCCACAAATTTAATTAATTTTGTCATCAAGTTTAGGAACTCTTTTTACAACACCTAACTTAGTTAATTTAACCAAGTCTTTGTAATTTTAGTGTCATAATTTTTGATGCCACAATTCTAAATCCGAAATCCTAGCATGAATTGCAATTTCTGTCAAATAACAATTATCTGAAGATCTATTACCTTCTAGAATGCATTTACCGAAATTACCTAAGACCATGCATTTGTTTTGTGTGAAGTTAACAATATACTTTTCATCACAAATCTGACTAATGCTTATAAGATTAGCTTTCAAGTCGTCAACTAGTAAGACATTTTTAAAATTGGGTAGGCCTTTAACATTCAAAGTGCATTTACCAATTATCTTACTTGTTGCTCCATCTCCAAAGGTGACATTGCCATCCTTGTATGCTTTAAAGTTTGTTAGAAACAGTTTATTTCCAGTCATGTGCCTAGAACAACCACTGTCAAAATACCACAAATCATTAGATGCATGATTAAGTGCAGTAAAGGCAACATGGCATACTGTTTTGTCTTTCTTAACCCACCGTTGTTGTGATTTTGGTAACAGTTTGAACTGTTTTGATCTTTTATGCAAAAAGTTCAACAATTTAAAGCATCTAGGTCTAATGTGTCCCATTTTTCCACAAAAATAACAAGTAGGAATAAATTTCCTTACCTTTTCAGGACTGGATTTGAAAGAACTCAAAGGAGAAACAAATGTTTCACTGCTCTTGAAATTAGGACTTGATTTTGAAGAGTTAAGTTCAAAATTCTTACCTGATGTTGAAGCTTTAACAAAGACTGTTTTTGATGTAGATGCAACATTACAATCAGTATATCCCAATCCATGTTTGTTGGAGTTGTCTCTTCCAAGGTTCAAAAACTTGATCAAGTTTGATGCTCTAATTTTGAGTTGATCAACACACTTCTTGCTTTCAATTAGTTCTGTTGTGATTTTCTCAATACTGTTTTGTCTGTCAAAACAGTCTCAAGTTCTGTGATATGGTTTTTAGCATAAGTTTTTTCACATTTCAGAACTTCAATCTTCTTTTTCAAGGTGTTGATTTCTTCTTTCTGATTCAGCCATTCACCATAGAGTGCATTGTATGTTTCTTGCAACTCTTCATAATATTTTGGTCCATCTTCATCATCTGAATGATCATCACTGACTTGACAATCTTCTATTATGTCTGACATAACAGCTTTCCCTTTATCTGCTGCAGATGCTGTAAATGCAACAAAATTGCTCATGCAATCTTGATCTTCTGACTCTGATTCTGATTCATCACTCCAGGTTGCTGTTGGTTACTCACAAAATATACCGCGGTTATTGTAGTATACGTTGAGGTGTCGAATCCACAAGGAGGCCTTCGATAAAAGAGGTTCGTAAAACAAAAATTTTAAAAAGATAATAAAAATGTAAAATTTAACTTTGAAGTGACTGGTTCTAAAGAAAATTCAGTGTTTAATAATTGAAAACAATCGATGGTAATTAAGAAGTAAGGCATCAAGAATCACTTATATGTTTTGTAAATCTAATCCCCACTTTGATTCAATAATTATAACTCAATTGAAAGTTTCACATCCCAAACAATCAATCGGAAAATATGTATGGTATAGCATAAATGATAAACACATGTATTTGATATGCATAAACTCTTTACAAGCAATATTTACCAACAACATTCATCCTTACAAGTTATCCAAGAGCGACAATATATCACATGACAATATTGTAGTAAAGGACTAACTCATAAAACGAAACTACCAGTAACAATTATAATTCAACACGAATAACATAAAGAAAGCATGACTGAATTTATATGAAATTGAGAATTATAATTTCTGGATTAAGAAGAAATCGCAAGATGAGAAAGAGTTTAACACATAAACAAACATACAATCTTTATAGCCCTTGAGGTAGAATGAAAGTGGAGAAATAGATAAACTACACATACAAGTTCATCTCTAGCCTTACCAAGAGTTCTAGCCTAACTTACAATTCATTCTTATCATTTCTAAAGAGAAAATACAAGAGAGAATTGTAATATACAATGATAAAATGTGAACTCAAATGATTTTTCTCTCCCCTCATTCAATTCCTCAAGTTGTCCTTAAATAGGTGATGAAATGGAACTATTATACCAAACCTCCACCAATTTTTCCACATTGGCAGCCACCAAACATTCCACCAACTTGCAGCTGATTTTTGACCACCAAATGGACCGAATTGGGCTTTCTGGAAAACATGAAAGTTGTATCATTTTGTCTCAGCTTTCCAGGGCCACTAGATTCATGCAATTTGGACAAGTATTCTTTGAGATATGGCCTAAATACTGGACATGGGTCGGGCTGAAAAACAACTACAATTTGGTTTTGTTGTGTCTCAATTTCGGCCCATCAAATGTTGGATTTGGGCTTTTGATTGTTCTTCAACTTTGTGTAAAATTTAGACATGTTGCTCCAGATTCAATAATCTCTCCATTTTGATCTATAGATTGAGAGTTGTATCCATTTTATTAAACCTGAAAAAATGATTTCCATTAATTACAATTTAAGGACAACACTTTATTTCAAGATAAAGACTAAAGCAAATGCAAAAGAAATGAAACAAATGTAAAAGAGGCATAAGCAAAATAATTATGCTAAAATATCATAAAAGCTTTATAATACTGTCCAATTAGCATTAATTATTTATACTTAAAAGTGTACTTTCATGCGTTTATCACAATCCCCAGCCAGCTTATTGCTAGTCCCTAGCAATTCAAGCGTAAATGAAGCATGAAGAACTACTTCAGCATTTCAAACAAAAAGTCAGTTCAAGATCACAATTGCTATAAAGGTTATTTCAATCATAACTTCCAAAACTGAGCACATGTGAATCAAGCCAAAACCTTCTTACCACGAACTGCAACACATATAGCCTTGAAAATTACTCTATGTAAAAGCCTCAACTCCATATCCTCACAGGTGAACGACTGTTTAAAAAGGCTATGATTTCTCTCATGGAGTTGGAAGACAGAATAAACACTCAAGAAAATGTCACATTTAAGGATCCAAAGATAGAAAAATCCAATGTTTAGAATCAAACCATTCTTGCAACATGCTACCTTTAGGACTTCATTTATCTTGAGTGAACAAAAATAAATACAGCTTGGTGAGAAAAGACTGCTTCATAAAACTTCTATCTTCTAAAATTGAATGAAGACATTATTGAATCGAACTGACTTCTTTTTTTTTCTTTTTTTTATTTTCACAAGAATTGAAATTTCATCTTGAATCGTCCCTTAGCTCAATCCGAGTAATGACATTCTAAATAAGGATTAATCAATTCAAAGGATCAATGAAAGTTCGTAAGCTGTTTTCTCAACCTCTCCACTCACTCACAAAAGATGTGTGAGATTAAAAAAATGTGAACTTAAACATGAGAATTCTCTTGGCTATATACATTGAATCATCCATCTTACCACAAGGCTTATCATTGTGCTCAAAATAATTTCAAAAATCATTTTTTTGATAACCTAAATAGAAAGGATGACTCAAACCAACAATTTTGAAATCATACCTAGATAGAAAAGCAAACCCATTTAGACAAGAATTACCGAGAACACATGCAATAAATAGCTGTGCATGAAATACAATTCAAAAATAAAAAATAAATCAACTAGTTAGAATGCGTTTCAAGAGGTCAAAACTATACTCCCTACTCTGCCATTCTTGATCTATTAGATCAAGAATGCGTCTCAAGAGATAATGAACTCTTTACACTGCCATTCTCAGACTAATAGATTTTTTTTTGAAATGCAATGCAAAACATATGCCTCCTATCTACCCCCAACCAGAGCGAAACATTGTCCTCAATGTTTAAATGTAGAAAGAGAAAGAATAGGAGACATCACCTGACAGTTATTCAAGAGAAACAAACCTGAAAGACACTTAATAAAATATTGTGAACAAAGCCAAAAGTAAGAAAAGTTACAAACGAAGTGTCAGATCCAACTTGCTCTTATTGCTCATTCCCACTGACCAATTAATTTGAGATGCTGCAGGGTCAGGTTCATAAATAAAAGCTTGCAATTTATCAATTAGTCCATCAACAGTTGAGGCAGAAACAAGGATCTGTTGTGCTGATTATGAGATAAATCTCTCTTCCACAGCTTGATTAACAAAACACAATAAATAATCAAAGAAATTATTGACATTCAACAAACCTATGGGTTTCTGGTGGATATTGAGTTGGGCCTAACAGACAACTTGAAAGATTTCTTCCATTGTTCCAAAACCTCCTGGTAAAGCAATAAAGGCATCTGCATTTACAATCATACGAGCTATGCGTTCATGCATGGATGAGACCTGTAATTCCTCTCCAACTGTTTTTCCAGCAATGTTAACTAAAGCTTTAGGAATAATTCCTAAAACTTGACTTCCTATTGAGTATGCAGTTGTTGACACACACCCCATTAACCCATGGTTACCTCCCCCATAAATTAAATGAAGTTTTCTCTCAGCTAGAACCTTACCAAGATTATGAGCTGCTTCTAAAAAAGCTATATCTTTACCAGGCTGAGATCCACAAAATACACATATATTTCAGAATCGACGAGCTAAGGTTCCCTCCGTTTTGATACAACTCACTAACTATGTATATGCAAATGAAGAACATGAGATGTATTTATAGAATGCAAAAAGGTAGTACAACAATGACATCTATATAGGTAGCTCAACTGTTTGTCTGACAAACATTGAAAATAAAAATAAAATACAAATAGAAACTCAAAAATAACAGCAAGCGTGCATATGTACAGGTAGTTGTGATTGTGGCTCACATCTTCCTCTGGTTTTACATCCAGTAACGGTTGAAACACCTTCTATGAGTTGGGGATATGCTTCCCATCCAATTTTCTTATAAATTGGCAAACATGGTCGTTTTGAGTCAGATTCCTAAGACTATAGCGTTCTTACTCTTCTCAAAATTGTGTCCATAATCTTAAAATCTCTCGATGCACAAGTCCACAAGGATGCGTCTCAAGAGTCAACAAGATATTATCTAGGGACTCCTTACTCAGTCCATCCTTAATGAACTGAATCTTATCTTCTCGATTTACAGACACAAATTCTAAAGAGCGACATCGCTTATTACAGGTCCATCGTGCACATTTGTGACAAACTTGTAATTTATTTGCTCTCCGCTTTTTCGTGTAAGAGCTTTTACCCAAACCAGGCATGAAGGAAATAAAGGCTTTTGAACATTCACCAGATAATCGAACTTTGGCTTCAATTAACCATCGTAAATCAACAGGTAAACCTATGAGCATTAGCAATTTTAACCTTGCAAACCATGCTTTGTAAATTTTGAGTAATGCATTTGGAGGAAGAAAAGGAAAATGTCTACGAAGGTTTGAAAGAATCATATCCATTTTGAAAGATAAAAGAATGCACGATTTTTGTTTGGGTTATAGTTTTTAGGGAACTGAAAAACCGACTTAATTAGTCACGGAGTACCGTATCTGCCACTTAACCGGGAAGTAAAATAAAACACGCAAAAGAAAATAAAAGCAAAAACAGAAAATAAAGTAAAAATTATAGGACAAACATATAATAAAAGCAAGATAATGAGATAATGAAAGCAAAAATAAAGTCATGATATGGTACAGATAGATGATAGAAACAAAGACAAAGTCAAGATATGGGGTAGATAAATAATAAAAGCAAGGACAACCAAATAATAAAAACAAAAATCAAATCAAGATATGGTACAAAAGTCAAGATATGGTACAAATAGATGAGATAGATAGAACCTGATTAATTAGGATAGACAGGAGGCTCAAGAGAGATCTCCTCGAGACATATAAACTGACTTTCCATTTCCACATAATTTTTTAACCGTTGCCCATTAACTTTAAAAATTTGCCCATCAGTGGGGTCCTCAATCTCCACCGCTCCATTGGGAAAAACGTGCTTTACGACAAATGGCCTAGTCCATCGAGATCTCAACTTTTCAGGGTGTAAATGCAATCGAGAATCATAAAGATAAACCCGTTGATTTAGCTCAAAGTTTTTCCTCAAGATTTGTTTGTCATGAGCCGCTTTCATCTTAGCCTTGTAGATCTTGGAGTTGTCATAGGCATCATTCCGCAATTCTTCTATTTCAGACAATTGTAACTTTCTTTGAAGACCTACAATACTCAAATCAAAGTTAAGGGCTTTGACAGCCCAATAAGCTTTATGTTCTAGCTCAACAGGTAAATGACAAGCTTTCCCATAGACAAGGCGATATGGAGACATCCCTAGAATAGTTTTGTAAGCAGTGCGGTAAGCCCATAATGCATCAGAAAGATGTAAAGACCAGTCTTTGTGATTCGGGTTAACAGTCTTTTCTAGAATCTGCTTGACCTCCCTATTTGCGAGTTTAGCTTGCCCATTTGTCTGTGGATGGTATGCGATGGAAATCTTGTGAAGAACACCATACCTGCACATCAAAGCTTCAAAAGAACGGTTACAGAAATGTGTCCCTTGGTCACTGATGATGACACGTGGCGTACCATATCTAGACAACACGTTTTCTTTTAAGAATTTTACCACGGTTGTGTTATCATTAGTACGACAAGCCACAGCCTCCACCCATTTGGACACATAATCAATAGCTAGAAGAATATAAAGATAACCAAAAGATGGAGGAAAAAGTCCCATAAAGTCAATACCCTAACAGTCAAATATCTCAATAACAAGAATAGGGTTAAGAGGCATCATATGACGGTGAGATAAAGCCCCCAACTTTTGACATCTTTCACATGAACGACAAAAATTGTTATACAAAGTGGGCCAATAGAGTCCACACTGTAAAATTTTTGCAGTAGTCTTTTTTATTGAGAAATGACCACCACAAGCAGTGCTATGGCAAAAGTTTAAGACACTAGTAATTTCACTATCAGGAATGCAACGTCGCATAATTTGGTCAGTGCAATATTTGAAAAGATAAGGATCATCCCAATAAAAATTACGCACCTCAACCAAGAACTTACGCTTATCTTGTACACTCCAGTCAGATGGAACTTCTCCACAAACCAAGTAATTTACAATATGTGCATACCAAGGTACTTGGCTTATAGTGAAAAGATGTTCATCAGGGAAATCATCTTGAATGGGTTGGACATTAGTGGAATCATGGAACTCAAGACGAGACAAATGATCTGCTACAACATTTTCGACACCCTTCTTGTCTTTAATGGTTAGATTAAATTCCTGCAAAAGAAGAATCCATCTAATTAGACGGGCCTTAGCATCCTTTTTAGAAAAAAGTACTTCAGAGCTGCATGGTCAGTAAACACAGTAATAGGTGAACTAATTAAATAAGAACGAAATTTGTCCAAGGCAAAAACAACAGCTAATAGTTCCTTTTCAGTAGTAGAATAATTCATTTGAGCATCATTTAAGGTTCTACTAGCATAGTAAACAACAAAGGGTTTGCCCTCCCTTCTTTGACCAATGACTGCTCCTACAACATAGTTACTGGCATCACACATAATCTCAAATGGAAGGCTCCAATCAGGTGACTGCATAATAGTGGCAGTGGTGAGTTTGGCAATTAATGTCTGAAATACGTTCTCACAAACTTGAGTCCACAAAAATTCAGCATCTTTCAATAAGAGGTTACACAATGGTCTAGATATAGAAGAAAAACTTTGTATAAACCTCCTATAAAAACCAGCATGCCCTAGAAAAGATCGGACATCTTTTATCGTTTTGGGTGTAGGTAATTTAGAGATCAACTCGATTTTAGCCTTGTCAACCTCCAATCCACTTTCTGAAACAATGTGTCCCAAAACAATCTCAGAAGACACCATGGAATGATATTTTTCTCAATTAAGCACAAGTCCTTTTTCTTCACACCTACTCAAAACAAATTTTAAGTTAAGTAGACATGAATCAAAAGAGTTACCAAAAACAGTCAAATCATCCATAAAAACCTCCATGCATTTTTCAACCATGTCTGAGAAAATACTAAGCATGCAACGTTGAAAAGTAGCTGGTGCATTACATAATCCAAATGGCATCCTACGAAAAGCATAAGTACCAAAAGGGCATGTGAAGGTAGTCTTATCCTGATCCTCTAGAGCTATCTCTATCTGGTAATATCCTGAGTACCCATCGAGAAAGCAATAAAAGGGATGACCAGCTACACGTTCCAAAATTTGGTCAATAAAAGGCAATGGAAAGTAGTCTTTTCGAGTGGCTGTGTTTAATTTCCTATAATCAATGCACATCCGCCATCCGGTTACTACCCTAGTTGGAACAGACCCTCCTTTATCATTTTGAACCACAGTTACTCCAGATTTCTTAGGCACTACCTGTGTTGGACTTACCCATTGACTATCAGATATTGGATAGATTATACCTGCATCTAATAGTTTTAAGACTTCTTTCTTTACCACTTCTTTCATTGTTGGATCAAGTCTTCTTTGGGGGTCTTTATGAGGTTGGGTACCTTCCTCTAGATGGATTCTATGGGAGCATATTAATGGAGAAATACCTTTAATATCAGCTATAGTCCATCCTAGTGCAGACTTATGTTCTTTTAACAAGTTTATCAATTTTTCATCTTGTTCAACACTAAGTTCTGAAGAAATAATAATAGGAAAGGTATCACCTGCTCCCAAGAAAACGTGCTTCAAACCTTTGGGCGATGGAGAAAGTTCAACTTTTGGAGCCTCTAAGTTAGAGGGTTTTGGCTTCTCTCTTCCACGAGGCAATTCTTCAAAGCGTGGTTGCCAAAATCGAGTCTTTTTATCCTGTGAGTCAAAAACACCAAACACATTAGTCGTATCATCAGGATAAAATAAATCTTCAAATTCAGAATCAAGAAGGTAGTCTAAAGAGTCAAAATCCTGTTTTCTATAAGCCTCTTCTGAGATAAGTGTGTCTATCATATATGAATGGTAGCAATCGTCCTCCTCTCGTGGTTGCTTTCCAATATGGAAAATATTCACCTCAAGAGTCATATTACCAAATGATAATTTCATGAGACCGTTCCTGCAATTAATAAAAGCATTAGCAGTGGCAAGAAAAGGTCTCCCTAAAATAAGAGGAATTTTGGACTCCATATTAACCACAGACTGAGTATCCAAAACAAGAAAATCAACAGGGTAATAAAATTTATCAATCTGTAATAAAACATCTTCCACTATTCCCCGTGGTTTCTTGACTGATCGGTCGGCCAATTGTAGAACTACAGATATGGGTTTGATCTCTCCAAGTCCTAATTGTAAGTAAACCGAATAGGGCATGAGATTGACACTTGCTCCTAAGCCTAACAATGCTTGACTGATTTCATGTGTCCCAATCTGGCAGGAAATTGCAGGACACCCTGGATCTTTGTACTTGGGTGGGGTTTTCTGTTCAATGACTGCACTTACCTGTTCCGTCAAGAATGCAGTCTTTTTGACATGGTGCTTTCTTTTGATGGTGCATAGATCCTTGATAACTTTGGCGTAAGCCGGAACCTGTTTGATTACATGCAACAAGGGAAGATTAATCTTAACTTGTTTTAAGTGTTCTAGAATCTCACCTTGAACTTTTGAGTTTTTCCCATTAGATCTGAGAGCTTGGGGAAAAGGCACTGGAATCGAAAATTTCTTTTTAAGTTCTTTCTCAAAAATGTCCTCCTTTTGCGGGAGAATATCTTTGTTTTCCATGGTCGGATTGATTGGCAATATAGGCTCATTTAAGATCTTACCACTTCGAGTAGTGATGGCATTTACCTCTTCGAGATTTTGTGTATCAGAAGTAGAGGCTTGTGCCATGTGTTGCCCTTTTGGATTAGATTGAGTTTGAGATGGAAACTTACCTCGCTCTTGTATGGTCAAAGCACTAGTTAGCTTAGTGACTTGACTTTTGATCTCCTTGTTCTCTTCCACCACTTCTGCAAGAGCTGTTTCAAATTTTTGGTTAGTCTTATTTTGGGCCTCCATAAATGCTTGTAAGGTGTCCTCTAAGGAATTCCTAACTTGTGGTGTATTGCATTGAGGTGCTTGATAAGACTTGGGTGGTTGTTGTTCCTGTTTCCATTGGTTGTTGTTTTGGGGGTTAGATTTCCAACTAAAGTTTGGGTGGTTTCTCCAGCTAGGGTTATAGGTTTCAGAATAGGGTGAATAAGGCTTTTTGTACATCCCTAAGGCGTTACATTGTTCCTCGTACACCCCTCTTATCTCACAGTAAAGTGTTCCACCCCTCCATAAATAAAACATGGATCTTGTGATTCAACCTTAGCAACTGTATGGGTGACCTTCCTATCTTTGATTTTCAAGACTTCCAATTCCCTAGTTAAGACATATAATTGGGCTTTAAGGTTGTCCTCTTCCCTAAGATGGTAAATTCCACTAGATCGTGACCTATTTGTGCTATCTGTAGCACTAGGTCCAGTCCATGTGTAGGCTTTTTCAGCTAAGTCTTTGAGGAATTATAAGGCTTCCTCATGGTCTTTTTGAAGAAACTCCCCGTTGCACATCATCTCAACGAATTGGCGCTCCCTAATTGTGAGTCCCTCATAGAAGTAACTAACCAAGCGCCAATTTTCATACCCATAATGAGGACACATGTTTAACAACTCTTTAAATCTCTCCCAAGTTTGGTACAAGGTTTCACTATCTTTTTGGGAGAAAGAGGAAATTTATCTTTTTAGGCCGTTAGTCTTATGTTGTGGAAAATATTTGTTAAAAAACACTTGGGTCATTTCTGTCTAAGTTCCTATGGATCTCGGCCTTAAAGAGTATAGCCAACTCTTTGCCCTGTCTTTTAGAGAAAAAGGGAAAAATTTTAACCTGACAGAATCTATGGCATTGGCCTGACTATGAAAGGTGCCCACTACTTCTTCAAATTCTCTAACATGCACATACGGGTTTTCACTATCTAAACCATGAAAAGTTAGTAAAAGATGTATCATCCCAAGGTGAAAGTCCAATTTTGGTATATTAGGTGGAAATATGATACATGATGGTGTGGCTATGCGGGTAGGATGCAAGTAATCTTTTAGAGTTTTAACGGGGTTGTCCTCATGTTGGCTCATTGTATCAGAATTAGAAGATGAAGATGAACCAAGAATTGATTTTTCTTCGGTTGCAAAATCTTGTTGTGGTTCTAGTTCTGATTTTTTCATAAATCTCCCTCGTTTGTCTCTAGATTGCTTCATACATCACTCACAATTTGTCTCTCTTTTTGTTTTTTTTTAAACAAGAAAGTTCTCAAATAAAGTCAAAAAGCAATAAGATAACAAAAGTTAGAGAGAATAATAACAACAATAATAATAAAACAAACAAGGTGGCAAAGCCAACCTTTGATAAGTATATATAGAATATAAAAAAATAAATAAATAAAACAAATAAGGCAGCAAAGCCGACCTTTAACAAGTAAAAGAAATAAGGCGGCAAAGCCGACCTTTAACAAGTAAAAGAAATAAGGTGGCAAAGCCGACCTTTAACAAGTAATAACAACAATAATAATAATAAAACAAACAAGGTGGCAAAGCCAACCTTTAACAAGTAAAAGAAATAAGGCGGCAAAACCGACCTTTAACAAGTAAAAGGAATAAGGCGGCAAAGCCGACCTTTGAAAAGTAAAAGGAATAAGGCGGCAAAGCCGACCTTTGAAAATTAAAAGGAATAAAGTTAGTCAAAGTTAGGAAAATTATGCCAAGTTAGGCCACAAAAAGGAAGAAAAAAAAGAAATGAAAAATACAAACCATCTTTCATCTATTTTACCTCCCCGGCAACGGCGCTAATTTTTGGTTACGTCCAAAATATACCGCGGTTATTGTAGTATACGTTGAGGTGTCGAATCCACAAGGAGGCCTTCGATAAAAGAGGTTCGTAAAACAAAAATTTTAAAAGGATAATAAAAATGTAAAATTTAACTATGAAGTGATTGGTTCTAAAGAAAATTCAATGTTTAATAATTGGAAACAATCGATGGTAATTAAGAAGTAAGGCATCGAGAATCACTTATATGTTTTGTAAATCTAATCCCCACTTTGACTTAATAATTATAACTCAATTGAAAGTTTCACATCCCAAACAATCAATCGGAAAATATGTATAGTATAGCATAAATGATAAACACATGTATTTGATATGCATAAACTCTTTACAAGCAATATTTACCAACAACATTCATCCTTACAAGTTATCCAAGAGCGACAATATATCACATGACAATATTGTAGTAAAGGACTAACTCATAAAACGAAACTACCAGTAACAATTATAATTCAACACGAATCACATAAAGAAAGCATGACTGAATTTATATGAAATTGAGAATTATAATTTCTGGATTAAGAAGAAATCACAAGATGAGAAAGAGTTTAACACATAAACAAACATACAATCTTTATAGCCCTTGAGGTAGAATGAAAGTGGAGAAATAGATAAACTACACATACAAGTTCATCTCTAGCCTTACCAAGAGTTCTAGCCTAACTTACAATTCATTCTTATCATTTCTAAAGAGAAAATACAAGAGAGAATTGTAATATACAATGATAAAATGTGAACTCAAATGATTTTTCTCTCCCCTCATTCAATTCCTCAAGTTATCCTTAAATAGGTGATGAAATGGAACTATTATACCAAACCTCCACCAATTTTTCCACATTGGCGGCCACCAAACATTCCACCAACTTGCAGCTGATTTTTTACCACCAAATGGACCGAATTGGGCTTTCTGGAAAACATGAAAGTTGTAGCATTTTGTCTCAGCTTTCCAAGGCCACTAGATTCATGCAATTTGGACAAGTATTCTCTGAGATATGGCCCAAATACTGGACATGGGTCGGGCTGAGAAACAACTACAATTTGGTTTTGTTGTGTCTCAATTTTGGCCCATCAAATGTTGGATTTGGGCTTTTGATTGTTCTTCAACTTTGTGTAAAATTTAGACATGTTGCTCTAGGTTCAATAATCTCTCCATTTTGATCTATAGATTGAGAGTTGTGTCCATTTTATTAAACCTGAAAAAATGATTTCCATTAATCACAATTTAAGGACAACACTTTATTTCAAGATAAAGACTAAAGCAAATGCAAAAGAAATGAAACAAATGTAAAAGAGGCATAAGCAAAATAATTATGCTAAAATATCATAAAAGCTTTATAATACTGTCCAATTAGCATTAATTATTTATGCTTAAAAGTGTACTTTCATGCGTTTATCAGCTGTCAGCCCTTTATTTTTCTTCTTGAGATTAGCACATTCAGATTGAATATGCCTATAACTGGAACATTCATAACACTGAATCTGTTCTTTCTTTTCAGATTGTTTCGGCTTCTTTTTATCATTCTCCTTGCTGAACTTTTTGAATTTTTCTTCACTTGAGTTTGATGGCTTTCCTTGATTCTTTTTCCTGAATTTCTTTTCATGAACTTGACATAATTTCTTATTAGAAAAGCAATTTGTTTAGAATCAGTTTCATCAAGCTCATCACTACATTCATCATCAGATTTTTTAGCTTTCACATTAAACGTGATGCTTTTACCTTTTTGTTTCCGAGTACTTTGATTTATTTCAAAGTTTTGGAGAATGCCAATCAGTTCATCAATTCTCTTTTCATCAGTGTTTTTAACTTCCTCAATGGCTGAAATTTTAGGTTGAAATTTGTCTGAGACAGACCAAATTATCTTACTAACAACTTCTGCATCAGTAAAATTTTTGCCAAGCATGTATGCTGAATTCGTAATGTGACATATCTTAGAGTAAAAATCAGAAATTGATTCATCCTCATGCATCATCAGATTTTCAAATTGAGAATTCAGCCTCATT
Organism: Boswellia sacra; assembly: GCA_013180625.2. Lineage (NCBI taxonomy): Eukaryota > Viridiplantae > Streptophyta > Magnoliopsida > Sapindales > Burseraceae > Boswellia > Boswellia sacra. Next base: position 182,728 of record SNVD02010893.1, on the reverse strand, counting down.
AATTTAGATCTTTTAACAGATGCAATATCTTCATGTTTTACCTCAAGTATGTCCCATGCTTCTTTGGCCACTTTGTATCTAGAAATCTGTCCGAAGTTGTTTAAGTCTACTACAGCAAAGATTGCATTAAGAGCCTTGGAGTTCCAACTGGATCGTCGGTATTCTTCATTAGACCATTCATCCCTGGTTTTGGTTCGGCATTACCAAAAGCATTCAACTTTGTTGGTGGTGTCCATCCTTTAAGCACACTAGTCCATGCCCTGTCATCAAGAGACTTGATATACATCATCATTCTTACCTTCCAATATGTGTAATTACTATCATCGAGAATACGTGGTTGCGTTTCAGATCCTCCATTACGAATAAACTCCTTCATTCCTGATCAATTTGATCATTTTCTTCACTTGTCTATCAGTGAACCTGCTCTAATACCAATTGAGAGTTCTGAAGGTGTGCAGTTATAAATAATAAAACAGTAAATTGTAATGTAAATTGGCACATGAGGATTTTTACGTGGTTCAGTTTTAAAAACCTACATCCACGGACAGCTATAGAGCTGCAATTCACTAAGTTCTTATTTGTACAATCTTTAGGACTTTTAACAGTGTTGACTCACTGTGGAATTCCAAAATATATATATATATATATATATATATATATATATATTACAAATTTTAGAAAATATGACTAAGGGTATTTGAGTAATTTTATGAGAATTGGGTTGGATAATAGAAGTGGGCTTGTGTTAAAATTGGTAAGGGTGAATTGGGCTTGAATTTGAAACTGTTGGACTTAGGCCCATTGAGCCAAGGCCTTATGTATATAAGAGATGGGGTTTTCTAGAATTAAGTGGAAGGAAAAAAAAGAAGAAGAGAAGAGGAGAAGGAGTTCACGTTCCAGGAAGAAAAGAAGAGAAAAAGAAGAAGAGAAAGGACAGGAAGGAGAAGAGAGGAAAAAATTTCAAGAAGTTTAGCTTGGAAAAACAGGTAGAAAATTCTAACACTATACTTACTTCATGTTATGTGTTTTGTAGTTGAATTGATATTGTTGTTATGTATGTGACATGTTTTGACTTGAATTCTTGGTTGCTTGGATGATGAATTATGAGTGAAGTTACTTATTGCAAATTGTTTATTGTCATTGCATGAAGAAATTATGTGTGAGTTGAAGTGTTGATAAAGTGGAGTAGATATGATTTTGTGAGAAGTGTAATTCATGTAACTGTCTTGTGTTGGTTGAGTAGATGCGTTTTTCTGGATTGAGAATTGTATGATTTCTCATTTGTTTTGGAAAATAGACGTATTAAGTTTCAATTAGCCGTTGATTTCGTTGAATTTGGAGTTAAAACGGATTTTTGGTGAATTTTTGAAGTTGGGAGTTGAAATCTGGAAATGGTAAGTTTTGAACCAGCTCTGGAATTCGATTCTGGTGTTTCGCTCGATAGTGAACAGTGTTTTCAGTTAGCAGTGTCAAGTGAACAGTGTTTTCATGAACAGTGTCGAGAAACATTATCGAGTGAATACTGTTCTCAGTGAACAGTATTTTCAGTAAACAGTATCGAGTGAATAGTGTCGAGTGTCGAGCAAAATTTCAGAACCACCCCAAATCGACTGAATACTTCCCACAAAGTCCTGGATTTTGCAAAAAAATCATAATTTCTTGAGATTTATCATAGTGATGATATTGAAAGGATGTTAATGTATGCATTGGACCTTGGATGGGCCGTTTTGTATATGGATCCAAGGAGAATGCGGATATTATATTCTAAGTGTTGGACCTTGGGTGGACCGTTCTGTATACGGACCCAAAGGGAAGACAAATATATTGATATGAGGTGTTGGACCTTGGGTGGACCGTTTTGTATACAGACCCAAGGGGAACACGAATATAATGATATAAAGTGTTGGACCTTGGGTGGACCGTTCTGTATACGGACCAAGGGGAACACGAATATAATGATATGAAGTGTTGGACCATGGGTGGACCGTTCTGTATACGGACCCAAGGGGAACACGAATATAATGATATAAGGTGTTGGACCTTGGGTGGACCGTTCTGTATACGGACCCAAGGGGAACACGAATATAATGATATGAAGTGTTGGACCTTGGGTGGACCTTGGGTGGACCGTTCTGTATACGGACCCAAGGGGAACACGAATATTTCGATATGATGTGTCAGACCTTGGATGGGCCGTTCTGTATACGGATCCAAGGGGAATACGAACAGAAATTTCATATATGAACGAACATAATAGTTTGATATATTATTATTGGATGTCTACTCCTGTGATTGAATATTTGTGGAATGTGAATAATTTCGTATAATGTTAGAACTTTCCTACTGGGCTTTAGGCTTACCCCCTCCCTCCACAGGTACATAGAAGGATGCTCATCCTAGAGATGTTCCAGAGCTTTCTTAGGGAGTCTGGAGTCAGTATGCATATAATTCTTGGGGACCATCTTGATTCTCTTAGTATGTAATGGGAGATTTTGTTTGGTGACTATTAACTGATGTATTGATTTTGTCACCAGTGTATGTAAAATTAATTTTGAACAAATAGTCATAAGTCGTAATAAATTCTTGCGATGTATATATATAAAAAAAATTTATGAGATATGGATGACGTAATTTGTATTAAATTCTTATTCAATCACACCCTAAAATCTCTAAATAAGAGATGTCAGGGCGTGACAGGGTGGTATCAGAGCCTAGGCTTTACTGTGGACCTGTGGAAAGGAGGTAGATAGTCTGGGAGGGGTAGAGTAATGTTTGTGCGCTTGCATGTGCCTTGAATAACTGTTTGTTGTGTTTCTATTCTAAATGTTATAAATTTTGTCACTTATGTTTTTGGCCATTGATAAAAATTAGATAATGAGTTCTCCTACGCGAAGTGCTTCAAATTCTAACCCACCTGAGGGTGGTGAGAGGTCAGAATTTTATAGGGCCATGAGGGATGTGGCCAATACATTGGTCGAAACAGTGACAAACATGGTTAGAGAGACTCTTCGTGCAAACCCACCACCACCGCCTCAACCGGTGTTAGAGACGGGTGTTGACAATAGAATGAAGGGTGGACTTAGAGAAGTCCAACGCCACAATCCACCTACTTTCAATGGGGAGCCCGACCCGAATGTTGCAGAAGATTGGCTTATACGAGTTGAGCGCCTCTTCAATCTTTTGCAAGTTGAAGAAGATGTACGGGTTAGGGTGGCAACTCATCTGTTGTCAGGAGAGGCATTGCAGTGGTGGACGTCTGTTGAGCGTATTAGAGGAGGGAACATTCTTACATAGAAGGACTTCTCTACTGCTTTTCTGGATAAATATTTTCCTGCGGTTTTTCAGGACCAAAAGGAAAATGAGTTTATATACTTGACCCAGGGGAATATGACGGTGCAACAGTATGAGGCACAATTTGCTGCTTTATCCCGTTTTGTACCTGGGTTGGTGGCAGACGAGGCTAGCAAGGCCCGGAGATTTCTAAAGAGACTGAGAGATGATATCAGACCCTCAGTGGCAGTGTGTAGATTGATGACATATTCTGATGTGGTAGAGACCGCTTTAGTGGCAGAACAGGAGATATCCCAGAGTCACAGGGTGGGGGGTATTAGCATACCTTCTAGAGGAGCGAGACAGCAGGATCGTTCAGCTAAAAGATAGAGAACTCAGTCCAGTAGGACTTCCTTTAATTCTCAGTCTCAGCAGCTGCAGTCTCAAGGCTCCATGGCAAGTGGGTCCTCCCAGAGTCAGAGAGTTTGTTATGGGTATGGGAAACCAGGTCACTTGCGATACCAGTGTCCTAGATTTTATAGATGCGGACAATACGGTCATATGCAATGGGATTGTTCGGCAGGGATGAGAGGTCCTCTGAGTGCCACTAGTCAGACCCCACTGACTCCTCGACAAGGATCAGGGTCACAGGCGACCACCGTTTCAAGGACGTGATACTCATTCCCATCAGACATCTCAGAGGTCTCAGGCAACTTCTTCTCAATCTGTTAGACCTCCAAGATCAGTTCAGAGTACTAGACAGCAGGGACAGATGACTCAGGGACGAGTTTTTGCTCTGACTCAGCCGACAGAGCCTGTAGACCATGGAGTTGTGGGAGGTACATTACTGGTTTTTAACGCATGGGCTCGTGTTTTATTTGATTCTGGAGCTACTCATTCTTTTATATCCACCCATTTTGCATCTGCATTAGGATTAGAGTCTGATTTGTTGGACTCTGTATTGCATGTGGAGTCACCTATGGGTAGTACTTTAGAGGTTGGGAGGATATGTCGCTCCTGTATGTTAGAAATCAATGGGCACAGGTTATCCTTTGATTTGATACTTATGGATTTCACGAAGTATGATGTGATACTAGGAATGGATTGGTTGTCCGCTTATCGAGTTCTATTGGATTGTCACAAGAAGAAAGTGATCATCCACATGCCGGATGGCATCATTTTTAGTTTTTATGGGGATAAATATGCATTATTGCATTATCCTTTGCTTGGGTCGCAAAACAAGAAGGGGATGAGGAACATGATAGCAAGTATATTAGTAGAAGAGACTAATAAAGGGGTTTCTGAACTTCCTCGGGTGGTGAATGAATTTCCTGATGTCTTTCCTGAAGAATTGCTCGGGTTACCTCCAACTAGAGAGGTGGAGTTTGCTATTGAAGTGTATCCATGCGTGGCACCTATATCAGTTGCTCCTTACCGAATGGCTCCAGCAGAGTTAAAAGAGCTAAAGTTACAGATAGAAGAATTGTTAGAGAAATGATTCATCTGACCTAGTACTTCTCCTTGGGGTGCACCAGCATTGTTTGTGAAGAAGAAAGATGGTTCGTTGCGTTTATGCATTGATTACAGGCAGTTAAATCGGGTTACAGTGAAAAACAAATATCCTTTACCTAGGATCGATGATTTGTTCGACCAGTTGAGAGGATCTTGTTGTTTTTCCAAGATATATCTTCGTTCGGGTTATCATCAGTTGAGAATAAAGGAAGGAGATATACCCAAGACCGCTTTTCGTACCCGGTATGGACATTATGAGTTCTTGGTCATGCCATTTGGACTAACTAATGCTCCTGCTGCCTTTAGGGATTTGATGAATCGTGTTTTCAGACCTCACTTAAACCAATTTGTGATTATGTTTGTGGACGAAATCCTCATTTATTCTTCATCTAAGGTTGAACATGAGCAACATTTACGCGTGGCACTTCAAAGACTGAGAGAGCATCGTCTTTATGCCAAGCTGAGTAAATGTGAATTTTGGCTATCAGAAGTAAAATTTTTAGGCCATGTGGTGTCAAGACAAGGAATCTTAGTGGATCCATCGAAAGTAGAAGCAGTTATGAAATGGGAATGACCAAAGAATGTGTTTGAAGTCCGCAGTTTCTTGGGTTTAGCAGGATACTATAGGCGCTTTGTTGAGAACTTTTCCCGATTGGCTGCACCAATGACTAGGTTAACAAGGAAAGGAGTCAGATTCGAATGGAATGATGCAAGTGAGAAGGCATTCCAAGAATCGAAGAAAAGATTAACTTCAGCACCTATCTTTGTGATACCACAACGTGGAGTTGATTATGTAGTTTTCACCGATGCTTCCTTAGATGGGTTAGGGTATGTGTTAATGCAACAGGGCCGAGTTGTAGCCTATGCATCTCGTCAGTTGAAACCTCATGAGTAGAATTATCCTACCTAAGACTTAGAACTTGCTGCAGTAGTGTATACTTTGAAAATTTGGCGGCATTATTTGTATGGTGAGAGGTTTGAAGTCTTTTGTGATCATAAAAGTTTAAAATACATTTTCACTCAAAAAGACTTGAACTTGAGACAATGAAGATGGATGGAATATTGGGAAGACTATGATTTCTCTATCCACTATCATCCAGGCAAGGCAAATGTGGTGGCTGATGCATAAAGTAGGAAGTCGAGGGCCATGGTTAGTGCGATGATAGGGGAGTGGAGCATGTTACGGTCTGTTTATGATTATGATATCTTGGTTGAGGATCGCGGAGATCAAATTTGCCTTTTTACACTTGTTGCCCAACCGTCTCTTGTGCATAAAGTGATTGAATGGCGACATCAAGATTCAGAGACCAGAGCCTTGTATGAGCAAGTGTTACGCGGTGATGGGAGTGTGGATTGGACCATTGGTTCAAAAGGGAGTTTGCGATTCAAGGGCAGAATCTTTGTTCCATCGAGTAAAGAGTGTAAAGATGATATTCTTAAGGAATTTCATCATTCTAAATTTGCTGTTCATCCTGGTGGTACTAAGATGTATCATGATTTACATCGTCAGTTTTGGTGGAAAGGAATGAAGAAGGATGTTGCTGAATATGTGACTAGATGCCTTACTTGTCAGCAAGTAAAGGCTGAGCATCAAAGATCTGCAGGATTACTCCAACCATTGCCTGTAGCAGAGTGGAAGTGGGATCACATTACCATGGACTTTGTTATTGGATTACCACGTTCTTTAAAAGGGAAGGATGCAATCTAGGTGATTGTAGATAGATTAACCAAAGTATCACACTTTCTTCCTATACGTATAACCGATTCAGTGGATGTTTTGAGTCGGCTGTACATTAAAGAAATTGTAAGATTACATGGAGTTCCAGTTTCAGTGGTGTCAGACAGAGATCCCCGGTTTACAGCTCAATTTTGGCAAAGCCTCCAAAGAGCTATGGGCACTCAGTTGTTATTTAGTACAACCTTCCATCCCCAAACTGATGGTCAATCAGAGCGTACTATTCAAATTCTAGAAGATATGTTGAGGGCTTGTGTGATGGATTTCCAAGGTAATTGGGAGGATCATCTACCACTTGTGGAATTCGCATACAACAACAGCTATCAGTCAAGTATTGGAATGGCACCTTTTGAGGCACTCTATGGTAGACCGTGTAGATACCCGTTATGTTGGGTAGAAGTGGGAGAAGCTACCTTATTAGGACCAGAGCTTGTACAAGAAACGACTGAAAAGGTGAAATTGATACGTCAACGTTTGCTTACAGCCCAAAGTAGACAGAAAAGCTATGCAGACAGGAGGAGACGACCGTTAGAATTCAAAGTGGGGGACCATGTGTTTTTAAAGGTGTCTCCGCGTAAAGGCTTGATGCGTTTTGGACAGAAAGGTAAACTTGCTCCATGTTACATTGGTCCATTTGAAATCCTAAGGCGGGTTGGCGAAGTAGCTTATGAGCTAGCATTGCCACCACGGTTATCGGGAATTCATAACACATTCCATGTATCGATGCTAAGAAAGTATGAACCTCACCCAACACATGTACTTGACTGGAGTGAGTTGGATATCCAACAAGATGTTTCGTATGAAGAGGTTCCTATTCAAATCCTGGACTCGAGAGTACAAGTCTTGCGTGGCAAGTCCATCCCATTACTCAAGGTCTTGTGGAAGCATCGTGATGTTGAAAAGGCCACATGGGAGTTAGAGTCAGAGATTCAAAGAAAGTATCCAGAGCTTTTGACAGCGAGAGGTAATTTCTGATTCATGTTTTCAAATTTCGAGGACAAAATTTATTTTTAGGAGGGTAGGTTGTGGAATTCCAAAATATATATATATTACAAATTTTAGAAAATATGACTAAGGGTATTTGAGTAATTTTATGAGAATTGGGTTGGATAATAGAAGTGGGCTTGTGTTGGAATTGGTAAGGGTGAATTGGGCTTGAATTTGAAACTGTTGGACTTAGGCCCATTGAGCCAAGGCCTTATGTATATAAGATATGGGGTTTTCTAGAATTAAGTGGAAGGAAAAAAAAAAAAAAAAGAAGAGAAGAGGAGAAGGAGTTCACGTTCCAGGAAGGAAAGAAGAGAAAAAGAAGAAGAGGAAGGAGAGGAAAAAATTTCAAGAAGTTTAGCTTGGAAAAACAGGTAGGAAATTCTAACACTATACTTACTTCATATTATGTGTTTTGTAGTTGAATTGATATTGTTGTTATGTATGTGACATGTTTTGACTTGAATTCTTAGTTGCTTGGATGATGAATTATGAGTGAAGTTACTTATTACAAATTGTTTGTTGTGATTGCATGAAGAATTATGTGTGAGTTGAAGTGTTGATAAAGCGGAGTAGAGATGATTTTGTGAGAAGTGTAATTCATGTAACTGTCTTGTGTTGGTTGAGTTGATGCGTTTTTCTGGATTGAGAATTGTATAATTTCTCATTTGTTTTGGAAAATAGACATATTAAGCTTTAATTAGCCGTTGATTTCGTTGAATTTGTTGTTAAAACGGATTTTTGGTGATTTTGAAGTTGGGAGTTGAAATCTGGAAGTGGTACGTTTTGAACCAGCTCTGGAATTCGATTCTAGTATTTCGCTCGATAGTAAACAGTATCGAGAAACAGTATCGAGAAACAATGTCGAGTGAACAGTATTTTCAGTGAACAGTATTTTCAGTGAACAGTTCCGAGAAACAGTGTCGAGTGAACAGTGTCACGTGTCGAGCACAATTTCAGAACCATCCCAAATCGACTGAATAATTCCCAAAAAGTCCTGGATTTTGCAAAAAAATCATAATTTCTTGAGATTTATCATAGTGATGATATTGAAAGGCTGTTAATGTATGCATTGGACCTTGGATGGGCCGTTTTGTATACGGATCCAAGGAGAATGCGGATATTATATTCTAAGTGTTGGACCTTGGGTAGACCGTTCTGTATACGGACCCAAGGGAAACACAAATATATTGATATGAGGTGTTGGACCTTAGGTGGACCGTTCTGTATACGGATCCAAAGGGAACACGAATATAATGATATGAAGTGTTGGACCTTGGGTGGACCGTTCTGTATACGGGCCAAGGGGAACACGAATATAATGGTATGAAGTGTTGGACCTTGGGTGGACTGTTCTGTATACGGACCCAAGGGGAACACGAATATAATGATATGAAGTGTTGGACCTTGGGTGGACCGTTCTGTATACAGACCCAAGGGGAACACAAATATATTGATATGAGGTGTTGGACCTTGGGTGGGCCGTTTTGTATACGGACCCAAGGGGAACACGAATATTTTGATATGATGTGTCGGACCTTAGATGGGCCGTTCTGTACACGGATCTAAGGGGAATGCGAACAGAAATTTCATATGTGAACGAACATAATAGTTTGATATATTATTATTGGATGTCTACTCCTGTGATTGAATATTTGTGGAATGTGAATAATTTCGTATAATGTTAGAACTTTCCTACTGGGCTTTAGGCTCACCCCCTCCCTCCACAGGTACACAGAAGGATGCTCATCCTAGAGATGTTCCAGAGCTTTCTTAGGGAGTCTGGAGTCAGTATGCATATAATTCTTGGGGACCATCTTGATTCTCCTAGTATGTAATGGGAGATTTTGTTTGGTGACTATTAACTGATGTATTGATTTTGTCACCAATGTATGTAAAATTAATTTTGAACAAAGAGTCATAAGTTGTAATAAATTCTTGTGATGTATATATATAAAAAAAAAATTTATGAGATATGGATGACGTAATTTGTATTAAATTCTTATTCAATCACACCCTAAAATCTCTAAATAAGAGATGTCAAGGCGTGACACTCACTCTCACACACTGACCTAATCTTTGACAAACAAAATCTTCGCAAGGATCCTAAACTCTAGTGACACTGACCACTCTCTGTCACAGATAACTTAACAACACACTGTTAAGTTATACATAACACCCGATGTCTGACACAGAATTACATAAACACTCAACCCTCAAGTTATCCTAACTGTCTACTAACTCACTCAGACTTAATCAACACCTCATGTACGATTTTAACTCTCATACATGAAATAAAGACTCAATAAATTAAAGTAACAAAGACATTCCTTTTGCGTTGAAGCTTTCTTCTATAAATTCATGGAATGCCGTGACCAACTCTCTCAAGAAGACAAGCAAGTCTCCAATCCACAAAAAACTCTCTCTCCGACTATTGTCATAACTCAAAATATATTGAGAGGTCTGATCGAAATCGTCCTAAAAATCCTGTAAGTATCTCAATCAAAATCACATTAGGATTAGAATAAAATAAGAAGTGTTTATAGTTAAACTTCTAAAGTAATTAGGACACAATTAAATATCCTCCTATTTTGATTAGGATACAAGAAATATTATCCTGATCTATAGAGGTATTTATTGTGAATCAAATACTTTCTATAATAACATCTAGAAACAGTAAAATAGGAATCCAAATACTTTTCTATTTTTATCACAAGTTAACCAAAAATTTAACATGTTCATGACACATACAAGGATTACGTTAACACCAACAATAATAATTGATCAAATAGGTAAAAGAATGTGAAGATAATATACCAGTAGAGGATTCGAGCCGATAACGTATTATAGAAATAGGGTAATAAGTGTTTATGCTATTTAATTATTATAAGAAGGAAAAAGTTATCTTAATATTTGAAAGCTGTTCAAGGAGTTAATGAATCGGGACCGTAGCGTTAGAAAAATAAATGAGATGTTGGGAGTAGAAACGAGATAAGATGAAGAAATTGGAGAAAGAAATTAGAGACAACAAGGGTAAAGCAAGGTAGAAGCTTTTCTATTTTTTATTGTTTTCTTCTTCTTATTGTTTAAAAAACTGAAGGGTAGTAGGGGTATTTATAGAAAGCTCCACCACCTCAAATCACTGTCTTAGACAAGATAAATATTTATCTTTGATCATAGACAATAAACCATTTAATGCTGTGTAAAATATCTAATACTTTACAACACTTGAAAGATAAATTATATTACTAATTGTAACAATATTTATGATGATACTATATATATCTCATCATAGTGCAAATTCAAAATTTAGATGATAGCATGTAGTTAATTGGTTGGTTTGGGGTATATCTTCTTTTAACTTTCATGTAATGATTCTAGATTTTTCGACTATCAAGCATTTTATTCGAAGCCTACGTTATCACCACGAGAAAACAGAGGTATATACTTCACCTCTCTCTATGTCTGCCTCCTTTACCCGCTATTTCTAAATCACTATATTATATCTTGAATAAAAAATCACTCATGTTTACTATACACAACAACTATCTTATGAGTGTATCCTGTTATTACTAAATTATTGGATCCTCCGTATCAAAAAATAAGACTAATTTTATTAAAATTTATAAATCTAAATTGGATTACTATTCCTCATATTATTTATGTTTATTGTTCTTTTTCTTCTTAATTTATTCACTTATTTATTTATTTATTCTTGTATCATTATATATTTATTCTTGCTTATTTATATATGTATACATGTTGAATTAATTTTTCTTTCTTATTATTTTTTGAAGTTTATTTCAGCCCATTTTACATTTTACTCACATTTCATTTATTTAAATGGAGCATTAAATTAATTAATTATGTTACTGCAATGCAAAACCAATACATTCATTTAATTTTGCTTTCTTACCATTTAATTACATGTTAAGAAGCTTTCGGCTCAGCTTTATAATCACCTAATCTAATGCTCAACTTACTTCCGCTCATATTATATTCATTAACGTTTCATTAATGGAGCATAAAATTATTTACCTTTGCGTACTCGTATTCGTGTTCATCACTGCATGTTCAAAATTGCACAAATTAGAAATTATTGACATTAAACTAAACTCAGAACTAGAAGTTCTTAATCCTAAAGGTCTAAAACTTGAAGTTTTAGATCTCATATTAAGAGCCTAGTTCAATGGAATTGCAAATTATTCTTTTAAGCTGGAGCCAGAAGTTCCTTCACATTTAATTGATTATTATTTTCTTTTAATTAATCATTATTTGGGGTTGGAACATGAAGTCCCTTCACATTTAATAGCAAACACGGGAACTGTGCTACAACATGTTAATTGAAAAAGCTTGAAATCTGAACTATAATGAGGAAATTATGAATTAAAGTGTAGCAGGGGAGCTCAAACCCGGCTGCTTGAGAATGCAAGGCAAATGTCTACTCTCAGATTGCACCTTTCGCTCAGCCGTCAAGGAAGCAGAGCTTGATATAAATTGGGCCCGAAGACCAAATGTGAACCTGAAGTTTGCAGGTGGACTTGGAAGTGCACATACGGGCATTAGCAATTTTATTATTTTCTATTCTTATGCCTATGCCTATCTTACTTTTATTTTATTCTTTTGCCCATTTTTACTTTAATTCATATTTATTTACATTTTTGTTCTCTAATGCCACTTTATGATCATATTCATTATTATGCTCATTATATTTTCATGATTATTTATTTATGCTGAGAACTAAATGGGGGGCATTTATTTGACAAATGGCTCCATTGGGCATTCAAATAAATGGCTAAATAAATGTAGGGCGTTTATTAAACATTGAAATACAAAGTCGGGCCTGAAGTTTGATTCAAACAAATATTACCCACATTGCTACACTCTCCATGTTTGCATAATTAATAAAATACATAGAGAGCAAATTATATTGCCTATATGAACTCGAAATAAGTAATTCTAATATTGTCCACAACCGCATTTATGCTGCATTCCTAATTATGAAAGAATAATATATATATATATATATATAGTAGTAAACTTCAAGTTTATTGGGGGCTAAATTATTTAAATTTGACAATTACAACCTGAAGTTCTATATGTACATTTATTTTTTAGATATTTAATTATTTAAATTTATTATGTATTGCACTTTATATTCATTGCAATTCTTATTATATCTTTAATTTTATTTACTTTTGAATGTTATTATATTCTTGGTATGCATCTAGAAGATGCAATAAAAGTTTATCCCTAAAGGATAAATTGAGGGACATTAAAGTTTAAGTAACTGATTCACTAAAGAATTTCCTATTGATTTCATACATTCCCTAAAATGAATGTTACTAAACCGGTCCTAAAAGTAAATGGCATCATTCCTTGAAGTGAATGATATTATACCACTTCTTTAAAAGATGATATTATGGTATTCCTCAAAGCAAATGCTACTATCAGCTGCAATGATAATAATAAATGCGGTTAAGCTTTATAAAGAGTCGTTAATATTGAAGTGGTTATTGTAAATGCTAGATTAAACCACTAGAAGTGGAATTAATGATATAAGGAGAATATTTTTTAGAAGGATTATAAGAATCCCTTATTGATGATTTAGTGGATCCTACAAAGAGTGATGTTGATTATTTTTTTGTTGATTTATTTATGATTGGTGATGAACTGGACAAGTGAATTAATTTGATACTTTACTTTAATTTGATGTTATCTTTTATGATGGTATCCACTATACTCTTTCTTGAATGAAAGGGTATGGACATGAAAAGTAAGATACTCATCTCCAAAAGAGATGAAGATTTATGTTTAGTTGATAGTGCAATAACACATATAATCTTGAAGGACAAGAAATATTTTCTAAAGTTAACTTTTCCAAAACCAGAAGTTAATACTATATCAAGGTCCGTCAATTTGATTGAGGGCTCCGAAAGAGCCACTATAATGTTGGCATGCAATATTAAGTTATGAAAAGATAATGCCTTATACTCAAGCAAATATAGAAGAAATTTGCTCATTTTTTATAAAGATATAGAGTATAATGGATATCATATTGAGACATCTTGTGAAAATAATGTGGGGTTTCTTTATATCACCTTAGATGCCTCAGGATAGAAGTTGATATTAGAGAAGTTTGAAGCTTTCTCTTCTAGATTATATTATACATACATAAGGTCTATCACAACCTACGCAATCACGAACTAAAAGTTCAATGATCATAAGACATTTATGTTATGGCATGACCGTCTTGCTTACCTAGGATTAACAATGATGCATAGGATTGTTGAGAACATAAGTGGACATCCATTAAAGAATCAGAAGATTCTTCTGCCCAATGAAACTATTTATACTGCTTATTCACAAGGAAATTTGATTGTTAGACTATCTCCATCTAAGATTAGTCTTGAATCCCCATCATTTTTATAGAGAATTCAAAGAGATATATGTGGACCTATTCATCCACTGAGTAGACTATTTCATTACTTTATGGTCTTAATTGATACTTCTACATATGGGCCTCATGTTTGTTTGTTATCGACTACACATGTTGCATTTACTAGACTACCGGCTCAAATTATTAAATTACAGACATATTTTCTAAACCATCCTATTAAATCAATATGTATGGATAATGCTAATGAATCTACATAAGAAAACTTCTGATGATTATTGTATATCTTTTGGAATTGATATTGAGTATCCTATCCCATATGTCTATACCCTAACATAGTTTGGTAGAATTACTCATAAAGCAATTGTAAATAATGGCACATACTATGCTAATAAGAATGTAGTTGCCAATTTCTAGTTGGGGGATATGCTACTCTACACATTACTAATACGAAAGCAAGAATTAATGTTCACATGGAACAATCCCCTTATGGAACAATAAATAATCAATTTATTCCATGCCAGAAGCGTTGCTTGGATCAAAAGATATTGTTCCCTTAAAAAGGAAAGTGATTAATAATGGTTCTAGTAGACATAATGATTGAACTAAAAAGTCCATATTCTCTAATTTATATAATAAAGGAATAAATGTTATTGAAGAGACATAAGCCCATAAAGTGGCACAAGTATTTATAAATAAAGAAATTTCTATTAATTATGTTTTTTAATAAAGAAATATGAAATAAGAATAAAACAGTCATCGATTAAATATTTGTAGTAGCCATTTAGACTTTTATGATGATTTGAGCCACATATAGTGTATAAATGTAAACAAGGGCATTATTGGCCTAAATGGAAAGAAGCACGCAATTTATGTAAAACTAGTTTCTTGGCCAAATGTGAACTTTTGGACATGTAGTACATCTAAAGATGTCAAACCCCATTAGATATAAATGAGTAGAAAATAATAATATTGCCAAATATAAAGCCTGACATGAAGTTTAGGATTTCTTTCAAAGCCCAGGCCCGGCAAGAGATATGATTACTTTTAAGATATTAGATTAATTTCGCAATTCAGGAAAACTTCACAAGTGTCTTATAAGTATGTCTACTGCTTACTTAATAATAAATTCGATTCTAACATCTATATATAAAAATCCTCGAAGGATTTAAAAGATGCCTAAAGCAATTGAAACAAAGCTAAAAGGTATATATGTAAGATTACAAAACTCTGTATGGATTGAAACAATTTGGAAGATTGTGATATAATATAAAAGTTAATACCTGATGAAGAAAGGATATCCTATATACCCTTATGTAAAGTCAAAATTTGGTTTTACTATTATAGTAGCATATGTCAATGATGTGAATTTAATTCGAACCTTTAAAGAGATCTAGGATGTTGGTAAAATTTTGAAAAAAGAATTTGAAATGAAAGATTTAGGGAAAACAAAATACTATCTTGATCTGCAGATTGAGCACAGTTGTGATGGTATATTTGTTCATCAATCAGCATATACAGAAAAGGTTATAAAACTATTTAATATGGATAAGACTCATTCATTGAGTACCCCAATAGTTGTTAGATATATTGATCCTAAAAATGATCTATTCCATTTTAAAAAGAATGTTGAACAAATACTTGGTCAAAAAGTATCGTATCTAAATGTTTTAGGTGTATTAATGTTTTTGCATAGTGTACAAGATCAAATATTGCATTTGTAGTCAATTTCTTAGCAACACTACAACAGAATGGGCTTTTTACTATGTCTATTTACCACGGGCCTTCAAAAATACGGTAAAAATCAGAATTTTGCGGCGGGCTATCATGCCTGCAGTAGAAGTTATGGATTTTACTGAGTTTTTGGAAGCCCGCAGTAAAAAGCTTTTTTATAATCTAATTTTTTTATTTTGTCCCCTCTCTTTTACGCCATTCTCCCGTTTCTCTCTCTCTCTTATGCTTCCCTCTCAAATCCCTAATTTTTTCCTTTCAAATTCCCTCAAGAGCCCACCGTATACTTTGCTTCCTGAAGAGCCCATGAAAATCTCTGCAACTCCATCTTCGAGCATGTCCCGTCATCCATAACCTCAAGCTCACTCGATTGAAGCATCAAGTTGAAGCTTGCATCTAGAAATTTTGGCCGTTTTAGGTAAGCAATTTATCTTCTTTTCTCACGTTTTACTTTTATTTCTCAAATCTTTTATATGTCGGATGGGTTTTGTTTCTGTGTTGGTGTATTGTTATGTTGTTCAATAATCCGTTTTTGTGTTGTGTCAGATGGGTTTTGTGGCCAGAATAATAGGTTAGTGAGTTGCCATGATACATGAGTTGCCATGCTTTGCCATCTTCAAAATTGGTGTGCTTAAAACTCCTCCTGTGAAAATCTTCATCTTGGGGCATATGTCCACAATTAATTCTTCCAAAGTTGTGGCAATTGAAGGTGTAATATTCCCAGAGCAGAAGCTTGTAAGACTTTTTAATTTTACGAGTGACATCTCCCTCAATTTGCTAAAAACAATTTGTTCATCTCTTGGTTTATCTTTCTTGTTTTCAAAAATTTCTATCATCATTTCACAATATTCTATCTTTAAAATTTCAAGTTGCGCCAAACTTTTGGCTGTTAAGGATATCACTAAGCTTCTTAATCCATCACAAAGTTGTACTTTCAGAGTCGTAAGATTTTCAAAAGATGCCAAAGGTGGCGCTAGGTTTATCAAATTGTGACAATAATGCACTTCCAAAGTTTCAAGATTTTGAAGAACTGAGTCCAGTTGAGAATGTTGTTGCCACATGTGCTGCAAATTAAAAAGTCCCCTGCTGCAAATTAAAAAGTCCCCTCAGCTCTTAAGCTTTTATCTGGGTAGGCATTCCATCATGTTTCTTACCCTCTTCACTTGAAAATATCTCTTTGTATGAACACCCTTTTAGTAAAGCTTTTCTAGACTGTTGGATCTCTGGAAAATTTTAAGTGGAATATTTTCTAATTCATCCTTAATAACCTCAAGAACTTTGAGGCCAGAAGAGTAGTGTTCTTGAAACTACCCCTATCATGTCAATATCTTTGAATTGGAGAGTTAACCTGACAATCAAACAATTAAAATAATATCAAGTTAGATTAGCATTCCACATAATATTTTTAGTAATACAGATGGAAAAAAATGTTGATTTATGAGAAAAACAATTTCACTGGATTATTTTTTCCCTGGATTAAAATCTTGCTTGAGTAGAAAGAAAAGTTTTTGTTGATTGGAATGCAAATTTTCAGATAACAATTGTATGTTTTTATTAACTTGGAGAAAGTTCTCCTACTGAACTTTTTTAATATCTGCAACTGTATTAGGAAGAAGTTGCCAAATTTCATCATATATAGCATGAGAAGAGCATTGCACTGTTAATGCGTTTTTCACCACTTAAAAGTCAAATGAATTTCACAGTTAATAACACCAAGTCATGCTATATTAATATAGATATGTTTGCTCTCCCGTAACTATAGTTATAGTGGTCTCTCAAATTCTTTTAGCCAAAAAGAAAATATATTTGATGACAAAATTTTGATGATCTTGTATAATGTCTACAGTACGTTATCCATAGCTTCCTTATTCTTAAGAATACTTAATTACTATTTTAAAGATACGTAAAAGTAAATATAACATTTTGTATGCAATATTTTGTCAACAACTATTATATTGTTAAGATTAAATTAATAAGTCAAACTCTGAAAAGAAATACAAAAATTCAAAAAAAAGAAAGCTCACTTGTTTGTTTTTTAGGTATTCAATGTGTTTCTTGTGTCAATTGAAAGCAGAGCCCTATTTGTCGGAAGCATTCTGCCAATTATCATTAATACTTTTCCTGTAGTTTACGCATCTTGTTTTCTAAAAGCATTCATTTTGGGAATGACATATCTTAAATGTCCTCCAGGAATGCTTCTTGCATTGTTGAATGCTAGATTCTATTAACTTTTTTATTTGATTTCATTTTTCTTTATATATTATAACATGATGCTCCAATGACCTTAGAATTTGATTTTACTGGCCTTGGAGACAAGGTAGACTAATCTCTAAAAAACATTTGAGTCCTTCATGTCAGTTGACCCCCTTTTTACTTTGCTTAATGCGTGAAATACATCTCTTTTGTAAGAGCGGCTGGTGTTTGAATGTCCTTTCATGGATGCTTGATTAACAGTGTGGCGAAAAATTCTGCTATTTGATTGGAAACGAATACCGGAAAGGGAAATTTATATTTTTCTCTTATGAACTTATCATGTAATCTTAATGGTTGATTAACAGTGCTGAGAATACCATATCAGAAATTTTATGAACTCACCTTGTCTTATTTGGAGAGAAATGAAATAAAATGAAAGAATAAAGAAAAAAAATATTAAGGTTAAACTACATAATAAACATTTGTCTGAAAATGTAACAACCACTAAGAATATATGATCATTGCATTGGTATAGACCAGCTATGTTGCCACGTCTTGCTTTAGGAAGCTGTTTTCTGACATTATGCGTTCGTGCAAAGTCCAACAGTTGTTCATGTCTATGATATCGTTTCAATATTAGAGATATCTTCTTAGACAGGGAGATCGACCTTTATAATCCTGTAACAGTTGTTAGACTTAGAAGCTGTCTTGGTGAAGATTATGTTTCCTAGCTTAGAGTAGATTGGGATGTAGCAATGTTCATGTTTCTCTTCCATTTGATGAATCCAATTAACACTAGAATGTTTATAAACTTGTTGTTGGATCAGAATATTATACATGAGATATTGTCCTCAAGCATGTTAAGTAACCTTCTGAATAATCTGTTTGAACTTTCATGATTTTTGACTTACAGTATCTTTGGATTGAGAAAGATGTTTGCCAAGGCACTTGTTTGTTTTTTAGTTAATAGCCATTCTATGAGGATAGTCCATGGAGTTTCTGATTTGGTAGTTTAGAGAATGAAAAACCTAACAAGAAGCATATATGATTTCTAGGAAGAGCAAAACTAAAATTTTTGGTTTTTATGTGTGTTAGGACTTGATCATGACACAATAAGAATCAGCAAGGTTAAAGCATTCAACATTTAAAAGTTTTGTGCCTACTACATTTGATCATGTACTATTCTGTAGTTTTTCATATGGCATTTTGTGTTGTTTGGAACTATTTAGGAATACAAGTTTTTCTAAACTTTTTAAAATGTCTTAGGTTTCGGTTTCGGATGCTTCAAGTGCACACCAAAATCGCGTCAACGTGAACACCATAATAACAAATGAGGAGGAGAATAAGGAGAATTAGGTATATATAAAGTTATTTATCATTACTCAGTAATAAATAAATTTTGGCATATAACTTTTATTTGAACTTCTCTAATAAACTTAGAAATAGTAAGACATCTAATTATTACATTTTATTTGTGCAGGTTTTTCTCCCATGAAAACTTGAATGGGAATAAGACTTCTAGACTTATTTTATACTTGATTGCAAATAAACTTGGTACTCTTATGTTGTATGTGAATGTATAACTTATTAATTTATGTGTATGTGAATATAATCTTATGTTGTACTCTTATTTTTTATTAGAATATCATTTTATTGGTTCATGTTTTTATATGATGAAATATTTGAATTGCTTAGAAAAAATAGATTAAAAAAATGGTTACAGGTGCCGATGTCATAAAAATTGCAAAAAAAGTTACGAGAGTTGAGCACTTTTTTACTGCGGGCCTAACGACCGGGGTTAATAACAAACAGACAACAACAATGACTTTTTACGGCGGGCTGCACACCTACGGTAAACGTCGAACCACGAATCGCGGTCTAACCATTTACGGCGGGTGGCCAAACTACAGTAGACTTTTTACGGCAGGCCCCTGGCCTGCAGTAAATAATTTTATATTAGACCACGAATTTCTACGGCGGTCACTGTGACTGCAGTAAAACCATATTTACGATGGGCCGAGACCACAGTAAAAAGTAAAATGAGTTTTTACGGTGCCTTTTTATATGGCGGGCTTAAACCGTTGTATGCCCACTGTAAAATGCTTTTTACCGCAGTTTCGGCCCGCCGTAAAAGGCCTATTTTCTTATAGTGCAAGGATTAGTTTTATACCTAGTAGATGTCATTGGAATAGGATCAAACATATTTTTAATTATCTTCGGGGAAATACTGTTCGAGATTATTCTTTTCATATAAGCCTTTTGAAAATGTCGGCTTGGTTGGATATGCTGACGCCAGTTATTTTTCTGATCCCCATAAAACTCGATCACAAACTGGATATGTTTTTACTTATAATAAGACTACAATTTCAACTCGATCACCAACTCGATAGGTTTTTACTTATAACAGGACTACAATTTCATTGCAATCTACTAAATAGAGTTTGGTTGCTACTTTTTCTGAACACTCTGAAATACTTGTATTGCATGCTCCTAGCCAAGAATATATATATGATTACAATTTGTTATTTGATGCATCCAAAGTTCATGCAAGTTATCTTCTACCATGGATCCTCTAATATTCATATATGAAGATAATGCAAAAATTTCAAGAAAGCAAACAAAAATTGCTGTGAAGCAGATCTATTCTAGTAGTAATCATGTAGACTTGTTTAATAAGACATTGTTGACATTGACATTTAAGAAACTGGTATTTGGCATTGGCATGTGGTAGCTCAACAAACAACCAAGTTGGTTGACAATTTTGTTCTATTGCCATGATCAGGGGAAGTATTCTTGGACATTTATGTGCACTTTACTCTTTTTTGCTTAGCTAGGTTTTTCCTACTTGGTTTTACTAGCAATGTTTTAACGAGACATTAGTAGCACATCTAGCACCACTTAGGATCTACTGTGTAATTGTATTTCTTTATTTAGGTTTTTATCCCATTGGACTTTTCCTTAGTAGAGGCAAATATACTTGTATTGATATTTAATTATGTTATAATGGTGAAATATCTAAAGAGGGAGTGTTATAAAATAGTTAGACATTTTCACCCTCAAATAAGATCAAGATCGTCCACTTGTTATTTTAGGATTTTGCCATAAATCATATATCATAGCCGTACAATTATCACATTGTAATTGGATGTATATGTGACAATTACTTCTATATAAAGCCCCATTCTCTTTGTAGATGATGCACCAATGAAAGTAAAGTTTCATTTCCTTTTCCCTGCGCCTTAACTTTAACTACCATTTTATCTCATTCTCTTCGCTTCTCTTATCTCATCTAAATTTTCATTTTCTCCTTTTGGTTCACGGCCCCAGTTTCTTCTCTTACCCTCTAGCAACTTTTCAGACAATAAAAGATTCAATTCATTATTTGCATTTATACTATTAGAATAGCAATGCACTCATTCATCTACTTCTATTCAAATATATAAATTTATTAATTGAGCTCCCCCCCGCCCCCCAAGGTTTAGAAGAAAAAACTATCCCCTGAGAGATAAGATATTGCAAATTATCCCCTCAATCAGAATTCTGGCCGACAACTTTAACGGTGAAAAGGTAAAATGGTAATCTTTTGGCATGGATACAAAACCTTTATGACAAAATAATATTTATGTAACATAATTATTAAACAAAAAATTTTCCTCTTTCTCCTTACCCGTTTAATCTTTCGCCTTGGAAAGTTCTTCTCCATGCGATGCAGTGCTGTTGCATCCTCTTTTTAGCTGGCCTCACACCTCCCTATCGACCGCTACCAATCAACCATGGTTGTAGCCACCATTGCACCACCAAATCATAGCCACTATGACTTGCAATTGCCAAGCCAAACCATCAATTACAACCTTCAAGAACCAAAGCCAAACTGATTATAGCAACACAAATTCCATCTCTAACATCACCATTTAAACCCCTCACATAAACCACCAGCAACCAAACCTATGTCAAACACCACCAATAACAGCCAAGCCTTTACCATTAGCAACCAAACCCACTGCAAACACCACCAACAACCAAAATTGATCCACTAATACCATATGCAAAATCACCCAACAATCGATTAAAGACTAAATTAAAAAAAAAAAAGTGAATCAAAACCCAACTAAACCCCAACTAGATTTGTTTATAACATCTTTACTGGTGAATCAACAATGTTTGGCTCTCTTCCAACTCAATTCTAACTACGTCAGTGGATTGGATATACGTTCTAGTGGTAGCCGCTCTTCTAATTCAATGTTAATATCACCCAAGTAGTGGCTATTTTCTTTACCAAACCTTCTTGAATCAACAGTGCTTTGACAAATTGGACATTTGATTCTTTGAAAGCCATTGGGTTAGGGGAGAAGCAAAGAGGAAGTTTGTGAATTGGTTGGATTGGCTTGGGTTTAGAAGGAAATGAAGAGGAAGGATGCGAATTAGAGGGTTAAGGTTTGGTCTACTTTTTGCTTATGTGATGAGGAAGCAGAAGCAAAGAGGAGAGAAAGGGGAGAAAGAATTTTTTTTTGGTTAATTATGATATATATATATATATATATATATATATATATATATATTTTATCATTTGATTTAATTTATTTTATTTTCAATTTTATAACAATTGTATTAGATTATGATTTTACCTTTCGATCTATTAAATCCAACATCAAAGGTCATTTTTTTTAATTAAAGTTGTTGATTGGAGCTTCAATTAAGGGGGCAATTTGCAATATCTGATCTTGATCTCAGAGGGGATCATTTTTTCTACTTAACATCAAGGGAAAAATGAAAATATCCCACTTAGAAATGATGATGAAGGAACCAAAAATTGTAACTTGTTTTAGGATTGGATCAATAACTCATCCTCACCCTTACTACTCCAACAGTGGCTCAATATACACTGCTACTCCCTTCGATGAACACGGCTCCACCAATAGAGGAAGGGGATGGGTGCCGGCAAAGGCACTCTGATGTCAAAGTTAGTCCCAAATTGATAAAGGTAATCATAGTTAGGTCATCAAAATAATAATGAACTGAATTTGAGCAAGCATTAAACAGTAAAAAAATGGGTTGAAGAAAAAAAGATGGGGGCTCAGAAAGAGTTTCTCTATGCATATTAATATGTTCAGGGCTGAAAGACCTCGAGAGCTGGTTTCCCTCCTATTTTCTCTGATGACATGCCTTCATTTCTCTCCCGTAGACCACTATTGAGCTCCCCTCTTACCTTTGATGTCCACCTTTCTTGGATTACTTACAACACTCTTTTTTTCCTTTTTGGGCCTCCCTTCTCGTGAAAACATTGCCTCCAGCCATCCATGACATTCCCCGGCCCCATTCTCTCTAACATTCAATGTATAAAATCCTTTCTACCTGCCCTCTGCTAGGTTCCCTCATTGCTCACTGGTTTTTTTGTTGGCTCCTCTTCAAAATTCGAACTCCTTCTCCTCCCTTGCTTTGTTCATGTGAGGCCTCCACCTAACAACATTAATTTCAGTATTTCCTATCCCCCTTCATCAATTCCCCATTAACTTTATTTTTTTTCCCAATAAATGAATAAGTGAATGGGGTGGAATTGGAGAATGGGTTGACGTAAATCTAATTGGGCTCCCAGAAGATTTATGTTTAAGCTGTGTTGGGCTTTTTTTTAGCCGTGTATGGGCTTGGGCCCTAATGTCAAGATCAGTTCCCTTTCGATGGCATTTAGGTGAACAGCGGCAATAAGTAGCAAAGGAAAACTACTCTAGTCTTCTTTTTTTCTTCTCAAAAGCATCAATATATTTAGTCATAACAGTCAACAAATGCATTTGTATTTACAGTATGACGAGTATGCTGAACATCAACACACATAAGTATCTTCCATGCATGATGAATTTTCTTATCCAAGTTGTCAGGCAGTGTGTGCCAAGAATAAAGAATTGAAGCATGTCAGAAACCCACTATAAAACTGATTAAAAGCTGGAGCATTTAATGATTCAATTTCCACTGAAGGATCTCTATTTTTTTGTACATGCTTGAAAATTGAAATTTCTCTCTTGGAAATATTTGATAAATGTAATAATATATTGCGGTTGATGGATGGCTTAATTCAATCTTATATTTTTATAGCAATCTATTTACATTATTGATTGGATAAACAGTGCAAGGTGACCTTTAAGATGAAGATGTAATAAGTTTCCTTCTCTTTATATTTTCTTTTCTGTTAGTCTCCTAAGAGATGTGATTGTGTACTTAGGATGACTAGCATTATTATTTATATATAATATTTGCTATGTTATTTTTATTATTCTTATAAACGATTATGGTTAACACTCATCTCATATAAGCAAAGATTATGAAGAATATAAAACACATGATATAAAAAGAACTTTAAACACGAAAGGCTTTTAGGATCAAGGTTAGGTCACTGGCGGCATAGGTAGGGGCTCGGCTGGGCTGGGCAAAAGAATTTTGAGAAAAGGTCAACAATATTATATGATTTTTGAAGAGCAACAACAAAGAATTTTCATATTTTAATCTATTATTCATTAAAAAGCTTACCAAAAGATTTTAAATAAGCGTATATACACATTTATTTCTAAGTTTATATATTCTCTCTCATGAATTGTACTCTTCCTATGAAAGTTACCTAAAACAATTTTGTTTTCTCTTTTAATTACCTTTATTAAAATTATAATTTCTGACTTTCATTCAATCCGTCGTAAAACGATAAAACAATTATTATATAAATGTATTTTCTTTTTTACCACTTAATCCTTATTCAAAAAAAAAAGGTTTCTAATTGGACTAGACAACTCAATCTATATAAATCTATATCTACCTACACTTTACATTCATCTCAAACCTTCTCTTAAACTCATATATAATTACTTTACAGTAAGATAGAAGCAAGTTTGAATAGTTTATTTAAATTTACTGGGAAATAATATAATTGCACTTTTGGAATAAAAGAAAGAATATATATATATATATATATATATATATATAATTCATCCTAAATTATAGCTTTGTTTATGCAATTTTAGTTAATTTTTAATATAGAATTTATATTTAAAAGATAAGGTTTAATATGTCACCCTAATTATGTTACTTTTTTTAATCAATAAAAACTCTTCTAATAGTCGAGATTACCAAATTATTTTGAAAATTTTTGGAGCCCACCACACAAAGAATTTCTGGTTATATCCCTAGATTAGGTTTTGTGAAATGTAAATGAAGTATTTGGATTAGATTTCACAAAGGTTAGAGATGTTGTCCCAAGTGGACTAGGTTTACTTAAAATTTTTTCCTAATTGGAAACTTTTAACCGTATCCGTGCATTGGCGTTGTCGTGCACAGAGATATGGAAGCATTTCACGCGAACTTTTTTGGCAGCAAATCGTATGGTAAGAACTTAGCCCCACCTAGAAAATCAATGCAAGTTGGAATTCAAAATTGTCTAGTCATACCCAATTAACAATGAAATTCTCTTCAGCCTTAATTCAAAAAATCATTAAAAAAAAAAAAAACCATTATTGTCATCGAGAATCATCGTCGTCGAGAAAATTGCATTAAAAACATCAACAATAACTTCATAAATATATAATAGCATGTGGTAAAATCATTTCAGGAGGACACAATTCTGAAACCCTCTTAACAACTATACAGGAAAAACAGAGAAAGTGGCACAGTGTGCAGAGAATTTGATGTGTAGTAGAAGCTTGAATGGTAAATTATTTAACGCGCGCATAACCTTGGAGCCCCAAGTGAAACTTTCGGTCTGCAGATTCGCTTCCACTTAGGCACGCCAATCTTAAACCTTTCTCTTCTTTCAATTTCATCCTCCTCCATCATCTCCTTACATATCTCTGTAACTAGAGATGCTGCTCTCTCGGTCTCAGCTTTGTCACCAGTGTCACGTGTGCCATGATGAAGAGGCTTTTGTGAGTCTTGTGGCGGTTCAGAGACAACCTTGTCAAAATTCGAAGCATGAGTGATAACCTGGGCTTTTCCCTCTGCCGTAATTCTAAACCTTATAACAAGTCTCCGCCTCGTTAGGCCCTTGGCATCCGTCTGAGCAGAACCCACATGAGTACCAAACTTCTTGTGGTGATCCAACCCTTCAGGTTTCATGGTTGAACCATCTCTCAATGGCGGTGACTTGCAGTCTGCAATCCGATGATCAACAGGACACAAGAAAGAGCAGTCTCTTGAGGACTTGAGGCTTGCAAATTTTTCTCTCCACACTTGAGGAGGATGAGGGTTAACCACCTTGGTTTTTGTGATAGTCTGAGTATCATTTGTGAGTTTCCAAATCTGTTTGATTGCAGGTTTCATTCTAGGATAAGGAACAGTGCTAGTAGTTGTGCAGATTGTTTTAACCATCGTTGAGAGCTGGGGCTCCTACTTGGAATGGCTAGGTTATGTTTCTATTTTGCTAGAAGAAAATGATCAAAGTTTTACAAGAAGATGATCAGGTTGATGGCGGATTGGCCACGTTTATATCCTATTTATACCAAAAAGTAATAAGTTTCCTAATTCTAATCGCTGTAATACATATGGTTTCCTGATTCTAATCGGCAATACCCGGTTTCCTAATTCTAATTGTAATTTATAACGAACTTTTAATTCTAATCAAATTACTATTTAAGTTTTCAAAAATAAAATTTTGACACAATGGTTTAGAGATTTTTCAAATCAATATAGGCTTTGGTTATCCATAGCCATCAAAATTACATTCCAGGAGTTGGCTTAGTATTTTATAATAACGTTAAATTTACAATATTCATACAACATAAACTCTATAATATGACATGGTAGTTTAAGTGATAAAATCTTATTAGAGATGTAACTTCTCTCATCTATTTTTTATTTTTTCTTCCTCTGGTTAACTTTTGTAATGTAAACTTACATGTCATATTGTAGAGTTTATATTATATAAATGTTATAAATCTAGTATTACTCAATATTTTATATGCCTACTACTTGAATACATAGCTTTTTATCTCTGATTTCTCTGCTTTACACGTAATTGTTTTTTATGCGGAGTCCAGACAATATTATATTTTGCTACTTTTCAAATGCCTGCATGTTAATCTAGGGTGGGCATGTCATTTTCTGTTTTGCTACTATAATTGCTATTATAATTGTAATTTTGTTGAAACCCATGATGATTATAATTCTATAACTTCATTTTGAAAAAGACTTTTATCATCATCGGGTGCTTACCCCTAACCACATCTCGAAGTGTTATATGCTTGTCATTTGAAACATACCATGTATCGATACCTTAAAAGATGAGGTTTTCTTTTTTGTGTTTTTAAATCTATCTCAAATGTTTGGATATAAATTTGAGCTATCATGTAATTCATTCAATAACACTAGACTTATAACTTTAATACAAGTCAAACTTTATAACCTAATGTGACAGTCTATATAACAAAATCCTAATAAAGATGTAACTTACATCATTTTTGTTTTATTTTTTTCCTCTTTTAGTGAATTTTTATCATATATATTATCACATCAAATTGTAAAGTTTAAATTATATAAATGTTATAAATCTAGCACTACTCTAATTTATTATATCATCAACACATTCACTTGTCATTCATAAATGAAATATACATCATTTGGAATGTGAAACTCAAGATAAAATTTGAGAAAAATGTTATCATTTTTTAATTAATGATTATTAAGTGAATGGTTGATGATGTAGTAAATAATATGATAATCTTACCCCTAGTGAATTTTTATCATGTATATTGTCACGTCATTTTTGTTCTGTTTTTTTCCTCATTTAGTGAATTTTTATCATGTATATTGTCACGTCAAATAGTAGAGTTTAAAGTCTAGCACTACTCTAATTTATTATATCATCAACATATTTACTTGTCATTCATAAATGAAATATACATCATTTGGAATGTGAAACTCAAGATAAATATTAAGAAAAGTGTTATCATTTTTTAATTAATGATTATTAAGTGAAGGGTTGATAATGCAGTAAATAATATAATAATCTTAAATATATCTCATATCATTTGAGATACATGATTTTCACATAAATTTTTAAATGTGTAAACTCATCAGTTAAGCCTTATTTTTAATTGATAGTTTTGTTGTGTGACCACATAATTATAGCAAGCCAAATTCTTGTTCTTTAAT
Source organism: Boswellia sacra (assembly GCA_013180625.2). Lineage (NCBI taxonomy): Eukaryota > Viridiplantae > Streptophyta > Magnoliopsida > Sapindales > Burseraceae > Boswellia > Boswellia sacra. The sequence continues at coordinate 154,778 of SNVD02010893.1, read as the reverse complement.
GCTTTTCTCCAAAATCGAAAGCCACTATCTTTCATGCATGGCTTTTTAAGCGTCAATATTTTTTATTTTTTATTTTAATTTTTCGGAATTGTAACAAGAAGCATGCACCAGTTTGGGTGCACTTGTTTATGAAAGACAATTGGGGCATCGAAATGAATTTATTATTTCCTTTGCTGGATATCGAACAAATTACACATGTTAACGGACATGAAACATAATTAAACCCCGCGAGCAATGGGCAATTTTAAAGAAAATAAATTACAACTCTTTTACGTATTGCTCTTACATAAAATTTTGTAAATCAAAATTTTATTCAATATAATTCTATATATGTTTACTATTGAGTTTAGTGTTGATGATTTTAGTTTGCGATTTTGATTTGTAATTGTTGATGTTCAATTAGCAAATTTTTATTTGAAAATTGGTCTAGGGTAGAATTCAGATTTTTTAATCATTGAAATTGTTCTAGGGTTTATTTAAGGATTGTTTAGGAATGTTGATTCTAATATGGTTATTTCTCAATCAAAAGTTCATGACATCAAAATATTTAGAGAATTGATATTTTTTTAAGGAGACTCCTTAATTAGGTTCAAATTTTGAATTTTTCTATTGCTTTATGTAAAAAATAATAGGAGAGTAATGGAATGGATTCCATCAACGCTCAACACTCACCAGGGGTGAAATTGATGATTTTCTAAAATATCAAGGGTGCCTGGCAATTACTTTTTGGACAATCTTGACATGTGTCTTGAATCCTAAAAATTTATATAAATTTTTTGAAGATTATGTATATTCTATCGACCATAGAAAATTATAAATTTCCTAAAAAATTATATAAAATTATTAAATATATAAATTTTAAGTGAATCTATAAAATCTTTAAGAGTTTAATATATGTTCCTAAGACACAAGTTAAAACTATCTTCAATCTTTAGGGTATATTTGTTGTATCACATAAGATAGTGTAATTGTGATTATATTAGATAAAATTGTATTGAATAGTATTATATAAGATTGAGTAAACTCTATATTTTATTTGGTTTATCATTGTATTATATAATGATAACTATACAGTGACATGTAAACAGTGACATGTACAGTGATACACATACAATTTCGTTTGCAATCCTATACACCTTGAGAATCAAGCCAGACATGTGATTAAGAAAATTAATGTGTACAGCACTTCTATTCCAATCCTAACCAGCGCGTCAAACGCGCCCTTAATTTTTTTTATAATTGGTCGCCGGGTGAAATTTAGACTAACCACGGAGCGGTTAAAAATTAACTCAAACCTCAGACTTGGATATTATATAATATAATTGAAAGTTAAAGCCGAAATAGGAAATGAACGACGTCGTTTTAATCTCCATATGCTTCTTCAGTCAACAGCGCGCTAGCTCTTACCCCATGGCATTCAGCAAAGCGACGGAACCGAGAAACTGTCACCCGAAAACCGCCATTGCAGAAGGAAAGGAACAGATCCCGTTCCTCCACTGTGCTCACCTGATACTGCCATGGCTAACTCCCTCAGAACTCGCCAACGCAGCCTTGTCCTGCAAGACCCTTTTTCAAATTTCGAAATCCATCACTCGGGGCCGCTCACTCGACGCTTGCAGCTCCTTGGAGAACCTTCCGATCCCTTTTCATAATAAGCACGATGACATCCCCTACGCATACTTCATTTACACCCCATCTCAACTAATTGCTTCTTCCGCCTCGCATTTCTGTCAGCGCCAGTGTTGGGGATCAGACCCAGATAAGAATTCCAAGGAACTGCCTCCTCTCGCTGAGGAATCCGTGATATCAGAGAAACTGAGTCGAGACGGTTTTGAAGCAGTGAGTCTGGTGCTCGAGTCAGGTGAAAGTGTATCTGGGTGCGAATGTGAAAAGTGTTTAGAAGTGGGAAATGACCAGAATGAGTTATTTGGGTGTCCGTGCTTTTCGGGGATGGAGGAAGTGGGCATAGCGAGCGAGTGCGGGCCGAGTTGTGGTTGCGGGTTGGAGTGTGAGAACCGGTTGAGTCAGAGAGGAATATCAGTCCGGTTGAAGATAGTGAGGGATGTGAAGAAAGGTTGGGGCTTGTATGCTGATCAACTCATACGCCAAGGTCAATTCATCTGCGAGTATGCAGGTAATCTGAAATTGAAAACATATGAAAACTTATCAGAAATCCCATCTTGATCAGTAAAACTTTTACATACATAAGAAACTCCAGTCCTGGAATGATTAGGTACGAAAACTTTGGTCGACGAAGAACATTCTTGCCAAACGCATTAGGCCACTTAATTGAAGGCTTGGGAACTTGAAGTTTAAAGATAAGCATAGATTGGTATCGATGAACAAATTAGTTTTCACACAAGACTTGGCAAAAATGTGCTTCATTTTTGCGCAATTTTTAAATTTTCAGCACGAAGTTTTTCAGGTGTACTAGTTCTAGTTTCCAATGTAATCTTGTCTACATTGCTAGTTAGTTTATCCGCTGTGTGGACCAAAATACTTGATTGTCATTGCATTGAGTTGGAATCCATCCGTTACTGATGTTATTGTTGTAGAAAACCAAAATGTCATTCTCTTAATTTTGTTTCTGATGTTTTGAATCTCAAGAATCGTATGAGGGAGAAAGCTTTGTTGTAGACCTATTGTTTAATGAGGTGTAGATTTAAAATCAGACTATGTTGATCTGATTTATAGATTTTTCGTGCAAATTTGATGTTTTACTTTGTGGATTATTTGATTTTATTAGTTCTGTACTATTAGTGATTGTTGATATCAGATATTGTCTTGTATTGACAGTAAATAATCCCATTTTTAATCAAAATTGCCATAAAAAAATTTCCAGTTTTAATAACACAAAAAGGGGAAATTTTGTTGTCATACATTGGTTGATTCTGTTCTTTCTTAAAAAAAATTATTTACTTGGTTATCATTTGAATGTAGTTAAGTGAATCAAGTACATTTGTTTATTTTTTTGTGTATAACAAAATAAATATTAATATAGTTGGACTAAGAGTTGAGAGTGACTTGTTGCCAGAGAAATCTTAAAATATGGACGTTGGGGCAGAAAAGTGTCGCCAAAAAAATAAATAAATAAATAATCTTATATATGATATGATTTGTGAAGTTGTTTGTGTGGAAATAACTTGAGACCAGTGCATAACACATTTATGTACTATTAATTATGTGGTCTAAGAATTTAACACCTTTTGATCCTTTCCACTGTTCATTCAAAAAAGTGATAATATTGATATGAATTATTTTGTTGGATGTTATGAAGGTTTAATTCATGAGAACATAGTTTCTCAACCTGCAAAGGTAAAAGAAAAAAAAAGAAAGAACACTGGGGTTCAATCAAAAAATGTTTTAGTTTGTTGACTAAGTTCTCTACAGTTGGGCCATTGTCTCATGCAGTATGGCTTCATTTGGCTGGAAAGCTGTTAAATAACTGGTTCTCTTTCTGTCATAAACAGTAGGTCTGAGAAAGCGGTAAATTCAGCATCTTTCCATTTTAATTGTGAGGTTCTGTTTATCTTTTTCATTTCTTCACCAGTGCAAATAAATTCAATTGGTGTTTATCCGTGGCATCCTCAATAATTGGTTTTTTTTTAATTTTTTTGGATTACACACGGTAGCTATTGTGTCTCTCTACTTTGACCTCAAACAGAAATAAGCCTAATATTTTATACTTTCTTGAAATTCTTTTATTGTTTGCCATAATTTTGTACTTTATTGTTCTTTGTTTGAATTTATTTGTCAATAAAAGCTATTAGGGTGCTATTATGACTTCAGTTTTACCTCCAGTCAGTATTTCCCTTTGCTTGTGATACCTCATTTTGGTCATAATCTAGAACTAGATTTTGAACACATGCCGATGATATTCACAAAACCAAGTTTAATTCTTAAGCACTGACTAATTTGTTTAACAGACTGGATGCTTTCCCCACTTTGTATGTGAACTTCATCCGGCCAAGGTTTAACTTGAGAGACTGTAGTTAAGCTATAAATAGTGTGCAGCAGTTGTATAAGATTTATAAATAGTGTGCAGCAGTTGTATAAGATTTAACTATGGACCTCTAACCCTCCGTATCAATGGAGATATTGTGGGCAATGAATAATGTTATTCTGCTAAGCCCCTTGGAGTTGAGAAAAAGGAACCAACCTAAGGGAATTTTCTACTCTGTCTTCACATTTCGGAAGTATTTGCACTGCTTAATACACCATCCATTTGCACATTATGTTCCTGGAATTGATTTCACAATTAAAACAATGTGTAAGCCGTTTGTCCGTCCTATTAAGGCCTTCCTTACCCTTTTCTTACAGTTGCCTTCCTTACCCATTCCTTACAGTTGTTAGGTAGACATATTCATGCTGAAGCATGAATAAATATCTTTCACAACTTTAATGGGTCATATCAACCATCAACCCTCTTAGAGTATTAGTCATTTCTTCTAACTGCCATTACATGGCCATCTATTCTGGCAAGTCATTATTAACTAAAATATTGCTCAAATATTCTGTAGTCTCCACTCAACCTACTTGCCTTAAGGCACTTGGGCTCATGTTTACGATCTTTCTGCACGTTCTTCCCATCACATCTTGCGATTATTAAGCATTATGATCATAACTGATTGCTTTGGATGAATTTTTAGTTTCTGGAAAACTATTTACCATTGACTTCTCTGAATATTGTCCAGATAATTGAATTTGTGGATTTTTCTTGACATTTTTCTAACTGATATTACTTGATAGGCGAACTGTTGACTACCAAAGAAGCAAGAAGGCGGCAACAGATCTACGACGAACTTGCATCACATCATGGGATATCTTCTGCTCTCTTGGTGATAAGGGAGCATCTTCCATCTGGAAAGGCATGTTTGAGGATGAATATTGATGCCACAAGAGTTGGAAACGTTGCTCGATTCATTAACCATTCTTGTGATGGTGGTAATCTGTCGACAATACTGGTGAGAAGCTCAGGAGCCGTGCTGCCTCGCCTTTGCTTCTTTGCTTCAAAAGACATAAAAGAAGGTCAAGAACTCACTTTTAGCTATGGGGAAATCAGGGTCAGGTCTAAAGGCTTACCATGTTTCTGTGGCAGCTCTTCTTGTTTTGGAATTTTGCCATCTGAACATACTTGATCCTGTAAAATGCAGAGTGAGAATGCAAGCCATTTTGAATAGAATTTATGCTCCAATGACCAATTTTAAGTATTGTTTATGCTAAAGCACATCCAGTTTTTACTGGTACAAGAAGGCATGAAGCACATATGAACTCTTTCAAGTCCAAGCAAGCCTGCAAGGTGGCTTGGAAGTCAAAGAATATTAGGTAGCAGGGATAAGATTCACCTCAATTCCTGATTATTAGATCTCTCATGCATATATATATAAACTGATTGTTGAGAGGGCTTAAACTCTGTGATGAAATAAGCACTCAATAAGTTGTTAGATTAAGAGGTGTTGGAGTTGCTTTTATAAAAGTGTTTATCATATAATAATTTGTTCTAAAGAGAAAAAGAAAGTGCAATTAATACATGCAATTGACATGCAATTGCTTGGTGGAAATGAGAGTTATAGTATGACAAACATGGACGTCGAGTTTGGAAGCTTAGCAATTAGCATACCACACGCCACGGGCAGCACAAATGTTGTGCCTTCCCACGAAGACAACACAATGTGAAGCTTTATTTCTTCTTTCATTTTGATTACCAATATTATATTCACTATTAAACTTACATTATATATAACCCCCTCGACTAACACTTCCTTTGCATTGCTCGTGCCCCACACACTCAACAGACTCTTCCCGTTTCCCTTCCCTCCCTGCCTCTCGCGCCAACAATAACGTTCTTCCACTCTCTCCTCTCTTAATAAACTAATAATCTTTCATACATTTATATGCATTCCAAACTTTTCAATTACGACGAATTGCCCTTATTTAACAAAATGATCATCGTTTATGAAATATTATTTACATAATTTTTATTGTTGATTGCGGATATTTTTGTAGTTGCACATGTTTGCAACCGTTTTACTAAACACATTTTATGTGTTACCTTAAAAATAATTACTTATTTGTAAAGTTACAGTAATCCAAACTGATTCTTAGTATGATTAATTGTCGAAATCTCCGATACGACACAAGTATACATGTAAATGTAAATATATTACATTTAATTCTTTTATTACTGTCATTATTATAATTTTAAAAGGCTTGCCACATTCGCCTTGCTACCCTCACGGGACTAACGTGCCCACCTTCATTTTCCAATATAAGCAGCAACTTCGCCACCTTTCTGTTTTGCTCTCTCAAATAATTAAACTCCTTCACTCTGTTGCTTTCTCAAATGGCCGAGCGACAGGCTGATGCCACGTCTGAAACTCGACGTCGAGGAACGGGGAAGCGTGCCACCTCCCTCCCACCAGAGGTGGAGCCGGTGTCAGCACCGGCACCCGCGGCTGCAACGCCATGTGGGGCATGCAAGTTCTTGAGGAGAAAGTGCATTAGTGGGTGCATCTTTGCACCCCACTTTGGCTCAGACCAAGGTGCAGCCCGGTTTGCAGCAGTGCACAAAGTGTTTGGTGCTAGTAACGTTTCCAAGCTCTTGTTACACATACCGGTAAACCGGAGGCACGATGCGGTGGTCACGATATCTTACGAAGCTCAGGCACGTCTCTCCGATCCAGTTTATGGTTGTGTCTCCACTATATTTGCTTTGCAGCAACAGGTTCGTTTGATCATCCTATAGCTACCGTTAATTGCTGCCCTTTTTCATTTCTTTTATTGTTTATACAAACGTTACTATTAGAATTAAAAAAAAAAACTGCTTAAACTTGTTGTAAGTATACATATTTAATAATTTTAAATTTGCTATTATTTTTTGTTTGTTTATTTATGAGCCATAATTTACCTGAAAAATAAAAAAAATTTACATTTCTAGATATGCATTAATGGATGATATATGTATATTACTTGGCTTTCTTTAATTAAAATGCAAATGTATGGTAAAAGAAATCGATTTCATTTTTCGATAGAATCAAATGAATTCCCGAGTATATATAATCATATAACATATTAATTTTGCAGAGCCTTGATTCAACCAACCAAAAAATGCTATTCCATAATATAGTTGGTATATTAGTTTGTGCCTTCACCCAGTTCTGTTATAATCTTCTTTCTATGACCCTTTTAAAAAAAAATCATTAATGCTTTCTAAAATTTGGCATCACTATGAATGAAACACTACAATTGATACGAAAATTAGTTATGACACCCCTCTTAAAAAATTTTAGTGACTATAATTGTAAACCACCCTTGAAATTTATTGAAAGATTCTTCTAAAAGTATCATAAACTTTATAAGAAAATTCATTAGGGTCTTAGTTAAAACTATCAAATATATATGGTGATGTAATTATATCTAATTGATAAACAAATTTATTGTCTAATTTTCTAAACTTTATTTTTCAACAGTGAAGAGTTCTCAAATCTCAACTTATGTGAAAATTAGATAGAACTAATTATGAATTAATCTTCAGCTGGCCTCTCTGCAAGCTGAGCTCACGATGGTGCAAACTCAACTGATAAACAGCAGGTTTGCCATGGCAAACGCCCTGCAAAACTCCCCCCATCAACAGCCACCGCAACACCATCATGCTGCGGTGATGCAGCCTGCATACTCAAACAGCTCCTCCGCCTCCACCAACTTCATCAACATGAGCAACTTTGCCTCCAACTTCGACCTAGTAGCCGAGCCAGTGCCATCTGCTCAGAGCTTGGAGCCTCTTCACCATGAGCTCTCACGGCCCGCCCCAGATGACGAAGAAGATGAAGAAGAGAGTCAAGTTCCTGTCATGTTCGCTAATGATCATATACCTCACCCCAGAAGATAAACTTCACTGGGGTTTTTTTATTTTCTTTTCTTTTTCTAATTAATAATTAGTTGATCTATTACTATATATGTCATAATATATATATAATATATATTATACAAACTTACGTGACACTATAAGAATATTAAGTTAGACAAATCACAGTTTTTTTTCTTCATTTTTATCCACTATTTACTATATCTTTAAGAATTCATATGGTTCTAATTAATCAATTAATCATTTATAGTATTAAAGAAATTAAAGAAAATTATAACAATGAATTCAAACGAGTGCTCGAGTAACAAAAGCCATAAGTAATGCAGTTTATGAATAGGTAGGTATATGTATTGGATTATGATATCAACTTTTTATTTCATATATATTTTAATCAAAATTATATAATAAAATAAATACAGTTTTCAACTTTTTTATTAGTTTACAAAAATGCATTGGCGGAGTCAAAAATTTCTTTTGGGCACTGAGTTTTATTGATGTTTGGTATTAATATTGCGTTCTGTAAAGAAGGAACTCAAAAGAAAATATATTCTTTAATAAGATACTTTAAAGGATTTTCTGTGTGTTGAAATTATAATGGAAGATCGATTTAAAAAAAAATTAGTGCGGATTAATCAATTACAAATTAATTTTAATATTATGATAATTTTGAGGGTGATAGTTATTTGCCTTTAACCTAGCTTTGCATATGGAAGGGGGAAGGTTAGGATTCTTGATGAAGTCGTCAACAACTGAAAGGGTGGAATCGGGCCTCCAACCGCAGCCCAAAACTTTAACCAAGCCCATGATTGTTTTAGTGTAGGAGCCAGCCAGTTATAGTGACTTAAAGTTAAAAACCCAATTGAGACCTCAGGCTCAGCCCATCATCCAACTCTACCATGATGAAAGAGAAGCAAAGAGAGGGAGGGAGACAGGGAGTGATGGAGTTTGACATGGTGATACAGAGACAGCAAGGAAGCAGATCCAAGGCCTTAGAAGTAGTACAAGGGAGAGACTAGCGGATGCAAATTGAGAATGATCCGATTATAGGAGCAATCGACTTTGTATAGTGGATTATAGTGGCTTTGTATAGTCGAGCTCCACACATAGGGGACAAAAAAACTCAACTGTACACATTCTTTCTTTGAAAAAATCTCTTTGTTTTTGCTTATTGATAGATTGTACAAATTTTGTTGGCCGAAATCCTAACTTGGGCGTTGGAGTGCCTTTTGCAGGTATCACCCAAAGAGCTGCTTAGGAGTCTCTAAAAGAGGTGGACGAGCAAAAGAGAAGGCTACTGTGTTGCTGTAGTTTGCAGAGGAGCAGATAGGGCAATTAGACCAGCTCGATTCGGGTATGACGAAAATTGGTTCCTTCATCTGGAGCCGTCTGTGGGAATCTTTGTACTGTTAGGGGAGCTGAGGTTTTTCAGGGGGAAACTCGAAACATTGTTGAGTAGGAAGCTGTCCTTCGTATCCGACTCTGTGATCGACATGGTGGTCTCGACTCGAAACACCTCCAGAATGGAAGAAGACGTAGCTCGCAACCAGCTTCCAGGTGAGGGGACATCCAGGCAAAAGGAAATCAAGGAAAGGTTGACGCAGTCATGGCGAACCTAAGGAAGCAACTTGAACAAGCTAAGAGGGAAAACATAGAACTCAAACCTTCACGTTCACTGTCCATAGACTCTCCCCGTCTACTCGACAACTCTTCCCCACACGTAACATCAACCCGCACCTACCTAACTGAACATCTAAAGGGAAATGTAGAAGGGGAGAGGTGTGGCCATGACAAATAAATTTATGGGAGTGTTGTAGGAGTCGTCGTCATGGTCATAGGAACCTAACACGACCCTTAGATAATCCAATCGCTCATTGCAAAGACAGGTAAAAACAAGAGCTGCACAAAAAAATAATAATAATATAGAGGGTAATGAAACAAGGAAAACGGTAGCAACAGAGTGATGGACCCAGCCTCCACTCAAACATCAACAAGAATGTTAAAGACCGAAAAGTACTAATTTGATCGAAATCCTTACGAACCCAAAATGGAGGCTAGATGTAGTCATCCAATTCCTATCCACGACTAGATAGTATTTCTTCCAATCATTGTTAGTATGGACAAAACACGAAAAAATCGTCTGTCCCTGCCTTGGAGAAGCATAGTAGCGCCCTGGACTTCCCCTCAATTCTGTCAAAGAATGGGAACACATAAAATTCAGTAGACCCATACTGAGACCCCGCTCCTTATTCAAGAGAGTCATGGTAGTAAGGATTCTAAAATACGTTGGACATAACCTACATGGGACACAGATTGCTAAAATGAAGAAACTCGACCATGAGTGGATGGAGAGGGAACATTATGGCGTCCACATGCCACCGAGAAAATATCATACAGTCTCCCTCCATGCCGTGAACCACGGAGATCTCCCTGTCAACTTCGTGTAAGGAAACGTCATTCAGGACTTGGTATTCCTTGCAGAGGAGAGGAAGAGGCATGCGGCACAACAGAGGGATCTTCGAAGGCATGGCAGAGAAAGGAAAAAGACATAGTGGCTACCCATGCAATGAAGCGATAGAAATCAGGAGAAGAGATGCAAAGGGGCAACTGAGCCGCTATTGAAGAAGATTTTTTAGAGGCTTGAAGACTTTAAATGGAGGAGGAACGGTACCAATAAACTGAAAAGCTCTGAGTAGGAAGAGACACGATGTGACACAGGCTAGGAAGCGAGAACTACAGTGTAGTAGATGAACAGATGCACCCTTTAGCCAAGGAAAAGCCGCCTAATTTATTAACTTCTCCATGGGCAAAGTGGAAAAATCAAGGGACAGAGAGGGGTGAGTAAGAAATTTCTAGAAGAGTTATCTTATGGGCCTGAAGGAATATTTTGCATTAGGCCCATCTAGGACAACATTCCACCCTGCGCAAAAAAGGGCAAATAAAGGGGTAGAATAGAGCCTCCAAGCCCAACCCAAAACTTCAACCAAGCCTATGATCATTTTAGTGTAGGAGCCAGCCAGCTATAGTGACTTAAAGTTAAAAACCCAATTGAGACCTCAAGCCCAGCCATCATCTAACTCTACCATGATGAAAGAGAAGTAGAGAGAGGGAGACGAGGAGTGGTGGAGTTTGACGTGGATGATACAGAGACAGCAAGGAAGCAGATCCAAGGCCTTGGAAGTAGTAAAAGGGAGAGACTGGCGGATGCAAGCTGGAAAGGATCCGATTATGGGGGCAATCAGCTTTGTACAGTGGACTATAAGTAGAATATAGACTGAGAGCAGTAGGGGGTATGTGACCTTGAACTTTCCAAAGAAGCCATTCCAGAAAAGGAAGCTAGAGGTAGCCACAAAAGTACAGTGACAATGAGAGTGTGGAGCTCGAGATGGGGCCTGGGTATAAGCTCCCATCGAGCTTCAGACACAAGGGACAAAAAAAGGGCAAATCACACAGACACCCCCTTGGTTTTAGCTTAATTTCATCCATATTCACTGTTTGTTACTTTTCATCACCGCCTACCCCTGACTTTTTCGAAATTCATCATGGAGACCTCTTTCGTCAGATTTTTCGTTAAGTACTTGTAATTATGTTAAGTATTGAGGGGCATAATAGTCATTTAACAATAAAAATTAATAAAAGAATTATTAGAAATAAAAAATTATAATAACCATTTAACAATAAAAAAATTAATAAAAGAATTTATTAAAAATAAAAAAATTATTAAATCTTCTTCCCTTCTTCGTCTCGGTGCTCCCTCCCTTCATCCTCTTCTTCACACCCAGAAATCTCTCAGCTTTCTCCTCTCCATCTCTCTCAATCTCTCATCTCTCTTTTCTTTCTATCTCTCTCACCTCCTCCTTCCTCTCCTCTAATACAACCGTCACCATCGCCTCCTCCAGCACCAGTTCCACTTCCTCCCTCGTAGCCACCTCCCTTCTCCCTTCCCTTCACTATACCTAGCGCCTGACTCCGAAGCCATCACTCGACGCCGAAGCCATCACCCAGTATTTCTCTTATGTGTGTCTCTGGAGATGGAATTTATGAAGATTGTTCGCTTAAAGAGGTTGAGAAATATAAGGGAGAAGAAAGTGTTGGTGGCAGATTCGGATTTTGTTGTTTCGAATTCGCCGAAGCCATCACCCAATATTTCTGTTGTGTGTGTTTTGTTTGCGTTTCAGATTCAGATTTTGTTTGTTTATGCTTCTGATGGGTGGGAGGTAGAGAGTGGCAGTGACGGAGAAGACGAAATCGTTGTCAATGGAGGAGGAGGAAGAGTTATGAGCGTTGGTGAATTGCATTGTTCTCAAGAATCCATGACCAGATCAAAAAATTTTTCCAGAAATCAAATTAAAAAATTATAATAATGTATCAAACCCAACAACGCCTCTACCACCATCGATTGAAAAGAAAAAAGAAAATAAAAAGAAAAAAGAAATTAAGACCGAGAAAAGCATAAGGAATTGAATTGAAGAGCAGAGGTTCGGTTTACTGGGTTTGGGTTTCTCAATAATGGCGACAGAGCAAACAAAGGAGAGATAAGATGATTAGTGATATAAAAAAATTCGTATTTTATAATTATTATAAAAAAGTATACCCTTTATAATCATGGCTCATATTTATTATTAAATTTTTATCTAAGTTTTTTCAAAACTGAGATTAAGGGTATTTAGGTAAAATAGCTCTTTATAGATGGAAAACTGATGAAATCTGACGTCACTTAACGTCTAAACTAACGGAAGGGGTCTCCATGATGAATTTCGAAAAAGTCAGGGGTAGACGGTGATAAAAAATGACAAACAGTGAATATGGACGAAATTAAGTCAAAACCAAGGGGGTGTTCGTGTGATTAGCCCACAAAAAAACTCTACTCTACACTTTTTGAATTCCTTCTCTGTCTGAAAAAATCTCTCTGTTTTTGCTTACTGATATATTGCACAAATTCTATTGGTCAGAATACTGAGTTGGATGTCGGAGTGTCTTTTACAGGTACTGCCCTAATAGCTGCTTAGGAGTCTTTGGAAGAGGTGGGTGAGCAAAAGACGAGGTTACTGCATTGCTGTAGTTCGTAGAGGAGCAAACGGGGCAACTGAACCAGCTCAGTTTGGGTACGACAAAAATCGATTCCTCCAACAACATTTGCCAAATCTTTGTGGTTTGCATGTTATATATATCATCGAAAGAAAAGGATGTTTGGACAACTTCATTTGGAGACATCGAAAAATGGCTTAATTGATTTTTGTTTTATTTTACTTATTGTGGCGATGGATAGTTTATCAATTGCATGTTTCAGTCTCTATAAAGTTTCCGTAACGTCATGTGAATAACGTCATGTGAAAATAGAAGACAGACACATTAACATGCATGGATGGATTAGTGATTAGTGGGCAGATTTTCAATATGCCACGTGTCGTTTATCGATTAGTTGTTCAGCACTAATATCATAGACCTTATCACATGGGATCTTAGTAAATAAAAGCTATTTTTCCTTCGACCGAAACACTTGCGACGCTCTCTCTCTCTCTCCTCTCAACTCTAACTAGTCGTCTCCCCACCATTTCTGCCGCTCTCCTGTGGAAGCTGGCGGTCGCCGATCAACAACGCAGCCGGCTGCCGGTATTACATATCACGGCCTCTTAGTCCAAGGTATGGTTTTGGGCTTTTTTTAAAAAAAAAAATGTATTGTTGTTTAACATAAATTATGTTAAAATTGATTTTCTGTTTGTGATTTGTTGCATGATTGGTTTTTTAATATTTTAATTTGTTAAAGTTAGTGTTAAATAATGTTGGTTTTTTGGGATTTGTGGATGACTCGGTTTTTCTTTTTTTATGTTAATTTGTTAAAAATTGATGTTAAATCATGTTGGGTTTTTGGGATTTGTTAAATGATTCTTTTTTCACTAATGTTAAAATTGAAATTAAATTATGTTCGGTGCTTGGGATTTGTTAAATTATTTTTTTTCATGTTAATTTGTCAAATTATTTTGAGCGTTGGCTGTTTGGGGTATGTGGCGGATTTTTTATTTTCACTTTTTTTAAATTTTTTATATTATTTGGGTTTTGGAAATTAAGTTAGATTAGAAACTTTATATGTGTTATTATTATGAAAAATATGCAAGTCCAATTTAACTTAAATTTATATGAATTATTTTGAATAAAATATTATTAGTTAATGATTTAATAAAAAAAAAAATTAAGTGACACAAATTGTTCAAGCTTATTAAACCCAAGAAATGACCTAATTTATGGTTATTAAATTAGTATTTCAATGATTGTTTATTTTACTCATTAGTTGAAGAGAATTTCTCAGCACTTGCATTTCTCAATAAAGATAAAGCAAGCACGGATTAGCATCTAATAATTTGAATCTTTACATGAGCTTCTAGTTTAAAAATTTGTAACATACGATGTTTCATGTTCAGAAACAGTGAGCTATTTTGAACATTTTAATTCAATCAGTAGAAGCCAACCCATTATCGAACCAACTCACTTGAAGATCCTCCTAGTCACTAGATTCAGTTGTCATAGGCGAGTGTTTTTTTTTTTAACTTTATTTTGTTAAAAAACTATAATTACAAAACTGTCACATTCGAAACTCAATTGCCACTTCATGTGTCTCAAGACTCCTTCATTCAATTACCAACATATAAAGTCCTATGTTTTTATGGAGGAAAGTTACAAACCTTGGACAATCAAGTTACATCCAGTTGGGAGAATTTCTCTATGACTTGCTACATGAGTTATTCGTGTTACTTGTTGTAACTACTCCAAGGCAATAACACTATTCAACCTCCTCCAACACATCATTAGATTATTAAGGCAAGAGTAAATTCATGGAACCAGAAAGAGAGCCTTCAATGACAAGAGTCTAGTTGAGTCAAGATAAGGAAGGAATTTTATCTGATTTAGCCACTCTAGCTGATGTGCTCCAAACAATCTTCTTGGTGATGATGCTGTCATCACTATCTAATCTTTATATCTCCTTGTTCTTCCTCACAGTGGCAAAATTACATTAAAATGTACTTCAGTTGCTATTGTGGAAGTTTCTTGAAGAACTCATTCTGTCTATCACTTCCTGAAATTCTCATTCTCAAACAAATGTTTTTGCTGTTGTCTTTGATGACAGAAGACTTGAGTTATCATTTAATCTATCTGGGTTATTTTGTTCCTTTGTACATAGAAATTCTTTGGTTTATCTTTCATGCTTGCAGCCCTTGATTAGTTTAAACTTTGTAAAGCTTGTGATGTTGACTTTTTTTTTTCCAATTATTTTTGTTGCATTATAGAGGAGAATGCTTTATCAACTGACGTAAATCATGATAGTTGACAGATGCTGAGTTTAAAACTTGTGATTTTCTTGGTTTTATCTGGTTTGCATCATAAATGGGAATCCTATAGTTATAGCTCATCTTTCTTTCTTTGAATGAGCATAAAGCTTAGGTGGTGTGCATTTTGGACAAACCATTGACAAAAAAGTTTCAAATGGGAGATAGTAAGGATAGTGTGAGCTTGAAGAGAATTGTGTTTGTGACCGTGGGAACAACATGCTTTGATGCTCTTGTAAGAGCTGTGGATACTTTCAAAGTTAAACAGGAGCTTTCTAGAAGAGGGTATACCCACCTTGTTATCCAAATGGGCCGAGGAACCTATGTACCCACTAAGGTATTTTTCTACTTTAGTTGAATGGTTCCTTGTTTCTGCTTCCTTTTTGCTGATGTGATTTGTTTCTCTTGTTTCTAAAAGAAATTCAAAATTAGCAATTTATGAGTGTTTGATCTTGGCTGCTTTAATGTTGAGATGAAGTACTTTACATCATTGTACAAAGTTTTTAACCAGTTGTATAGATAAATTTGAGGCTGAAGTTCATATATAGATGAAGATCAAAAAAATTTCTATCTTCTATTAAAATACGTTGAGTTGTTGGCTATTACTGCCTTGAATTTAAATTAAACAGGTTCATTGGCCTAGAGAAAGACTTCTTAAGAATTTCATGCTTTGAATTTAAATTGAGAGTGGACTCGTTGATGGAAACAAATTCTTTGCTTATAGAAGCAAAACTGAGGAAGATCTGGGGACGGAGAAAACTGATTGCTTTACTGATATATGAAGAAGCATGCTAGGATAACTAACTCTGGAGTTCTGAAATTTCACCATCAGATATTTGTTGATATAAACAGTGGATAGAACAATCTAGAACATGATCCAGTCAAGTCATCAAACAGAGGGTCAAAGTCTGGTGGAGGATCTAGGAATACGTCTAATAATTATTAAGATGAGAGACTCTTCTAGTAGTTATGAAGGTATTGAGCCCTTGTGGATTTTAGGTTTGGCTGAAACTTTATATGAACAAATTTGCCAATTAATTTGTAACTAAAGTTTGGTTTGAACATGATAACAGAAGTTTGACATTTATTTGATCTTGTGCTATGTTTTCTTTCAAACAACTCATACGATAACAATTAAATTGATGTAAGATGATGAACAATTATCAGAGGATTATCAATATTATTGTTATAACAACATATTTGGGCATTTCCTGAAGTTTTGAATGTAATTTGTCCAGACTCCCCTGTTGCATCAGTAGGAGCAATATTTTAATACATTGAGTTGCATTTGAATTAAAATCCAAAATTTGAGGGTGCTCTTATTTGTTTCAGAGAATATTTTTCATTTGATTTGTAAATTTTCCATACCCATGATTTTATCAAGTTCTCCCATGAGGTTTTTCTGTAAGCAGTCTCTTGGAGAAGATGGGTCCCTGGCTGTAGACTACTTCAATTTTTCATCCAGCATTGCTGACCATTTGAGGTCAGCATCTCTTGTAATTAGTCATGCTGGTAAGCACTTGATGATGCTTTTCTTTTTTCGCCTTCCATAGTTAAGTAATTTATTTTTTAAGTTTTCCATATGTGAATTTTCTAAATCTTAGCATATTGTTCTTTCATTGTAATAACACCACAATATTGCACATTCCTCTTTGTTGTTATTTAGTCAACTGTGCTTGTCTTGAGAGAATGAGATGTTTATTTTCAACAGTATACTGTTTTATTTTCTTTTTCACAAGATCTATCAAAAATAACAATAATACTTAGTAGGAAGAAGACACACATGATGGAACACCCTTTAACTGATTTTAGCCATTTTGCAGGGTCAGGGAGCATATTTGAGACCTTGCGGCTTGCTAAACCTTTAATTGTGGTGGTGAATGAAGATTTAATGGACAACCATCAGAGTGAGCTAGCAGAAGAACTGGCAGAGAGAAAGCATTTATATTGTGCTCGTCCTCAAGAACTTCATCAGGTTATAGCTGGTATGAATTTAGAGTCTCTCCTGCCGTACCATCCAGGTGATGCCACACCAGTGGCGAAGCTCATAAGCAAGTTTCTGGGTTTCCCAGATGATTGATAAAACAAGCGGATCTCACAATGTTGATTAGAGAGCTAACTTTGTGGAAAGTTGTTTTGACCCAATCCATTCTTGGGCTTTTAAAGGCAGGGTATGTTAGTGACCTAGCATGACAAAGCACTCTCCAAGGGCATGGAATGTCTTAACTTTTTGGTCAGAATCTTGATGGTAATGTCTCTGGTAGATTCTCCAGTCAAATTATGGGAAAACTCTTTTCAATTCTCGATGGAAACAGAATTTTGCGAAATCTTCTTGGAACTGGAAGATCATTTCGAGATCTTGGAAATATTCAAGGTTTCAATATGACTATTGTCACTTTGGCGAGCACTCAATGAGATTTTACTACCGTGGAGCAGCTTTTTTCCAAAGAGATGAGGGGTAAACTCAGTAAAGATGTTGGAGAAGCATGCAAGCGACTTTTATTTTGTACCATTAAAGTTGCTTGTACTGATAAGGGATACACATTTTTGTAGGGCATTTTGATGTATAATTCCTTCAACGATTCTTCAATTTCGTGGCAGAATTGTGCAGAAGTTAGATAATTCAGTAAATTCTAAGTGATTGTAGGATTGATATACACCACGAAACGTTTATTGTAATTTGTACAACTTGGTTAATTTGATTATATGGAACTTGAAGACAAGCCGATCTGAAAGAGAGGCTTCAACATCACATCGGTAGTTGCCATCACTTTTGGACATGGCCTACTTGAATTCAATTCCCTGCCAATCTCGATCTGTTTATGCCAAAACGTGACTCCACACGACTTGTCTCATGTGACAGTAGGGCCTAACCCACACATATAATAACAGTTTAGTGGGCAGGGGCCAGGTGTCTGCAGTGTCACTCTCATTTCTTCGAAGGAAAACACAGGAAGAACAGAGAAATGTCAAAAATGGATAGTGATGACGGCATCATCACCAAGCAGTTGATTGGAACACATCAGCTAGGATGGCTAAATCAGATAAAATTCCTTTCCTTAACTTGACTCAACCAGACCCTTGTCATCGAAGGCTCTTTTTCTCATCTCATGAATTTACTCTTGCTTTAATATTCTAGTGATGTGTCGGAGGTTGAGCAACGTTGTTGCCTTGGCCTAGTTACAAAGAGTAACACTAATGACTCGCGTAGCAAGTCATAGAGAAATTCTCCCAACTGGAAGTATTTACAGGATGATAATCTATGCTCATTGTAGATATTTGCATACACCTTGAGTGTCTTACCTGGGTCTAGATTCATTTGGTTTTCACTTTTAACTATCATGAATTGGGAAATTTACTACAAAAAAAAATTCATTATTGGGAACACTTGTGTTAAACTCAAACATACGTCAAAGAAGCTAATATCAAAATCTGCTTCTTAAGGAGTAGAATGACACAAATAGGGTAAGAGAAACCAAACATATCAAGCCCTCTTCTAGTAGGCATATGCTTTAAAGGATTCTTCCCTTCCAAATAATTTGTTAGGTCCCATTTGATTAACTCACTTATATATGAATCTATTTAGATTTCAAATGATTGAAATAATTTAGACTGTTTATTTTATAGACTTATCACTTATTTTCAGACTGAATTATCTGAATAAAAAAAGTTAAAAATTTCACTTTTTTTTTGTTTCAAATTCTCTAAACTATTAAAATACCCAAACAGTCCATTTGCTAATATTTAAAAAATTTTATCTTTTGTCCTCTTTACCCAAGCCAGTCACCTACCCAAGCCGCCACCTACCTCTTCTTTGTAACAGCACCAACTATAATTATATTTTTAATTATAATTTTTTAATAGGTAAAATTAATACATAAAATATTCAATCATCATAATAAATAATAAATGTATAGTTATTAATAATTTTAGTTAATTTTAGTAATTATTTAATTTTTAAATGATTGTATAAATATAATTTAACTAGTTAAATAAAAAAGAATTTTAGATTAATTTTATCAAATTTTTAATTTTTAAAAGATTGTAACAAAAATACTATTAACTATCCATTTATTTGAAAATTCATTTTGGTTTAATTTTATTGACTATTTAATTTTTAAAAATTGTAAAAAATATAATACAAAAGTTATATTTTTTAGGACTTAATTGTAAAATTTTTTATATTTTTTATTACAAGGGTACAGTGACGGACCCAGGATTTGATTGAAGGGGGGGCAACATTAACATTTTAATATTTATAATTTATTTGATAAACTTTAATAATATAATAAATTTTAAAAAATAAAATAAGAAATACACTTAAATGAGGGATATTATAACTATAACGGTTCGAAATTATAAAAAGTTAATTTTCTTAAATTTGATATAAACTCAAAATAGCTTTTCGTTTAAAATATCTCTCTATTACTATTCAAAAAAATTATTTTATAACATATATTACTTTTTATCTAAAAAAAATACAAACCAATGAAATAAAATAAAAAGTCTCTTAGAAATAATTTCTTGAAAATATATTACTATTTTTAAAATCTAATTAATACAAATAAATAAAAAAATTAAAAGAAAGACATGATAAAAATGTAATATATGATTTTATTTCAAATTTTAGGAAAAAGACAGTTATTACCATATACGAGGATCATCAAATTTATACTCTTTTAACAATAATTGATTGAGGGTTTTTTTTAGACTATAAAAAAAATATTTATATAAAGTAAGACATATAATTTACATAGAATTGAATAAATAAAAATAGAAAACTAAAATTCTATTTATGAATCAGCTAATAAAAGTTAACTAAAATATAATATCAACTTATATTATTGTATACCTCAAGTAGCTCAAATAGTTAGGAAAAAGAAAAGAGAATCGTAAAACTTGAATTGATTATTATTATTATTATTTTAATTTTAAGAAAGGAATGTAAATGTACTAAAACAAAGTAAAGGAGTTTTATTGAATTTTTCAAAATTGAGAGGGGGCTTGGGCCCCCCTGTCCTAGCCTAGGTCCGTCATTGCAAGGGTACAAAAGTTAGATGAAAACTAATTAAGAAGAATATAAAAATATAAACAAACATGATTTTAAATGATATAAATTAATTTCTAAAAACTGTTTAGGTGTTAAGTGATGAAAACAAATATCTCCTTGATTTAGTTTCAATGGTTGGATCAGAAAAAGACATGAAAAAGGGCAAGTGAACCAAACTGCTTGATATTTGAGGTGAGAGAAAATGCAGCCGAAAGGTAGTACACTAGCTTGTGTATTCTGGTAGTGATAATCTCCAACCAGATGTTAAGAACACTAAACGTTACACTCAGAACAAAAATCAAATCAGTCTGGAGCCATTGAAAAGAGCACAAATAAGATGAAACTATCACCAAAGCCAGTTTTGCAGATTCAGAAAATTGGATGACATTTGAGAACAAAAGGAATAGTTAAAAATTACAGTGTTAATCAATTTTATGTAAACTATATACATGCTTACAAATTACATTTTCACCTGCTGAATTTCTACAGCATAGAAAATCTTACTGTGAAAGATTTGATCAACATTCTCCATTGCCTAAACTGGGGAAGAGGGAGAGACCCATTCAATATGCATCACTAATGGGTTTAACGCTCTGCCAACATGTCTATCCGCCCAAGGATGCATGACATATTCTCAATCATTTCAACTCATCAGGTACAATTTTCTTTTGGATTAACTTTAAGTTTGAGGGAAAGAGAAGATCAACTGGCTGCCTCTTCACTGGAATTCCTATTTTCAGCTTCCGATTTGGTAGCACTTGTT
This sequence comes from Boswellia sacra, assembly GCA_013180625.2. Taxonomy (NCBI): domain Eukaryota; kingdom Viridiplantae; phylum Streptophyta; class Magnoliopsida; order Sapindales; family Burseraceae; genus Boswellia; species Boswellia sacra. Next base: position 133,782 of record SNVD02010893.1, on the reverse strand, counting down.
TGCGATCCTTCTTCCCAGGTGATCTATTGTTCTTTCTGCCAATTTTATCAGCATACTTTGCAAAAGCAACAGCTAGGGCTGATTTAGCTGTCAATTCAAGTTCTTTCTTTCTACGTTTACTTGTATCTTCTGAGTCTTTTTCCACTTCATCCACCAAGTAAGGTTCAGCATCTTCCTGAACAGGAGTTTCAGGGACAGGGGGGTGATTGGAAACATGATGTTTGAATGGTTCATGTAAAGTGTCATACAAGCGTTTAACCTGATTCGTCAAAATCAATCTATAGGTAGGTTAACAATACTCGAAAGATATTAAACCTTTTAAACAAAAACACCAGAAAGTGACATATTCTGTATGCAATAACGTAAATGACATTGAACTGAAGTCATCAAGATAAAGATATTAAAATCTCATCAAACGTTATGTCTCACTTCAGACAGAGAATACCTTGCGCTCTCCTGTGCCTGGGCAACGAGTTAAGTCTTCCATGTATGGATCCATGATATGTGAAAGAGACTGCACAAACATCCAATCAGTTTCATAGTCAATTTACTAACCAATTGAAAGCTTAGAAAGGCATTAAAAGATTATCACTCCCTCAAGAGAGGCTTACCACATCGACATGACACATAGCTGGATTCTGAAGCCTGTTCAATTCTATGTCCCTCCATGGGGATTCAAAGAAAAAACCTGCAAAATTCAACTGGATTTTCAATGCCCTGTGAAGTAAATCTCTTGCCTGCTTCATTTATCTAAGATCAAAATGCCAACTTAGACATAGGATCAAGATTCTACTCGGAGAAACAAGAAAAAGAAAATCCCCTCTTTTGCTATGCATGGTCAAAAGTTCTTTTGATATAGGCCATTGCATTTGAGACAGCATTCATATTTACAGGAGAATGTGAGCAATAGATTATGAATGTAAAATCAAGAAGTTATGGTTCTGATAATCACATGCAGCCAATCAATTCAAAGGAAAAGAAATCTTAACCACAAGAAGAGACAATCAAAGTTGTTTGTACAGCTGATGTAAAAATATTTATGTTAGTAAGATGAGTTAGATCATCAATTTCCTCGTCTTACCTCATTGTCAGGTCTGACATTACCAGTTCAATTGCCCTTTTCGCCAGGTGAATACTACTCTTGACTCTGAGCTTTCATTTTTCAACATGGTAGCTAGTAAATGTTCAGCTTATTAGAGCAACAAATGAAACTTCAAACAAGCTTAGTTAAAAAATTAAAAATGGATGCTAATAGAATGACCAGTACTAAATTCAGTACAAAGTTGTTTTCTTTGATTCTGCTTCAAAATCCAATAAAGCACCTCCAAAGATGCGAAGCCATATTTCAATATCCGTTTTGTAAATATGATTTTTCTTTCTTGCTTTTTAAAGCACCTACTACTTTCACTTTCCTTCTTTCAAACTTTAAAAATAAAAATGATTATCACCAAGGTTTTCAAAATGTCCAACATTAAAATTACTTTGAAAAGGAATGCAGCCGTGATTCAAGGACCAAATTAAAATCGATTTACTTGCTCCAGAAGGTAACTACCATTCTATCTAAGAAATGTAAACTCCATGAACAAGGCCGTAATGGATTACTTTTAACTACAAAACAATTAGAAAAAAAAAAAAAGGGAATTCGAAACACGTACGATCAAAAACATCAGCAGCGGACTCTCCTTCTATAATAAAACCTTCCAAACTTCAGTCTTGTCTCCTGTTATCTTCCAAAAATAAAAGAAAATATTTTAAAAAAAAAATCTTGCAGCTCATCAAAGTCCAAGTAAATGAATAACTTTCAACTTCAAGTAGTAACAAACGTCTAAAAACTGATTAATGGATTATTATAAAAGTGACGTGGGTAAGGTTGCTGTTTACTGTACTATAGGCCTGAAATACATGTGTAAATGAAGTAATGAAGTACCTGAAAATTGCCGAAATCTTGCTTAATCTTTGACTGACTTTAGTTCACTCCCTCCATTATCAAAATATTCACATACCTTGATTTCTCTCTCCTCTTAAATTCTTGTTTGCTTGGGTTGGTTTTTGAAGTTTAGGCAGAATGTTGAATTTCAACTGGAAATCAATGTTTTTCAAAAGAAGAAGAAGAAGAAGAAGAAGAAGAAGAAGAAGAAGGGTCGTCATCTCAGTGTTGTCGCTGCCCCTGCCCCTGGCCTCGGCAGCTGTAGCTCCATATTTCTAAGAAACTTCTATTGTTTAACGAGTGATTCTATAACTATAATAACAAATTAATTATATAAATTTAACTATAGAGATTGACGTGAAATCACAATGCTATCACTCCAATCATCTAGATTAATTAGTAGCATTATTATTAGCATTTGTCATATAAGTTTGCATAAAAAATTTGTAAACATAATATTATTTTTTTAATTTCTTTTTATTTTGTATTTCATCTCCTCCGAATTTCTAGAATTTTCCATTCGAGAATTTCTATTACTATTAGGTTCATCTGTGCACATTCCTGACAGATGACACTCCACATGTCCATATCTTAGACGTAGGGATGTCAATTTCCCGGATTCATGCGAGTCTCCAGGAGCGGGAGGAGGAGTACACCCGCGGCCCGGGTTCGGCTTGGGGTTCAATCACCAGAGTTGGGTTGGGACTAACCAGGTCCTGGTCCCAGGTAAGTCAACCAGCTCCATAGACTTGGGCGAAAAATTAAAAAAAAAAAACAAAGTTAATTTTTAGACGCGATATCAATTGGTTCCATTCCATGGTGAACCCCCCAGTGACTAAATTTAAAGGCAAGGGAACCACAACTTAATCAATAAACTAATTTTTCATTATTTAAATAAAAAGATAAATAATATTTATATCTAATTTATTTTTATTTTTTTCTTTTTAATATCATCTTTCTCGGATAACCAGGCCTAGCATACTTGGGCCGAAAGCATGCAAGGCCTTGGATTACCCCTTTTATTTTTATTTTTTTCAAAGCAATGTAAGTGTAATGAAATTTATCATTAGTAAGAAAAGAAAAAAAAAATCTAAAAACAACATAACATATCATTAGTCTACTTGTCTAATAAAATTTATCATGATATATATATATATATATATATATATATATATATATTCTCTTTATTTGAGTTGTATTTAGTGTGGTTTTATCCCATCAAAACTTTTTTTTTTTCAAAAAAGAAAAGATATCAATTTCTTTCTTTAATTGTAAATAAAAAAAGTTATTAAATATATCTTACACTTTTGTTTTTCTGACCAGATAGTTTTTAAGGATATTATTATTTATATCCCTTAAAATTTAATTAATATATAATTTAGCATCGCACTTTTGAAAAATTATTAAATACTCCATTTATCATTTATCCAATTCCATTAAGGTAACTTGAAATGGTAAAACAAAATAAAATATATATTACAAAGGCACGTGCCTTGGGAAAGTTAAAACTAAAGACTTTAAACTGTAAATCAGATACAGATAGATACGTAGGTTAATGCATCTTCTTGTTGTTCAGATTTAGTCAGATCTCTCCACTAGAAACTTCTATTTTCATCGTCTCAAGGCAGCAGCGATGTCGACGCCCGCCAAGAAGAGGCTGATGAGGGACTTCAAGAGGCTCCAGCAAGACCCACCTGCCGGAATCAGCGGAGCTCCGCAAGACAACAACATCATGCTTTGGAACGCCGTTATTTTTGGGTACTTCTTTCTCTTTTTCTTGTTTTTTCTGTTTCTTCTTACTCTTGTTTTTTTATTGTTTTTAATGGTTTTTTTTTCTATTTTGTTTTTGTAGGCCTGATGATACACCTTGGGATGGAGGTGGGTATTTAATTTCATTTAATTTATGTGGTTTTTTTAATGCTTTTGATGAATTATGGCTGTAAATCTTTGGGATGGAGGTGGGTATTTAATTTCATTTAATTTATGTGATTTTTTTAATGCTTTTGATGAATTATGGCTGTAAATCTTCTCACAGTTTTTTTTTTTTTTTTAATTTAGCATATGAAAATTTTTTTCTCTGATTTCTTAGCTTAGGAGTAAGTTGATATGTAATCTTTAATTCATTGTGTAGGCTGATGTTGTGGATGGAGCGTCTAGAATTTGGTGGTGTTTTGGTTTGTAATGATAATTTTCACCATTTAGTTTTTATTTGCTCCTTTATGGAACGGGATTTTATTTGTTTGATCTTGAGAGAAGCATTAGGGTTTGGTGTCAATTTTTGTTTTCATGTGTATTTAACCATTTTTCTTTTATATGTCATTTCGGTTGTCTGGAATTATATGAGCAATGGTTACTTTCTGAGTTCTTTTCTTTTTTCGTATCGGTTATATGTTTTGGCTGGACATTAAAACATTAATTAGAACTAAATGAGTTATTTTGTAATGAGATGTTTTCAATGACTTTTGCTGCTAATTTTTGGTCACCTTATTTTAGTTAGGATTGATTCGTGGTTTAAAAGTCTGAAAGATAGATCTTTAGAACAAGCTTATGGATACTTTGCCCAGTAACTTTGGTGGGCAAGAAATCACCATAAATCACCATAAGATTTGGTGAATTGTCAAGCTTGACCATTATCCAGTGGTTGAACCCTGCCAACATTACCAGGTTGGCTAAGCCACAATATTATATGTGGAAAGTGGGGGCAAAAGCCCAATATGATGGGATTTATATTATGCTATGCTTTCCTTAAGTAGGAGCTGAAGAAGTAATGTAAGTGGAAGTGCTTCACTTCTGAGTAGGATTTTAATATATGCCTTTGCGAATTTTAAAACAACTTTTACAGATCGGTGTGTTAGGTTGTTGAATTTAATGTTCTAAACAACTTGATTTAAATGGAGGCAATTCAATGCTTCAGTAATCACCCTTAAATTGAAACAGTTGTATGAAATAGAGTTAAAGTGGAGGCACAGATATTAAAAATAGAATAAATCTGTTAGAATCGTAGATTTGAGGCTTGAAGATTCAACTGGATTATTAATAATAATAAAAAATCCTATAAATATCCTTCTTTTGAATGTATTCTTATGATTTCTGGCCATGTTTCATGTAAGCATTTTTTTTAAACTTTCACAGGCACGTTCAAGTTGACTCTGCAGTTTACCGAGGATTATCCAAATAAACCTCCAACAGTTCGGTTTGTCTCACGGATGTTTCACCCAAATAGTATGTCTTTGTCTTTGTAATTCTTTTTTGTTGGTTTTAATTACTGATAATGTTTGCTATTATTGTTTATTTCCCACAATATGGTGATTAGTTGATTTCTCAGCATTTTATTTTTATTTTTATTATATGGCTTGCTGTTTGGGTTCTGACTACCTTTATTCCTGTCTACCAATGGATTTGATTAGTCTATGCAGATGGAAGTATTTGCTTGGATATTTTACAAAATCAATGGAGTCCTATTTATGATGTTGCTGCTATATTGACATCCATCCAGGTGCAATTCTTTCTACCTTTCTTTATCCTTTTTTGATCATGTAAAAAGATTTTGTTTCTTGTTAATCATTGTTTGAGGCATTATGCTGTGGTTAATTTTATGTAATTAACTATGGTTATTAGGAATTTGAGAGCAATGTCCTCTTTTGGAATTTGAATAAAAAGAGAACTGTTAATGGGACATTAGCACTGGGTTCTAGGTTTTCTCTTGTTACTATTTTCTATATTTTTTTTCCCTATTCCTTATTTTCTGATTTCATCTGGTTTAATGGAGATGGGGAGATAGCTGCGATTGAAATTCTCAACTCAGTTGTATCCATGGTGTCAGTGGCTTAAAGATAAGTTTTAGGATATTATCCAAAATATACATTTATGATAATAGGAAATTTTTTTTAAGGAACTGGTGTGAAATAAACCAATGTACTCTTGTTATTGACTCCAATGTAGTTATGATTGAAAATTAAACTTTGAGCAAGTTGTTTTTGTCACTACAAACCTAGTCAAAGACTAACACTAATTGCAACATCTGACCTGAGAGAAATTCACACTTTGGCATACGATGGGCATACAGAAATAATATAGATAAAGATACAGCGAAATAGGGAGAAAAAGGGAGAAGGGGGAGGTAATTGAGAAGAATTTTAGAAGAACCAGAGAGAATTAGGAGGATAATTCAATATTAATTTATCAATAATCCATCAAGTCTGCTTAGAATAAAATAGAATGCCATGTTTGTTTATTGGCCAAAATCTAATTAAACAGGAAATAAAAGATCTACATTTATTAAGAAATAAAATCCTATCTAAACAATAAATTTAATGTTTGAAAAATAAAATCAAGTAAAACAAGACAAGTAATGGAATATTTAAATTTTTGAACTAGATTACTTCCTAAAAAACTAATTAAACATAGATTTCAGAATTTATCCTTAAAAAACTACTAAAACATGGATTTTAGATTCTAGATTCTAGATTCTTCATGACTCTTTTCAAGGTTTTAGCTGAGCTGTAATGGAGCTATGCTTGTGAGATTGAGCTGGTTGTTTCATCCTAAATTGATGATGAGCTTATGTGTTCTACTTTCTTGTTTCTTTTCTGCAAATAAGAAAGAATGCCATGAAAAATGACCTTCTATTGGATTCTCTTGTTTTCTTCAGCTTCTTATTAGTAATATGTCCCAAGTGTTTTTAATCTTTTATTTTTTATTTTTTATAAGAAACTATGAATTGTATTAGATGAAAATTATCCAAAAGAGGATAAGAAGTCCAAAAAAGCATGACTAGCCTGAATAACTGATAGAACTATACAAAAGTTTTCAATCAATCCTATACCTTTGAAAACCAAAAACACCCTGAATCAACATGTAATACCCAAAACTCCCTCCCAATTCAAATGAATAAAAAAGAAAGAAGTATTCACTTTTGTCACTGAAGCCCAAATAGGAGCTACAAGCCGAACTCTATCTCACGAAAATTGAATCTTTGTCTCAGTAATATCTTTGAACAATCTTCTATTCCTCTTAATCTGAATTATCCAAAACACTACCACAGCAAGACACTACCATAACAACACACTTCCATAATACATTAGCTTTTTACTTCTGCCAATTTATTTATTGGTTCCTTCAGAGAGTATCTTTTCAAAAGATTATCCTTGTCTTTGTTTATGTCTAGGGTTGGAAAAAATTACTATAATTCGTCCCCTCCTACAGATCAGTCGAAGCATCCAAGAACTCTAAGAAGGATGTATTATAGGAGGCCGGAATGACCCAAAACTTTAGCTGCCTGAATTAGTTTGAGCCACAAACCCAAAGCTAAGGGACAGTGAAGAAACAGGTGGTTGATGTTTTCTGAATTGTCTTTATACATAGCACACCAAGATTCTGTTTTCTGATACAACTTAGGAAATCCTTTTTGACTAATTTCAATTGTGATGATTCTATTTTGAACTAAAGCCCAAGCAAAAATTTCAACCTTACAAGGAACTTTGGCCTTCCAAATAGTATAATTGTTCTTTAATCTTTGATATAGAGAGGAAGCAAAAATGTTATGATGTTTGATATTTTGAAGTTTCAAGTAACTTCTACTGAAGGAATCTAGGGAAATTGTTACCAAATGTCTCATCTTGAAAGATGATGTAGAAATTGAGTGCGGTAGCTCTAAGTTCCAAGTTTTAGCCTGTTTTCCACTGTTTTAATGGACTAGATATCAATGAATTTAGTATTTGACTTACTAAGGCCAAAACTTTCTGATTATCATTATTCTTAGGATCTGAACACTCTTAGGAAATTTATATTCAGAATGAATCTAAATAAAAATTGGAATCACTATGCTTTTGCTGTGCAAACTTTGTAAAAAATAATCATAACAAGTTCATTTATTTCGAAAACTTTTATTTATAATACTAAGAAGCATGTGTTTGAAAACTCCTAAAAAAATTTAGTAGAGTTTCCATTGTTTTTCAAACTTAACCAATTATAAAATTTACTTTTAGAAACACTTCTAAAAGCATTATCACCACTCAACTCTGTTACATCTTGGACATCTTTTCCTTAACTCAACCATAATAATTTTCTAAAATAATACTACTGGCCTTAAAACATTTTAAATGCTCATTATATTTTGAAATATAATAATATACAAAACAAGCAAAATAAATTTAATAAATGTAATCTAGCAATGCATCATGTGGCTTTCCTTTTGCACCAAGAACTAATTAGCACCAAACCTGTAATACCAAGTGGAAGAAATATAAGGAAAAGAGGGTGAGATAAAGGCTCAATGAGCAGATATAATTTTAAAAACCAATTTCTTTAAATCATTTTATAAATATAATACTTATATAGTATCCTAGTATAAAAACTGTATAAATCTGAATAGCTTACTGTAAAACATGAACTGTCATTTTAAATCAATAATTATACTCTGAAAACATACTTATGTAAAAATTGAATTTCTTTCAACTGTATCTCGTTCTATAAAACCATTTACTTCATATAGAAAAACTCTGCTAAATTGATATAATAACATAATTGATACTGAAAATCATTTAGCTAGTACATGAATTGTTGAAAATTGGCACCACACTAGTACTAGGGAATATAACTGCCATACCTGGCGGAAGTATCAAAATTTAGGCAGAGTGGGGGAAATAATCTGTCATACTCGGCAAGATATAACATTGTGCGGGTAGAGCAAAATATATAATATGTTATATGCATACTCAGTGTAATATCTGTATACTATAGGGAGGGGGGAAACTGTCATACTAGGTAGAAAACACACACCCAAAAAATATATATAAATCAACTTTGGGGAAGGGGTACAATTTAATGTGGTTTAGAAATCACTCTTAATATATTTCATTAAAGGGTTGCGTTTCTCTAAAATAGTTGTATTTACTGTTATTGCTATCGATGATAATTCTAAAATCATAAAAACATATCATAATTTCTAAGATTGTTTCTAAAATGACATATTTGTTCATAAAATCACAGAAAATAATTGAATGCTTTCTTTTAATAAAACAACTCATGAAATAATAAAATTCTATTTCCTAAAACCATCAATAATTTAAATATCTTGTCTTATAATATAAAACACATAAATAGAGAGATTTTAACTTTAATATTAAACAAAATAATTGAAAGCTAATCACCAAAAATAACGAATACTAGAAATCTCTATATAAAAATGTTTACCTATACACACGTACACGTACTTTCCTTCTCTCTTTTCCTTAATTTTCTTGTTCTCCCCTCTTTGATTTCCTCTTTTGATAGCTTATTGTTAAATTCCAAACATCCTTATTTACTACCATTTAAATAGTTGTCAGTCTCAAGCACTTTCTCTCCCTCAGTCTCTTTTATGACTTTTTCCATTTTTTACTCTTACTCTCTCTTTCTTTCTTCTATTTGCTTCTACTTTCTTCTTCTCTCAGGGTTTTTACACTTTCTGTTCTCGGCTTTCAACTCTGTTTTATAATTTTTTTTCCCAACTAAGACTTTGTTTTGTCTTTAAACAATTCTTAAAAAGACCTTTATAAAGAGAATAAGACAAAAGCATTGAATGATTTAAAAGAATCTTGTACCATGCATTTCTTTAAGCCATCCATGTGTTTTCTTTACTTGTACCATTGCTGTAATGTTAAATTGAATTAAAATTTCTACTTGGCCATGGTGAATGCATTTGGAAGAAAGATTGTTAGCCAACTCAATTTAATCTCATGGCAAATTTTATTGAGGCCCCCAAACTTTAAATAATAACTTTCAGGCATTGCTTTTGGTTTCTCTTGACAAGCAATTTGATCATTCCAAATTTGTCCTTAAGCTAGGCAAATGGGTTGGGCCAAAATAATTCTCTTACCACTCCAATCAATAGGGTTTGGCCTAAAATCTTAATCCATTAAAATTTTTAGCCAAAAATAGGGTCATGACACATAAATTACTAGTTGTTTAGTTATCCTAAGTGCAAAGTAATGGTGTTCAAAATCCAATCCAGTTTACCAAAGCCAACTGATCTAGTCTAATGCAGTTTTAATTAGATTTTATGAATTGGTGGATTGGATTGGATTTAAAAATAATAAAATCGAACTACTTGGATTGGTTGGCAGATTACAGCACAAAAAATTTGGTCCAAATATTAAATATGGTCCAAAAGAAATGTGGTCCATTCTAATGATTTTAACTCAAAAAATATATGGAATATATAATCTAAAACTAATGTAAAATATGTATGGGTTTTTTTTTATATTATATTAGATTGAAAATTTGTCCTTTTTTAAAAAAAATACATTTGGTTAGATCGTAATAGTGGATCGGATCGGATTTATGTCTTTTAAGATTGGATTAGATCGGATTAGTTATTAATAATTTATAGTTGGATCGAATTTGATTGGATTTTCACTGTAGATCATATTGGATTGCATTAATAAATCTTCAAATCAACTATCATTGGATTGAATTTGTTAGTAGCTAAATCCATTGGATCTAGGCCGGCAAACACTCCCTAGTGCAGAGAACTAACTTAAAAGTTGGCAGTTGCTGTAGAAGGTCTTCCAGTGTGTAAACTGATATGAACAAGTCATAGAGTTTTCTTATTTGGTTTAGAACAGATAAACCTTTAAAGTTTTTTGATTGATTTATGCCTGCATTGGGTTGAAATCATATGATATTCCTTAATTTTGCTACTTTTTGGATTGAAATCATATGATATTTCTATTTTCTTTTCTCACTTTTTTTCTTTTTCTGTCTTGGATGAGGGACTAGGCGATTCATTTGGTTGCCAGTGGAAACATGTCTTTTAATTTACTTAATTTTTTAATGTCCTCACTCATTCATGGATCTCTTTGCATTGATAAACTGTTTATGCGAGACTGCATTCTCATCTTTCTTTATATTTGCTTTGTTTGGAACATGGGTGAAATGGTACACTTGTGGCACCTTTTATAATTTTTGGGATCCTTGTTTTTCTATTTGGACATGTGCACTGCGGCTTGTCACCCTTTTGGAAATGAAACATGGTTTTTTGCGGGCTTTTTTTTTTTTTTTCCTCTGACAACTTGTAGCTTAATTGAAAAATGTAAAGATTTAGCATGTTCAAGTCTTTGTTGGTTTTCCTTTGTAAGCTAGCTAATCAATGGGAGACATTGTTATCTCTCCTCGCCTTTTGCAAAATGTCCGGGACCTAATTTTTTTTTCCCTTGTTAAATAGTTACTTTGGAGCATTACAGGTCTGGTTTGATTTGGTTAAGGTTTTCATATCTTATTGATCTTTGAAGGTGCAAAAGGTGATTAAAGATGGGGCCTATATGAAATACAGTTGGAATAGTGGCAATAGCTTAAAACTGAGCCTGTAGAAAATTAATTGAGCATCTGTATATTTCCGCTTAAATGCTTGAAAATAGCCTGACTTAGAAGAGTTGGCAATCTTAATTTCAATTTTCAACACCTTGCAGCTCATATTGTTTGCCGATCATAATTCATGAACCTAGTTATCATAGGTACATATCATGAATATTTATGTCATGCTTCTATAATGCTGTAAACATCACATTTACTTTCCATTTTTCTACCTTTTCTGGGGAGTTGATGACTTTGTATATACTACTTGTCTCTTGACTTTGTTTATACTACTCGTCTCTTCAAATTGAAATTAGTCTTATAACCTGGTAATGCGTTCCTTAATTTGATGTCCTATATCAGAGTCTTCATGGTTTCGAACTGGATTATTATGAAGTTATTTCTCGGTTTAATTTTTCTTTTTCTTTTTTTTTTCTGGGTCAAAGGGGGGAAAAAAACTCTGGGTTTAATTGGTAAGCACAAGGTTGGTTCGAGTTTGCTACAATCCTTGGTTTCAACCTCTAGGTCAATGTATTGGAACCCTTGGCACCGGGATATTATATCTTACAAGACCATAATATTTGTGAAGATTCTAGAGTCTGCTGTAGAACTCATTGAACCTGTGGGAAAAGTTGACAGATTTCTTGGTGTCAAAAAGATAAAATAAAATGAAATAAAAATTGTTGGTTGCTAATATAGCATTCAAAGAGGTTATTCTTCACTTGTCAATTTTGTTTTTGCATGTGATTACTTATTTGTCACTCTGAAGCAAACATTTGTGGATTGTTTAATGATGGTAACTTAGTAATTTTTTTTTTCTGTTTGCCAGTCCCTGCTTTGTGATCCAAATCCAAACTCCCCTGCAAACTCAGAAGCAGCCCGCATGTTTAGTGAGAATAAGCGAGAATATAACCGAAGAGTGCGTGAGGTAGTGGAGCACAGCTGGACGGCTGACTAAGAGCCTAATGAAAGCAGCAGTACCTTATGCTTGGGAAATGGCTAATGGAAAGTACTGCTGGTTGTCTGAAAGCCTGTTTCCTGGACTTTGTTAGATAGTGGCGTACTCTATAATCTTCTTTTGTGTGCACTGTTGTTACTTGTCGGGGGATTCTTTTGTTGATCTGATTTCTGCCCTCTAGACAGCTATGGATGAACCCCTTGTGATTTCTGAATATTATTACTGATTCTTCGTTCAATCATCGTTCATGCAAGTGTAATTTATTTTGTAGCCTCTGTATAGGAGTATTGTTGCTGTAGTGAGGCCCTAGACAATATAAGACTCTTAGAGAAGAAAACTTATAAGCTCTTGTACTGGCATTCTACTTAGTGGGATTTCAGATTTCATGAATGGATTGTCTAGGAACTCTTATTTTAAATTGTCTTCAATGAAAATTGCTTGTTTGCTTATATGAATTCACTTGCTGATGTTATGTTGATTGCAAATAATCTAAACTCTATTGCTTTCACAGCAAACGGAAAGTGTAGCCTCTCGTTTTGTAATTACTTCTTAAGGTTAAGGAAATTCTCTGCTCTTTTGTTGACAGAAATATAAGGTGTATTTTTTTATGAATTTAGTATTTTTGTTTTTAATTGAATTTACGAATATGTGGTTGATTTTAAATTATTTTGAATTTTGAAAAGAATATGTGGTTGAGATTGAATATAAATTGTATTAGAAAATATGCAATGCAGAAAACAGGATTTGGAAATAAGAAAAAACAGTATATTTGTTAGGATGGCAATTTGCTCGTAGGACGACAGTGTATTTGGACCTAGCTAAGGACTAATGGTCACAGATAAGACTAAAAGTGAGCAAGCGAGTCTCTTCAATTTAGAAAAAAAAATGTGTTTTAAATATATGGTTGATGTATCATGCCATTGAAAACTTTGATGTGCATGACAGCCTGTGTGGCGGCATGACGTGCTATTGCAAAAAGGAAATCCAGTTAGGAAATTTGCGTAGATTGATTTGCAGACGTGTGGTTGTGAATTTTGTCGTGTTTTAAAAAAAAAATGAGAAGTTTGTTTATGTCCCTTTTCAAGAATTGAAAATTGGTTGGATATAATTGTCTGTAATTTTCATTTTGATATATTTTGAGTTATAATGTTTACGAGTATTGATAAGTTTTTTTTTTTTTGGGCTTTCCTGAAAGTCCTTTTTTTTTTTTTTGGGTGCATTGTTGGCATTTTACCTTTATCAAATGCTTTGTATATTGCAAAATGATATGTATATAAGTAAACTGGCTTTTCGAGATAAAACTGAGACACAACACACAAGGAAATTAAAATGAAGTTGAACAGACAGTTCCTGCCGAAAAAATGGGCAAGCACTGGACGGCATTGAAACCGGTTGCATAGAATTATCCTTTACCTTCAAGCTGCACCTGACAGCTGAAGATAAGAAGTAATGGACGCAGAACACAGCCCCATTGGGATGTTGAGATTTATCTTTTATACAAAATCTGAAACAGAAACAGAAGCAATTCAGAGATACACATGATCCGCAGCTCTGAAGGATTAGGGACAAGCATTAGTCGGGACCACAGTAGTTGATGATTGGAAAGCTTTCTGTCTCTCGGGATATTGGTATAGACAATTGATTTGATCCTGCAACTGCAAGTTGGTTGTCAAAAAAACCACAAATCAAAAGGGGGAGGATAGAAAACCTTTCAGGCATGATCAGCATGCCATTAAGCAATGACCACCAATCCAAAAGGCTCAAGATTGGTTGTTACATGCAAGAAAGTTGTTTTTCCTTTTCATTTTCTCACTGCAATAACCTGCAGACCAAAAGAAATTCTTTTTTCAAATCAATATATATATATTGTAAATACCAAAATGGGAAATCTGAACTTCTCACTTCATTAAAGATTTTGTAGTTTTATACTGATAGAAAGATACAACGTGCGGTATTGTATCACAAATGATTTGGACTATAGAATTGCTGCGCAGAATCTGATCATTCAGGTCTGCATTATAGTATTTAAGGAAAGTGGTATTTTTAGAAGCATATGAACCTGAAATTGCTGCTAGTTAAAGGAGACGTGTTGGTGATTAGGTGAAGCTGGAGACCCTTCACTACTCTGGGAGTCTCCTCGCCATGCTTCCTGAACTTGAGCAGCAAACTGCAAGTTCCACAGCAAATCTTCAACGGAAGGTCTTTCCAGTGGGTCCTTAAGCAGACACCTGACACAAATTTCCATCATTGTCTTCAATGATTGATCTAAGCATCCATTTTTAACTGCTGGATCAACCACACTCCTTCGAGCTACTTCATCGGATGCAAGGGCCGCTTGTAACTGCATAATATTAGTAACAATGCTATTAGCATATAATACAAGAATATCTGTTCCTTTGAAGCATTATATGTACAAAAAAATGTCAGTATTATATAAATAATGTTCAGAAATCAAATAATGTGTTTTGACAACACTCCTGGAGATAAAAGAAACATTCTGCGCAGCAGTGGCCATGCTGATTCTCTGCGTATGCTTCCAGTTTTATATGACGACCTCAACGGGACTAGTATAGTATTATATAACAACAAAAAATCGAATTTAGGACAAAACTATGGAAAACCTCAAGATGTGGCACTAGAAGTGCCTTAATCCAGGGAGCTAGGGTAAAGAACATCAATTATATGGTACTACCATGACAGCTGCATAAAGAATAAGTGCATTCAAAGTTTAGCGTCAAGTTTTACCATTATCAGAAGTCGTTAGATGATGAGAAATGACAGGAAAAACATCATGGATGATTTTTGAAAGAAAATATAATAAAGAATTCAGTCACAATTACCAGATCTTTAAAAACATCCACTTCCTTCCTGGATTTTGTTGGCTTCCCCACAATTATTTCCAGTAAAATTAACCCAAAGTCATAAACGTCAATCTTATCTTCATGTTTCACCCTGTTAAGAAACACAGTTGGGAGAGAACGGTTCAATGAAACAGGACATACGAATGGATACGTGAGTGACATTAGCTTAAATCAGATTTGCACTGCTCTCTGACCAATGGAATAACTTGACAGTACAGAATATGAATAAAGAGTTGAAAGTAATTGTCACTAATTTCCACTTAGCAGTAAATTTTCTTGCAGCATCATAGACATATATATTGAACTACTATTAATGCAGTAATAGTTGCTCATTTTTGATTGAATAATAAAAAACCATATATGCTTAGACGCCTTGAAGGCATTCAGTTTAAAATATATACATACTCTGCGCTAATGCTAGGATCTAAGGATCCAACTAAAGGAATTCCCTGACCAGCCTGCAAGGATGAGCAGAGCGAGTTACCAACTCAAAGTGCTTGGTCCACAATAAGGAATAAGTAGTCTGATGGAAGGAAAAATTTCTTCTTCATACCTTTCCTGTATTGTCTGCTAATAAAGGCAGGTTATAACTGCTAATTTTGGCAACAAAGTTTTGATCTAATAGAATATCCGTTGTTTTCAGATTGTTTGAAAATACACCTGGCACAATCCCTGTATGCAAAAACTGGATGCCCTTTGCAACCCCTATTGCAGCAGCTATACGTTGAGTCCAAGTGAGAGCGTATTGAGCATTACCCTCTGCAAATAAAATTTAAGACATTGGAATTAACCACACCGTCAAGGTTTAATGTAAATGAAATTCAGGACACAGGATGTCAAATGCTTCTTTGTTTCTTTCCACTATAAAACATGATTCCGGGTAGTTGTGATTCCTTGCACGAATCATCTCTTATTTTAAGAGAAAATGAGTTGTACACACATAACTGATTTACACAGATGATCAAGATTCAGAGAGCTGCAACAAGTTATGAACTAATCTAGAGGTTACTAGAATAGAGTGACTTTATCCTCCATCTTGAGAAACCAAGTAAATTTTGTGTATATTACCGGATATCCAGCTCCTTAGTGTGCCATTTGGAACGTATTCGAAGACGAGAAATATTCTGCTGACACTTGAATCATCCAAGTAGCACTCAAAGCAGTGTCCAAGAGCGCTGACCAAATGGCGATGTCTGAGTTTTGATATTAGCTCTATATGGTGCATAAAGTTCCGAGTACTGTGGCTCTTTTTCATTTTAAGGCATCTAATAGCAACAAGGGAACCATCCCTCAGCTTACCCCTGTACATCTGGAAGCATAAAACATGTATGGAAGTTACAGAGAATAAATCAAGAACTTCTACCTTTTTTTATTGGGAAATTGTATAGATGAAATTACAAATCAGTTATACTCAGTCACATGTAACAAATCCAAGGGAGTAATATAGAGAGTTCAACATTACAGTGGGTTATATAAGAATAATGTATTTCCTTGAGCATGTATACACTTGAGACCCTATCGTACCTATCACTGAGAGGCATTCACTCATGCCAGGAAAACAATATGAGAGTATCATGTGCTGATGCAGCATAAAAGTTACCATCAAATATACATTGAACCAAATTTGCATACCTGTCCTTGAGAACCTTCACCCATGAAAGCAGATGTGTTAAAGTTGTTTGTAGCCTGCTCAAGCTCTCCTAGGGAAAAGGTTCGATAGGCTGGAAGGCCAAGTGCTCCCAGCTTCATTGTTTGAGATATATATCCTTTGGATGGTGAATGATCATATTGTCAGATTATGTGGAAATGTTAGGAAGCACAGCTTGACTGAATTCAGAAAATGGCACACTTCTTGATTTTTTCCAAATTTCAGAGGCATAGGCTTTAGCGACTTAAAAATTCTATATCAATCTATAGGTTTAATTATCTCAAAGCCAACAATGCTTTTAATGATTCAAGAATTTTATTTACTTTCGCTAACATAATGATATAACTATCACACCTAATTTTGCCTATCTGACCAGGAAATTAATTAATTAGAAGTTGGGGTAAGAATTAGGATCTGCTAAACGAAGAGTCTATTTTAGCACTCAACTTTTAGCATTTATGATAATTCAGGCATTTATGATAATTCAGGCCTATGTGACCACGCACACTCATGAACAGATATCAAGCTGACACACTCCTATGGTTGTGCAGATTCATGCTCATTTTCACACACAAACAGGGGATGCATGAGGGAAGATGGGGGGAGATGAAACCTTACTTGCATCCGTGAGCAGCTTTGAGGTGTAACCAGTTGAAGCATTCTCTGAAATTAATCTTGTTGTAGGCTTCTTGATTGTCCTCTTCGCATGAACTCTCCTAACAAGAAAGAAAGCCAGCCCAACAAGAGCAATGCCTCCAAGAACGGCTGCAGTTATACTCAATGCAAGAACTGTTTTGGAGACATGATCCTCTTTCTTTTTCTGAGGTAAGATTCCCACAGCTAAAGCCTCGTTCTGGCAGAAGGACAATGGATGCTGATTTCCTTTTCCACTAGCTAGACAATTCCTAGAATACAGGACAACCCTGTTCTTAAAGCCTGAAACTAGACAATCTGGTAACTGTCCAGTCAAAAGATTTGAGGACAAATCCACAAATTGAAGTGCAGCACTACAAGAAAGGTTGTTGAAAAGCTTCCCTGTCAGTTTATTGTCAGCAATATTCAAGTACGTAATTGTAGGGACGGACAAAAGTGATGTAAGGAATGGGCCAATAAATCTATTCAACGAGAGATCTAGCGTCTGAAGCTGATGATAGGAAGTGACTTCGGAAGGGATAGCAGACCTAAACCTGTTTTTGCTCAATACCAGCGTAACCAGCTTGTTACCAAGTTTAGGAAACTGAGGTCCAAAAGCATTATCTTCCAGGTCAAGCACTTGAAGGTATGTCAAACTACTCAGATCGGGAACTGCTCCATAGAAGTGGTTATGTGCAAGTGCAAGAACTCTAAGATTGTCCAAATTACTAAATGAATTTGGCAAAGTCCCATTAAATATATTCTTCCTCAAACTCAAAACAGCCAAAACCGGTAGCGACCCCAACCAGTCCGGTAGCTTACCAGAAAGCATGTTTTCATCAAGTATGAGCGTCTGGAGAGTAGTTAAAGATGAAAGCTCCTGAGGAATGGAACCATACAAGAAATTTGAGCTGATATTAAGTATTTCTAGTGATGATAAACGTGTGATTTTACCAGGTAACTGGCCCCATAAACCGAGAGAAACCAATGTGAGGACTTTCAGTTGTGGAAGCTTAACAAGGGTTGTTATAAAGGAATCCATCGAGAAATTCAAAGGCAACATACGACGCCCCTTGTTCCCAACAATATGCAGTTGGGTTATGCTTTCTTCATAGCATACCACAGTCAAAGACGAGCTTGGTTCAATGTTGCAGAAATCTGTGCTGCTATTCCAGCTTTGTAAAACGGTTGGTTTGTTTAAAAGCCCTTGAATTCTTAAAAGGGTCTGAGCCTGGGAGGACTGTAGTTGCTTTGATTGATTGATTTGAGCCAAAACAAAAACAAGAACAAGAATTACAGAATGGCTGAAACCTTTTGCCATCAGTGCTTAAAGAACGAGCACTAGAGGACAATCACAGAAGATTATAGAACTTTTGAGCTGTATAAGAAGCGTCTAAAGTTTCTATAGCTTCTCAATTACTGAAAGTTCATGTTCCCAAGACTGACAAAAGCTCTGCAAGCAAAACAACACAGAACAATTTAAACAAATCATAGATATATGCATAAAACAAAATTAACGGAATTTATCAGAAGAAAGGGACGAAGGAACACGTCAATTAGGAGTTAATTCGAACTAAATGAAATATAATTAACAGCAAAAATCTCCAGGTGTCTGCAACCTTACCAGACATTGTCCTGAGTTTATTAGCAGCAGTAAATGTTTCATTGTTTCAGACTGACACTATGTTTTATAGAAAATTACAATATCTTTATATCTCGGGATTGATAACAGCTTTGTTCACAATTAATTAAAGAGAAAGGTGGGTTTGTTTCCAGAAAGCTTACCTCTTGAGAAGGTGAATTGAAGCCGATTCAAGTGTTCTTGAAACAATATTTCCTCCTTACCAGCTGAAACAGCCCATTTGAGTCCAAAAATTTGATCTCAATTACCCCTCAGACCTTAAAAAAGGTCTCTTCACACCAACTCAAAGCATAATTAAGCTTCCAAATGAAGAAATTCCCTGCCTAACTCAAAGTAGTTAACGCAAACCCAATTCAGATTAACAGTTCCACACTTCTCTGCACTCACAACCCAGCAAAGCAACCACCTCAGTTCTTCAAAAAAGTAAACAAAAATCACACTCTCTTCAAGATAAGTACAAAACTAATTTCAACCATACGTATAAATCCTACTGGCAACTGAACTGACACATGAGAGCTATATCTTATTTCCTTCTCAATTTCTGTGCAATACCAGCAATGACAAGACAATTTAGTGACACGGGTTGGCTTCCTAAGAGACTAGTAAGCTGCCTGCAATAGCCAAAGATTTCACACACAAACACAAACAAACTAACCCGGAATATTGTCCACAAACCGACATTCCTGACTTTGTATTTTTCTCTTTTTAACTCTGTAATGATGATAGTAAAACTGATCAAATGGTTTCTTCTTATGTACTGCTATATGCTTCCTTAATTGTCTTTGTGCTTTCTTTGGGGTCCAAAGAGATGAAACATGCAAAAGCAAAAGAAAGATGCTTGGAGAAACAGAACCCTTTATTCCTCTCCTCTCCTAATATATATGCAAACACAGAGACACACACACTACACTATATAATATTCTTTGCTGCATGCAACGAATCTATTAAACTTCTCTGGAAATATATATGCAGTATAATTAATATTATATGCATTGTACGTAGAGTGATTTGAGTGTTTAAAGGGAGTATGTAACAGAGTGTAATGTAAGCTTTCGCTTTCTGGGTCTGGTGAGCTTTGGCTTTCTATGGTGCTTTTACTTTCAATTGTGGGCACCACGTTATTTTCAGACTTTTGCTTTTGGCGCCTTTCTTTTAACTGCTCTTTCATTTCATTCTGATAAATCCCTGTCGTCCATTGCACATCCACTACTGGAATATCCTTCACGTCGTGTCTCAAATTTTCTATTTTCAAATAATGTGTTAATTTGAGTGAATTATGCACAAATTCTCCAAATTTAAACTTGAATTATAATAATATCCGATAGACTGTTCAACAATGCTTGACAAGCGCCAGAGTGTCCGATAATGTATATTTTTGCATGATTATACTTACAATCCACATATAATCGAAATTTTATAATTTGATGCAATAGTGGACATGACAAAAATTCAAGAAAAATAAAAAAAAAAGAAAAATTATATTCCCAATTGGATTTTATCATGTACTGTCATATCAAATTGTAAAGTTTAAATTATATCTAGGTCGTAAAACTAGCGTTACTGATATATTTGTTATGGCATTAAATCTGTAATTGAATAGTAGTTTTGTTTGTTATAGAACATATACTTGTACGTAATAGCAAATGGAAAACTTTCTGCCTTAAATTTACATTCATTAAATCATATTTCTTATTTTAAGGATGGTTGTAACATCAATCTTTCGATATAGTTTAATAGTAAAAGGTGAATGCAAAGATAACAGAAAAAAATCAAATATCTAAGAATTTCAAGCATTTAAATTATACTAATGATCAATCCAAGTATAGTACAACCACCATCTCACATTTTCCACATTTAATTAATTTTGAATATTAATTATTGTGGGCGCTTGAAACTTATAAAAATGTCCCTTAAATAGTTCAAAGAATAGACTTTGTGAGTGTGGGCAAGCCTTGTAGCATGTCCCTTTATAAAAGATAATAAATAGTTGTCAATAATTAATTAATGTTGTATTCTAGCAGTCCCCATCTTATATATAATTTGCATCGAATCAATAATATAAGCTATCAATGATGTAATATATGAATGGTTACAATAATATTAATATATTTTAGTAAGTAGTTGAGCATGATAGTGGACCTCAACTTGAGTTTTAATTGGATCTAAAGGACAATATACACACATGATTAGATCTTCTAACAATTTTAGTTTAACAATTATTTTAGTTTTTGATATCCATGTGATATCCCTAGCTATTGTGAATAAATTTTTATATTTTTGTTCTTTTTTATTAAATATTTACACGTTGAATTTATTATTATTATTAATTAACACTAAATTAATCTAATATGCATCCTAAAGTTTTTCTTTTCTTATAAATTAAAAGCAACAGTTTCGATAAAAGAATCCTAATAATGATATTAATTTCTGAACTTTGTATGTTTCGTTTTCATCCATGTTTTTTGGAACTTGTATGTATATTTCTTTTGATCAAGAAGTATTGAAAAACAGATTCATTATGTTATAGACTCAACATCCTAATAGGTGGAGTAGTTCTTAGTTAGAATATCTTGATTTGGATTCATATTTGCATTAACAATCTCGAACTAATTGCATGAGATATATATATATATATATATATATATATATCATAAAGTAAATAAATAATATTTTTCACTAAGACAATATTATCAACATTACTAAAATATTTTAAAAAATATTATATGACATGGACACATAACTAATAAACTCATATGATAAATGACATGTTAGTACAACGTAATTAATAATACATTTTGTGTGAATAAAGATTTCGAGATAATATTTTGAATGGAATGCGTGAGATCATTAGTTCTTTCTAAGCTAAGTAAAGTAGAAAATTAAAATTAAACATAAAAATTGCCAAGAAGTTACAAGAAACAATATTTATAGAATAACATTAATGGGTTGATGGAGCAATTAATAGAATAGTGATTAAGCTATGCAGCCACCTGATGCGTCCACCAAACTATGAGAAATGAATGAAGAGAAAAATATTTATTTAATGAGGAATAGAAATAAAAGAGAAGATAAAGTAGTTTTGGCAAATTGCGAAAATGCATGTGGGATGATGGATTTGGTTTTGATCAAGTGATGCCAAATTGTCTGAAACACTGAAACTGCAGGTGGCTTCCAATTGATCAATACCATTATTTTCATGCTCCCCAGCCTGTCTCTCACTACCTTCTTCTACTTCTCAACATCAACTGTTCGCTTCCATGTTTTACGTTGAAATTTCCTTAAGCCATTATATAAATGCTATTCATTCTCTCAAGTCTCAATAGGAATATCAACACAATGAAATGAATTAGACAACCATAGCAAATTATTATTGAGTGTTTCCATTTTCATTAGAGTTGTGAGGTGGGAGTCGTGGGACTTGGCATGCATGGTTGGGATGATTTCAGTATAATTTCCACAGTTGTGTAGGAAATCAGTTTTGAGCTTAGCAAAAAGTTATATATATTATTGAGAAAAACCAAAAGATTTTTTTTTTTTTTGAATTATGCGGTTGATGGTATTACCATAAAATTTAAATAAGAAAAATAATAATAAAGTGAAGTAATCAATAGGGTACTTGTGCAAAAGATTTACCTACCACATGGCATTGTACTAAACCGTAAAGTTTGTACTGACACTGCATAGAACATCTATATGACCAAATCTTTCCCATAAAATCTTTTGCAATAAGAATCCGATAATATATAAAGAATAATATAATGGATATATAATATAGCAGATTTAAGGATATGTTTGGAGTCCTACGTTACACTGTATAGTATTATATTATATTATATTATATAATAATAAAACTAGTGGTATGTAAAAATTATATCGTATTTAGTACGCCTGTCTCTCATGTTGTATAGTGTATGAATTTACAATAAATTAATTTAATTGTGTTTGACATTAAAATTATTTAACTGTATTTAAGAAATTAAATTAATTTTATTTTTTTTAAATCTTTCGCCGAGCCACTGCTGGTCGTTAGCGATGCTACCGCATCTAGGACACCAACAACACCAGATTAATCTCCAGGAAGCGATCTACTATATGCCGCAGGTTTTATCAGCTAAAGGTATTGATTTTGGCCGGAAAAAGCAGAAGAAACTTTGGTGGTCTGAGGTTGTCTCACCTAAACGATGACTTATTTGTCGTAAATTGTACCACAAAGAAGTAAATTGGATTGATCTTATCATTTTGATGTCAAATGTGCTGTCGAAAACTTCCTAGCAAAAATTATTGACGCTGGTCACTGCCCGATGAATCCTTCGGTTTTAAGTTTTTTCAAAATAAAAATTAATTCATAAATAAATCAAATAAATATTTATACAATAATTTTATCATCAATTGAGAATAATTTTTAAAATTATAATTATAATTAATTAACTATAAAATTGATTTATACTGTACAATATAATCCAATATCACCTCTAAATAATGTATAATTTAATACCATGCGGGTTTATATAAAAATTATACTTTGTATTATTTAATACTATATAAAATTATAACCAAATATATGTATTCTATATTCAATACAATATAATATTTTAATATCATATAATGTCACATGACAAACATGATTTATGTCACAATTATTAGATTCTAAATAGTTATTCATTTATTTTAAATTATCATGTAAATGATAAGTTAAGATAATATGGAAACCATTAATTAGTCACCTATAATTGATATAAAATTTTAGATACAAAACCTCAGATGTGTAATATTATACAATTTTAAAACTTAATCATTGAAATTCGTTGTTGAGTTAATAATGTTACTAGACTCTTGGAAATGAATTAGAATTATACATTAAAGTAAAAATGAATTGAAATTCTTCTTAAATATAAATCATTATTTATATTTAATAATTTTTAAAAGTCGATATTATTATCAAATGCGATATTACCATTGATAATAACCATCTTTTTTTAAGAGTTGAACGACCATATAATTAATTTCTCGAGACAATAATATCGGAAATGAGAGGAGTGTCGGTGCAAATAGAAATAAAAAGTGCGAACTGGGAACTATTGAAGAGAATTGAAGACCCAATTATTAAAGTTGGAAAAGCAAGTAAAGAATAACATTATATTGAGTGATATATTATTATAATGGCAGTGTAAAGGTGGCAGCGGATAGAGTCTATTAAGTATTAACCTACCCATCACACTTTCGCCTTTTCTTTTGCTGTCACTTTCAAAGTAAATTTAATTATTCCCACAAAATTCAAAAGTTCCAACTCTTCATAATTGAAAATTCATTTCTCCCATATTTTAAAGATGAGATAAGGTGTTTGATTAATGCCCCTCAAGACTTTATTATAGCCATAGATTAATTGGGATAACTTTTTGTCTACGGGCCGGGACCTCCTGTCCCTCTTAGCCATATTAATTCTGCTCACTGAAATATACTAAGCTAGTTCAAACCTTTTGTTTAATCGTTTAGTGCAAAATTTCTCAAAATGGTGAAGATTCCATTCGTCAATTTCTTCACATATTTTCTTCTTTAAATTTATCTGAAGTGATATTATCTTGCTTGCTTTGAATAAATTTTATAAATTAGACTGAATTTTAAATTTTGAAAAACTAATGATATATTTTTGAACCAAATTAAAATCGATATATATGGGAGGCAATTTTGAAATGGGCAACTTTGTAGTTTGAACAGACACAAAGCTAGGGTTACGGTAGGTGGGGGGGTGCTGTCATTGTCGAGTTTGAGAAGATAGCAAGTTGACTACATTCGTGAAAAATCTGTCTAGAAGTTAGCAACTGTCTCTTTTAAGAGGAAACTTGGTGCTGATTCTCAATCTCTCTTTTCAAAATTGATTCCTTTCTTCGAAGAAAGCTTGTCGACCAAAGGGTTGTTGCACTTGTAGTTTAATAAAACCACCTTCTCAGTAACTACTATTTATATTCGAAGCGTGTCTCTGCATCCTAATCTAAAAATCAAAAGCTTCATTGTCAGCGAAATAATATAATAATAAACTTATCCTTTTCTCAACCCTTGTACATATGTAAAAAGTATCAAGTAGGTTGGGGGATTTTTCTTTTCTTTTAGTTCTTAATCAGTGTTGGGGCTGGATTTAAATTAGGAGTAGTGATTTTGTTCCATATCTCTCATACGGTGGATTGATTTGTAGGCTTATAAGAGGACGATTACTCTCTTTTCACAAAATCGTACGTACTCTAATCCAAAGTAGACAATATCTCTTGAGAACTCAAGTCTTATGCAAGTCTCGTAAAATCGGTCTATTAACAATTGTCACCCTAGTATTATGTATTTTTTGTTTAAATCAAGTTTGAAAATTAATATTTTTAAACGTAGGTTTTGCGCTTATGTCCTCATTTTATATAATTTAAATAATTCCATACTTTTTATAACAAAAAATTAGAAGAGATAATCAAATCTAGGGGGATTTTTTTATTTTTAATAGGTGTAATGCTTTTCTTTTAGTTCCCGTTAGCCCATAATGATTCACGAGTGAATCACTACCTACTACCTACGCTTATGAAATCCAAGCGAGGTACTCATCAGCCCATTGGTTGAGAAAAAAAAAAAAATTGGCTAAATTTTGAAACACCCCTGTAAACTTGGTTATGCATGAATTATCCCATTTTATTATATATTAGATGTAGTATAAACAAACTTGAAGAAGGACAATTTTGAGAATTTTTTTTTGTTTTATACAGGTAGGATACAAATAAATTTTATTATGATATATCCTAGAATTAAAATTAGCTGTCATTCACATAACTATCTCACAATTTGTGTTTAATTAGAAAAAGAAACAAAAAAAAGAATAATGCTCGACCTACAACTCATTTATAGCCACGATTTTATATAACCTGAGTTGTCAAGATATTATTGAATGAGTAATTATCATATTATTCAATTTAACATATTTTATTTATTTTTATTTTTTACACATCCAGTGATAGCTTGTCAAATTAAGTTGTATAAAAAACGGTTGTTAATGAGTTATAGATATAGTTTTACCAAAAAAAATATTTGAATTACCATAATTAAATTATTTTCAAATTTGAGACATGCAAAGATAAAACAACCCCTTTCATGCATCTTAATATCACAGTAAAGAGAATATTGGAATAATTTAATAATTATCAAGTAATAAAAATAATGTTATCAATCTATATAGTATGCTTTCTCTTAACAAAAGCTAACATTACCCAAATAAAAGAAGCATAGGAAGACTGCGTAATGCCCAAATGCTAATTGATTTTGAAGTTTGGAAAAACTTTACACTAAGAAAGTAAGCTTGTTGTAATAATATGTATGTGGTTACTAAATATGGTTATTTATAATTACACTTGATTTGATAATGTTGCTGGTTTATTTCCATGTAACTCCTATAAAGATGCATAAATTTGGTAACAAAAGTAAAAATGTCTCAACTCAAATTGATAAACTACAATTTCAACCCTCCATTCTATGAGTGAAAAAGGGGCACAATTATAAATTCATCAAGGACTTTAAAGTTTTCTCCTGATTGTAGTTGACATTATCTCTAGCAATTATTGAACACTAGAAAGTGAATAATTTTCAAATGGGCAATAGTAAGTCTCAATTTCCTATCAAGCATAATGTTACTATACAAGATAACTATCACTCATAAATACAATAATTCAATTTGTTACGTTTACCAAGATTTTCACGCAAAAATATAATACTTATTTGAAGCTAAGTGTACATAATATTGTATACGAATGAATATATCATGGATATATATGACGAAAGAGTGAAACTCAAAATTTAAAGAAGTAAAAGAAATGATGTTATAATGATCCAACATCCCCAAATTAGATTGTAACTGTATGAAAGTTTCTATAATTAATTTGTAAATATGAATAATAAAAATAAAAGCGAAATAAAAAACAATTTAAGATATTAAAATTGGCGATATGATGAATAAAAAATACTATTGGAATCAGGGACGGAGCCAGAAATTGTTTCTAGAGGGGGTAAAATTAGACAGTAATAAAAGAAAATAAATTAATATAAATAAAATAATGTTGTAAATTTAGAAAGTTTATAATATTTTTAGTCAACATTATTTAGGATATAAATTAATATTTATCATATCAATTTTAAGTTTTAATTATAAGAGAAATGATTAAATTAATTAATTAATAATATAACCAAATAAAAATTTAAACTTATTAATTCAAAAGAATCTTATCTTTTTAAAAATAAAAATAACAATAAATAATAGAGACAAAACAAATTAATGAGCAATGATAAAGAAAATATAAAAAAAAATTGTCTGATAAATAAAATGTAAACAAAAGCATACATCTATATATGTATTTATAACAATATATATTTTTAATAATTAAAAGAATAATATTTTCTTTTTGGCCCAGCAGGGGCAATTGCCCCTCCTGGCCTTATGCTGGCTCCGTCCCTGATTGGAATAATCCATATATCGAATTTGTAAAAAATATAATTATAGCGTAAGATTAAAGAATATCAACATGAGTGTTAAAAAAAAATTATAGGCTTTTGTGGGGTTGCGCCAATTAGAAAAATATGCGGGGTTATCGGGGGAAAATGTTAAATGGCCATTAAATGGGCTCAATCGTCTGGCACATCTTTTTCTTGTAATTTCTTTTCCCTCATATGAAGGGCGAAATTCGTTACATCAAAGTTGTATTTTATTTAAACAAAAAAGGGTCTTTCGATCAAAGATTGGTTAAAAGACAGGAAGGCAAATTGAAAGCAATTGAGAGATGGAGAAAGATGAAGGAAGTCCATTTTCTCGTTGAATCAATTGACTCGTTCTTAGTTTCCAACTTGTACAAATGTGTACTCAAACCAGTCAAATCCTATAGATATAAACTATGACTTTACCAGCCAAGTGGCGACCTCAAATGCCCATTGTTTGTCGCAAAACCATTTGATACAATATCCTTTGATTGAATCTACGTAATCGCCATATCCGCAGGCACGTATTAAGATAAATTTGTCACGTAAAAGTCAAATATTTCAACCATTTAACATTAAATAATCCAGTAACCCTTAATTATAAGTTTACAATGGAATTAATTAATAAAAAATATCTTATTTCTACGTTCTCCAAGTTGGTCGGCTGATTTTCTGGGACTTTCTTGTTCATTCAACGCAAGAAGAAAGGGAGAGATACATAGATACATTTCGGAAGAAACTTATACTATCAACACGGGAAAACTCAACACCACCAAAAAAAAAAAAAAAAAAAAAGATACTGTTGTGTAATTATGTAGATACAAAACCATGAACTAAGAGAAATAATAATAATCATAATAAAAGCAATACTGTGAAATTAACTTTCTGAACATGGAATATCTAGTAACTTTTATCGTCAATCTGTGGACCTAAGTACTCAATTTCATCCATATGTGAGTTCTCTGGCACCTCGATCTCTTCTAACCACACATGGCAGTCAACCTCTTCTTTTGTTACTACTGGATTTTCTCCATCTGCATTGATGAAGCTGACAAGTTAGACACGAACTTGAAAATGTACGGATCTCGTTGAGAAATAAGCTAAAATTGGATAAGAGAATCAGAAATATTACTTGTTAATTATAAGAGAATCTATTACACTTACTTGAAACAGCAGAGAGTGGGATGTCCTTGTAATATGAACAATCTCGACCATCGTCTTTTGCATAGGGAGGTCCAAGCACATCAAGTACAGCACATGTTGTAATAGCCGTGAATTCATGAATATTACCCCCTGTGGTTGGATATAGTACAGACGTATCGCATGGTGCCGTGAAATCATTGTCTGTTACCAACCTTGCCAATTTAACTGCAAAATCATCACACTTGTGTCACAAATAATCCTTCCTTCTTCAGTGAGTTTTGGTGCATGCCACATTACTTTTGAAGAGGCATGCATTGAGCAAGTGCATGTGTGTTTGTGCACCGGTTCACGTGTATGCACGCATGTTTGCATTTAAAGCTAGAGCAAGAGATTCTCACATTGTGAAGTTGTCGCAAAGTCTTGTGAATTCGCAGAATCGACCAAATCATATGATTTTATGTGCATAGTTCCGAGAAGGAGCTTGCTAAAGACAGTCATTCCAGGATGGTTATGTAAAGGGATGACAGCAGTCGCAGGAAGAAAAAAGAGACAAAGCTGCCCAACACAAAGTAACCAAAAATAAATTAAACAGACCTTCTCAACAACTGATTTATTTTTAATCATGATAAATCCCAAATGTTGATTTTATTAACCAAATCGACTAAGAATAAGATCCATCAAATCTTACCGAAAAATTGTCACATTTGTAAATGGTAGTGGATGTGACAATTGGTGTTCCTTTAACTGCACCTTTGGCACTGAAGAACTGCAGCTTTCTACTCAGCCCAACATCCTCTGGCTTCATATTATCTACGCATCACCAAAATAATGCTTGTTTATTAGGAGATTTGTGTAAGCATAAGAGAGATAAAATGTTCATATTCAAATTGAATATATAAAATGTGGGTGGTTCTATTCCCTTACTACACGACAACTGGATCTTATGGGCTACAACTGGCCCGGGAACATTACTGGGCCGCAAAGGTTTCGAACCCATAAAACGTATATGCTCGCAACCTTGCTAGTACAGAGGTTAATTAAGTGTGCCTTGTCATGGCATGATCTTAATGTTATTACCTTAATAGCCAGAACCACGGTACTGCCCCCGATAACGTAACCGGACAATTTTATAAA
Organism: Boswellia sacra; assembly: GCA_013180625.2. Classification (NCBI taxonomy): domain Eukaryota; kingdom Viridiplantae; phylum Streptophyta; class Magnoliopsida; order Sapindales; family Burseraceae; genus Boswellia; species Boswellia sacra. The sequence goes on along the minus strand of SNVD02010893.1, from coordinate 104,010 downwards.
GTCCCCGATGATGATGTTTTAGAACGAGATTATTCATGTAAAGTTGCTGCTAAATCAGGTAAGATTAGGAGTCAAGCTCGGATGGGTAATATGTAGTAAATAATTCCTGTTTCAACACTCGAATTTATATAAAATGGGTTGGATCTGATCAGGTTATAAAACATTTGTAAAGTAATTGGAAGCTAATTTGGGTAAAGAAACTAAATGCGGTGGTAGCTTTACAAATCCACCAAAAGGTACCATGTGTCAGCATAAATAAATACCAGGATTCATCTAGAAGCAACTTGCTTCCTTTTTCAATTGGATTCTATCTCTCGCTTCTTCCAGGTGTCCATTACAGGGTTTTTGAATACTTTAAACATAAACTATAAATGCATCGTGACATGACACCAGATCCACTGCTACCAGATTAATCGAAACCAGGGAAAACCAACGACTATGACAAACATGGGCCAATCTTCAGCGTTTCGACAAAAAAGCAACAAACCAAAATGCAATTAAGCATAAGAATCTAGCAAGTCTTATATAATACAACAATTTATTTGCCTACATGATTATAGTATAAAAACTTGATGGAACCGAAGATGTACAAGTGTTTCAAAGTTATAGAGTTAGATTATGCCACGATTCTGAGATTCATAATTAGCAAACCGCCTCATCAAGGATTAATTTCTACCTAAATTACAAAATCAATTATGATGTTACAAGAACACTTTTCTGGATTGAACTATTCCACGATCCCATATGTAACAAAAGTGCGATGGTTGACTTTAAACTTTGCACGGGAAAAATAATATATTATATATACAAAAAATGCATGGCAATTCAATTCAAGCTTCACGAGACATGCAAATGCAATTACTAAGCAATAATTCGAAGGAAATGAAATCAAAGGATCAAATTTGGAAACTCACCTAGGATTCTGCATAAGTTCTGCACATCACAATGAGAAGGAACAGTGCCAGGACCCTTGAAAACATCTCTGCACGAAACAAACAATTGTTGCAGTGCCAGAGGAACCCTTGGAATATACCTGTGAATTCTCTTTCGGAATCTCTTCTTCTTGATGGATTTATGAGCATATCCAACTTTGTTAACATGCTCGACTCCCTCTCTTCTGTGTTCAACCAAGCCAGCCTCCGTGGTCATCTCTACCATATGTGTGTGTATATCTTCAAGTATGTATAATATCTAGGAATCAGATAACTAACAAGTTTTAAAAATTGCAAAAGTGGAAAAATCCCACCAAGAAAAAAGAAACTTGTTAGGATTTCGTTATGAAAAGGGTAAGAAAGGGAAGATTTTGAGCCTGCAATCGATATAGAAATGTTCTGGTTCGGTGTAGGAAATGGTGCATAAATGGTAAAAACAAGGAATAGAAGAGTTGGTGATAGAGGAAACCGCAGAGGGGGAGGGAAATATTAATATTAATATATAAATGAGGAGAGAAACAGAAAAACCAGGGGCCACGGAGAACAGAAAGCGTTTTTGTTTTGAGAAAACAACCTAAAATAAATGAAAAGCAAAAGCAGTTTTCACTCGGGCTTGCCATTCCCGCCCCCAAGTTTGTGTTGAAACTGCTTAGATCCCTGGTTTTGCAACATGGGCAGTCAGGGATGTGAAGTTACGATATTGCCCCCGAAATACTGTTGTCAATTTGGCTTGTTTTGCCCCCATCTATCTGTTTTGGGTGACAAAAATAATAGAAAAATGAAACAAGGTTGTGTCCTCTAAACACGTGATTTCAGGATTCAATTGATGGAATGGCATGTGTGCTTTATTATGATTAGGATATTTGAGTGAAATAAATGAGGCATGACATGAGAGAGTAGGTGTAATAATTTTATTATTGGGGGACCACGTAGGAAATTAAGAATAAATTTTAAATTATTTTCTAATGTTTGATCCATGATCCAAACTCAAAGATAGATTAAAAAAAAATTAAAATAAGATATAAATTTCAAAACAATTATTTAATTTAATGTATCCCATAAAATCAGATTTCCAAGATCATTAATAGTCTAACCGGTCATAGGTATATTCTCTTTATAAATATTAATATTTACAATTTATTACAAGAAAAATGTTATGTAATTAATCTAACAATTGTATACAAAAGGAGGATAATTTTCTGTCTTTTTTTTTTGCAATTAATTCATTCTAATATTTATTTTCTATTTGTTGTTTTCTCTTTTTAGCCTTTACGGTGAAAATTTATAAATAATTTGCTCTACCTTAACCGTCATGTGAAAATTGTAAAGCTAAAAGATACTTTATGTGTAAATTATCTCACGTTATGTGATGCAGAAGCAAGATGTGGGCTTTGGATTTCGTATTAATTATATGTTGATAAAATAGTGGCAAGAGACGATACTCCACGTTATAAGGTTAGCAATATCTCCATGTCATGTAATATGTGCCAACAATATTATTATAAATATATTTTCCATTAGAACATTACTATTATTATTAAATGAATACTATCTTTCACAAGATCATTATTATGTGCAATTTCATAGCATCAATTTAAACATTCCAATTTTTTATTTTATTCTCATAATCAAGTTCTTTTTGAATATATTTCAAGAAAAATCTAGCATGAAATCTCGCATCACCGATTTTTTTTTAATTTATTCATACGATTAATTATACACACATCAAATAGAATAAATTTCTATTTTTTGACTTGGCTTCCATGTTTTCATGGGTCTTTGAATTGACAACGTGTATTGTGACAAAGGATACTATTGTTTATGATCCGAGAGATTGGTTAATGGTATGTACTTAAATATTTAATTTTAAAGTTTAAATAATATTAGAAAGTCTATTTTTAATTAAAAAATTGAATTTGTTTATTTAGATTTCAATAAGTCGGTTAAGAAGCAAGATTAACCAATTTTATATTGAATTTAATATTTAATTTAAAAGGTTAGTTTTATGGTGTTGTCTCGAAACATGGTACTGTAAGCAAACTGAAAAGCTTAGAAGTATTAATTAAATAAAAAAAAATTATTGAAAATCTTCTCATACACCCCTCCTTTGACTTTGCTAATTTCATATTTTATAATCTTCTGGGCGAAGTTGTACTTTGCTTAAGTTGCAACTGTACCATGATGCCCAATCACTCATCAGGTCTGGGATTGTCAGATGCCATGAGATGAGTGTGTCATTTGTTTCCAAGCTGTCTGCCCTTGTAATAGTAAGCAACCCAGAAAAAAGTTGTGATGTGTCCAAAAAGAGAAAAAGTTAGCGGTTCTGATCATCTCAGGCAATGTTTCCATCAATGGCATTCCGTATCATCTGCATTGGATCCTTGAAGCTTCTTGACATTTCAAATGGCAAGCAAAGCAAGTCACAGATTTTTTCCAAGTCAGGGAGACATCCCACTTTGAATAGTTTTGGTACTTTTTATTTATACTTTAGAAATATGCCTTTGTTTTTCCGTGAATTGATTCGTTGATTGGATAATACAAGTGGATGTCATGTTAATGGATTCGTTCTCGGAGTCGAACGAATTTTCTCAAGTTTTCTCTCATCTTCCCAAGAACCAAACAGTGATATAATTATTTATCTGATATTTTGAATAATCATTCATGTTATCAATTCTTTTTAAGTGATATAGATTGTATACTCAGTACTCATTCATTCATCTTTGGAATACAGATTCTTACATAAATTGTGAAGAAGTTGTTAGATATATAATAAATTTATATACATTCATAACATTTTTCTTTTAAGACGAATTAAAGAAGAATGGTGTACTTGATTTTCATTCAAATAAGGCAAATCTCATATATTAACATAAAGAAAATAATTCTAAATCGTATATTAAGTTAAAATGGTAGATGAATCAAATTCAAGAAATAAATTATATATCTTAATAGAATTTGAAAAGCAAGTACTATAAATCACTCAATATCAAACATCATCTCATCCCTATTAATAGAATACTTATACAACAAGTAATTTATGCATATAAAAAAGAATATATAAAGTCGAAATTTTGAATATCGAATAACTTATAAGCCAAGTAATTTTGAATATATCAAAACTTAATTAGGTAATTAAGATAGTTTCAAAATTTCTCACATTGTATAATATGTAGCATTTCACTATTCAATAACTTTTAATTACCAACCAAAAGCAACGATCAATGGGTGGGTAATGGAGGTGTGAGGTATTAATTTTGTCTTAATTCATTGTTTTGGATTTAAAGAGAATAAATTACCAAAAGCAAACTTGTAAAGTTGTATGTACACGGAGACTATTAAGTATTGTTCCACATTTTACAGGAAGTGGGATGCCGCAATTTCAATGTTCATCCCTTGTAAAACCACAGCTAGCCCTTATCTTCTTTTAAAAAAAGAAAAATTCATATAAATTATAAAAGGCCCTCTTTTTAGCACAAAAAAATAGTACAATTGACGTTAGCCATATAAAGATAAATGGAATTATAAAAGAAAATTGAAAAATGAAAGAAAAGGATAAGGGGCAGTTTGGAGATTTGAAGTTGGAGATGTGGAGTGTGCAGGTTCACGTGGCATCCACATGGGGAGAGTGGTTTGCCTCAGAAGGGAAGGCGCCGGTCACGTGTCACGTTTCAATTCCATCAATTTACGCTTTTTGACCAATTGCCACTTCAACCTTCTTCGGCAATCCTCTTTAGCGGTTTTTTTTTTTTTTTTGTCTATTAATATTATACTTTTCAAATTTTATATTAATTCATTTAAAATTAGACGCTTATATTAAAATCTAAGAGAGTTAATCCAAAGGAACCAAATATTCATTCAATCATTTAATGTTATATATTTATTAAACCATTTTTTAGAGTGTCATCACCTATATTCTATGTATTATTTTTGATAGAAATACTGATAAAGAATTGATGCATGTTAATTAAGGGTTTAATATTCAAATATTTAATTACTATCAGCTTTTTTCATGAGAAAAGAAGAAAAATAAAAAAGAAAATGGATAAAGTTTCATAGGGATTGATAAGAATGGTCAAACTCCCGTTGAAATCTTCGTGTGGTTTTATTGGTTCCTCTTGTTTTGTTTAGTTAGCAGATAAACTCAGATATATAAAGTTCGATATGACTTTTTAAAAGTTTAATAAAAATTTATATACAAATTTTGATAGTTTGGAAATTCGGTTCCATTTTTTCTCGTAATTACAAATGTATGCCTCATTTAAATTTATTAAGAGTTTCATAAATTTAATTTTTAATAAAATCAAAATTATAATCGATTCATATTAGTCAAATGTGAAGAAACAAATAAATAGGTGGGGTTATATACAACATCTATTGATAGAATCAATAAATATTTAGCAGATCAATATTTGATAGAATTAAGTAAACAATCTTTTCATGTATTAATAAACATTTCTTGTTTTAATTTCAGCTTTCGATATAATCAACCATTAATCTATTGATTATTTCATTGTTTTAAATTACTTTCAAACTTAAAAAATATCATTGATAATTTTTTAAAAGAAAAAATTTTATAAAAAATATGGTGATATATCTAGAAAGATTTACCTAAAACACAATGTACTAAAAGTCTCTCATGAATTGTTAAATAAAATCCTCCGCAGTCCAATAAGGCCTGTCAATGGGTCAGCTAAATTGGATATGCTCATCGCCCAAGGAAAAGTTAGCCTTCTAAATTAGAATAGTGCTATTTAATCTTCGTTTATTTCCTCACACGCCTCATTTTAATTAGTCAGAAATGAAATAATAATATTTAAATTTGCATTGAATTAAAAAGGCATTGAAAAGTACTTTTCTCACATAATAGTAACAGTGCTACGACTTCTTATTTTTACTTTATAAATGTCAATACGAGTGGAAAGAATTTATATTATTATATTTTTACCTTTTTAACGAAGTGGCTTTAACGAGTAATTAAAGAAGGTTCTCCAATGATTTATGAACGGAAAGTGAAAAAATGATCAGTAAAAAACGTTGAAATGATTCATGCAATTGCAAGGTGGAAATTATGGTATGTGAAGCATGACACAGTGGTGGAGAGATGGGTAGTGTATGAGTATGGTGTTGATATTGATATTTCATTTGTCTATTACTAACCTAAGATAACTTCAACTGCCATTTGACAATGATATCAAGCAATAATAAATATGTTTGAAAGAAAATGATGAAGATGATAAATTAGCCTACTTAAAAATACATAATCAAACCTATTTTGGAAAATATATCCTTAGATTGATTTGACGTCAAATTCTATGGAAATATTTTTTTTAAATAAAATTTTAGTATACAATTTCTAGGGTCATTCTTTTTTTTTTTTTAAACTTTTAGGTTAATGAGTTTCAGAAAATTAATATGAAAATTTTCTAAGCAACGAAGCATCAATGCATCTACCATGCTGCTTGCTGCTTGCTACTTGTTCTTTCCACAGCGGTTTAAAGACTTACCAAGAACCTTTGTGAAAGCATTCTACACAAGTCAAGAGTCTTCTCGATTGAATTGATCGCTTTGTACAACCTCATTAGCCCTTTAACAGAAGAAGATATCAAGAAACAAAAATCTGATCATTTCAGAGATGCAGGCAGTGTTCTATGTGCATAGGAGTATTATGAGCAGATCAACTGGTCCAGCTCCAAAAGAAATATAAGATGATAATGGTCGAAATCATCCCCACATATTTGATCCATTGATCAACACGGTTCCTTCTCTCGATGAGCCTCAAGAGGGAGTTGGAGAGCCCAACCGTGTTAAGAACATCAAGAGCTTTCCTTTGTGCTTTCTGAAACAGAGATGAGGTAAATTAACAAAACTCTCTATAAAATCAGGGGCAACAGTGATGTCAATTCATCACTCATCACTGAGAGCCAATATTTCATATATCTACTTTCAGTTACCTCCAGTAATTTAAAACTTGATAGTCCAACTCAACGTATACTAGAGTTGCACTAAAGAAAAAAAAAAAAAAAAAAAAGAGCCTGCATAACACTTCACAAGGCCACTATCTTCCACTTTTAAATAATTGCTCAAACAGACCATATATTCCACTAAAAAAATCAAACAAACCTATAATAACTAAACTTTTAAAGAAATATCCGAAATTCAGGCCCTCCCAGCAAGGTCTTAGCTCCAGAATAAACCACAAGATCACACTATGGGAATGCTATTCTAAAGCTAGCTATATTTCTTTTTCTTTGGGTTAAATTAATAAAACTTATTATACTCTAACTTATTAGCTCTTATTAAAAAACTGACGAGATTACTCCAAGGCTTGCACATGGGTGCTGCAAAAATTATTACCTCTTATACAAACTAAAACTGAGGATAACTGTTATGATTATGAACACCTAAAATTTCCTTATCTATTACCTTAGAATAATATAAACAGGACAAAATTGTTAAAATTTTTCTTTGATCTTCCTTTTATGAACATATTGGGCGCATGCATAGTGCAGCTGACTGTGTATGTAGTGTGCAGTTGAGTGTGTATGTCAATAAGCAGAGGCTTGCGTTGTAAATACCTTCAGGCGTTCTCCCTGTTCTGCATATTTAGCAAGGATGGCAGTTCCAGTTGCAAAAGATTCTTGCACCATCCTCGATGAATTTCGGACCGACTGCATTGCTTGCGCTTCCTCGTCAAAAATCCTCAAAACATGAGATGATTCTCCACCCTAGAACATAGAATAAAATTCTCTAAGATCATCACACAAATTCTATCTCCAAAAGAAGTGAGAACCAGTACATCTTGTAACAAAAATAGATCACGTACAGCTCTTCCAAGCAATTCTTCCCTCTCTCTAGCCTCATTCAACCGTCTCTGATTTCCCACAAGGTACTTGTCCAAACTATCTTTCAATGAGTCAGCTTCTTCTGATACTTGTTCCACTTTTCTGCATCACAAAACACAACAAAAAGGCAGCATTCCTTCAAAATAAAATCAAACTATGAAGACCAATGATCACTAAACGGTCCACATTCTCACCGTTTAAACAAGAAAGCAGAAGCAGATTTGGAAACAAAATTCAGAAACAAACACAACATAAACATATAAATAGTGACTTCTATCTCTACACATTTTTCGTTTCATTATCGTAATGAATTTTCCGTATAAGAATTTCGAAATCGTCCACGGCTGCGTACACGTGGCGAGACGACATTTATCCACGTAAAGAGATCTTATGTTCTGTACCAATAAAGAGGAGCAAAGTGGGTACGTATATAAGTACCTTTTCCAGAGATCGCGCTGAGACCTGGCGGCGACGGAGCGCCAGAGGCGGTCCATTTCGACGCAGAGGGACTGAATCTGAGCGATGTCTTTCTTGACGGAGAAGGAGAGGTCCGGCGAACCGTAACCTGCATTTGATGTAGAGGTCTCTAGTCTCTCTAGTTTCTCCACACCGTCTCTCGCTCTCAAAAGCGCCTTCTTCGCGCTCTGGTATATCTCCGATAACGTCCCGCCTCCTTCAACCGCCATCGCCATCGCCAATTTTATTTTATTTTTGTTTTTTATTTGTTGATTTTGGTTCCTTTTCGGTGGGGATTTGAATTTGGGTGACGGGTCCGACCCTTTATATAGGAAACGGGTTTTCCTTTGGACACATTGACGAACCTATGGCAATTCGACACGTCATCATCTTGTGTGTGCTGTGATGGAATGGATTCATGCGTGGAAGCGTAATTATATAAAAATTTATTTTTTTTAATAAAAATATTCACCAGAAAGAATATTACAGGTTTTGATTTGTTAAACCATGACACATTTTGCTATGAACTTTAGAAAAAAGTTTATGTTATAACAAAATATAAAATCATATATTCTACTAAAGCTGCTAAAAGGAGTTTTGGTTATATTTGTTGACCCAGGTATGGCAACCCAAGAGGAGGGGTGAATTGGGTTTTTATTTATCAAAACGGATTTATGAAACTTTTCTTGAAAGATCAAAATTAGTTCACTCTTTCTTTTGAGAATAAAGGTGAAGAAGATGAAAATAGAATGCAATCAAGAGAATAGAAATAAAGAACAATCACAAGAGCAAGTAAATATAAAGAGATAGGGATAGAGAGAGTGCAAGCTCGATTTACGTGGTTCGGCAAACCTTGCCTACGTCCACGGACTCCTAGCTCCACGAGCTAAGCTTTTCACTAAGTTGTAGAAATCTTTACAACTTGCTTGATGAACAACCTCACCAAGACTTTTTCTTTCAACTCTTGATAACACCACACCAAGAGTTCTTCTTGATGAACAACCTCACCAAGGCAACTTCCTTCAACCCTTGATAACACCACACCAAGAGTTCTTCTTGATGAACAACCTCACCAAGGCAACTTCCTTCAACTCTTGATAACACACAACAAGAGTTCTCTCAAGGATAACTATTATCCTTTACAATAATATCTCACTCTCACCACAATACAAGAACAAAGATAATTTTTACAACAAAAGTATAACTCTCTTCAAAGAGTAGATAAATAATATAAAAGCTCTCTAGACTTGATATTTCTCTTGCTTTTTACTTGATAAAATGCTTCTCTTGCACTATTGAATGCATGGGAGAATGGCTCCTTTTATAGGCAAATGAGATGAACTTAATCAAGTGAAGACACCATCTCCAAATTTTCTGTCCACCATAAAAACCGTAATCTTGTCTGCCATTTTTGTCAATGTTCCGTTTGAAATTTGAAAATCTGTAAAACATAAAAGATCTGCACATTTGAATAAGCTTTCCAACGCATCAAGAACCAAGTCATTTGGATATCTGTAGCTCAAGATATGGCCAAAACACCATTCGGTGCTCAAGTGACTTGATTTTTCTTCCATGTGTCTGTCCACTGACTTGAATGATAATTCTGTCAGCCTTCCATTTGAAATTTGAATTTCTTCAAAACATAAAAGATCTTTATATTTGAATAAGATTTCCAAAACATTAAGATTCAAAGAATTTGGATATCTATATCTTAAGATATGGCCAAAACACCATTCGGTGCTCATGTGAGTTGATTTTTCTTCTCTGTGTCAGTCCACCGAATTGCATGTCAATTATGTCGGCCTTTCATTTGAAATTTGAATTTTTTCAAAACATATGAAATGTTTTCATTAAGTCATCTTTCCAATGCCACAAGAATCAAGTCATTTTGATTTTTCTAGCTCAAGATATGTCCAAAGGAGTATTCGGTGCTCATGTCAGCTGCTTCCATTTGTCTTTCAACTTGCATGATGATTTGGACAACCTTGCACTTGAAATTTGAATTTCATTAAAACATATGAAATGTTATAAATTGAGTAAGCTTTCCAAAGGCTCAAGAATCACGTCATTTGGATATTTGTAGAGATATATATGACCAATTGATTGAACATTGATCATGTGTCACATTCCTTGAGTCAATCCTTGTTCTTAAACTTTGGTGCCTTTAACATGTAGTCTTCTCCTTAGCTTCAACACTTCATTTTAATAAGCCTTTTCTTGATTTGACAATTATTTCAATGATATTACTCTTGCACATAAATGAACATGTTAGTAAATCACAATTAATCAATGTGTATTGTTATCATCAAAATTATCATGTAGCCTTAGGGCTAACACTATTATTAATAGTTTTAAAAATGTATTCTAAGTTAATCATTTTACATTTCTATTTAGGTTTTTATAGATTCAGAAATTGATTAAATATATTTTAATTCGATGTGCTTCCTAAAATTCGTATTTTTATTTTTGATAACAAATAATTATACACGATTGAGATTCAACTGAAATAATAATTAAAAAAATTAGAGAGGTAATTTTAAAATTTAACAGAATGCTAAAATTTTTGTTTTTTGTAAGTTCTGGAAGTATGCAGTTATAAGAAATATAATAGTAAACTATATAGTAAATCAGCACAAGAAGATTTTTACATGGTTCGGTTATAAAACCTACATCCACGGATAGCTATAGAGTTGCAATTCACTAGGTTCTTGTTTGTACAATCTTTAGGATCTTTTACAGTGCTGACTCACTTTCACACACTGACCTAATCTTTGTAAAACAAAATCCTGTCAAGATCTTAAACTCTAGTGACACTACCCACTATTTGTCACAGATAACTTAACAATACACTGTTAAGTTATACATAATAACGAAGTCTGACATTGAATTACATAAACACTTAACTCGCAAGTTCTCACAAGTGTCTACTAACTCACATAGACCTAATCAACAATTTATGTACGATTACAACCCCTCATACATGAATAAAACATTCATAAAATTAAATCAAAGAGACATTCCTATTTGCGTTGAAGCTCTCCTCTTTAATTCTTGGAATGCTGAAATTTAAACTCACACCACACACCACTCTATTTCGTTATAAAAATATAACGGTATATATAGTAGTATGCCTAGACAAAATGTCCTTAGAATCCTGTAAATATTCTAATCAAAATCACATTAGGATAAGGAGAAATATAATAGGAAGTGTTATAATTAATCTCCTAAAGGAATTAGGACACAAATAAATATTCTCTTATTTTAATTAGGATACTAGAAACAATATCCTAATCTAATGAGATATTTGTTATAATCAAATACTTCCTAAAATATACTTCTATAAATAGAAAATAATAATAAAAATAATACTCTTGTTTTATCACAAGTTGAACAAAAATCATCATGTGCATGACACATGCATATGTAATAGACGTTGACACCAACATTTTCTTAGCCCAAGGCTTAGTTAGAGACATTGATAAAAGATGATCTGATGATTTTTAACGAGCATAGATCAAAAGCCCCACCCCGTCTCATTTTTTTTTCTGCCTCGCCCCGCCCCATTGCCCCGTTGCGGGGCGGGGCGGGGCGGGGCAAAAAAAAATTGGACAGATCCATACCCGCCCCGCCCCGCTTCGCCCCGCAAAATTTTATTTACACCCCATAATATTTATATTTTTTAATCCCATCACCTGCAATATTTCTTTTAAGTCCATTCATAATTTCATACAACATCATCAACATGCTTACGTCGCGGCCAAAAAATCCAAAAAAAATAAAAAATAAATATATCCTGAAAGTTCCTATATATTAAAATTTAATAAAATAACCCCTTGAAATTACATTTAAGTCCCTATATTTTGAATTTTGTCATTTCTACCCCTAACTGTGCGGGGCGGGGCGTGGCGGGTCAAACGGGTCTAGATGCAAGACCCGGCCTCGGACCCGTCCCAGATGGGGCAGACTCTATGCAGCCCCGTACCCGCCCCTTACAGTGATCTGGACCCGCCCTGTTGGACGGGGTTCGACCGGGTCAGTGGTGGGGCCGGGGCAAATGCCCAAGCCTACTATAGAGGCTCTAAAAATAGGAATGGACATGGCTCAGTAGAAGAGAGAGAGAGAGGAATCATCTCCCCAGATCATTCACAAAAAAACAGAATTAGAAAGTGCTAATGAATGGCTTCTGAGCTCTTCCCACCCTCGTCTACCTCTTCACTATAACTCTATTTCTACAAGGATTTACTTACGTTACTTTGATTAACTGTGCCTTGTTGATTCATATATTAAGAACTTGACTTTGATATCAGAATAACTTTATAGATACTGAACCCTTCCCCTTTTGGTAAAGTAATGTTCAATAGGTGTGGGTGCTGGGTTCGTGTAGGCTGTTATTGTGCTAAAAGTGACCGTTATTCCAGTCCAAAGTGGAGGAAAAGAAATTAGGTCCTTCGATCATTAATACCTAAAATAGGATGACAATGGGTATCGATAGGGTATACTTGTGTCCATACTCTACCTTTTTTTAAGAACTTTAGACCTATACCCTATACATATCCTTGAAGGGGTTTAAACTTTTCGAACCATACCCTACCCTTATCTTTTAACGAAATACAACACCTTATCCATTGATAAAACGGCTACCCATAAGGTCCAATCACTATTTTTAGCATTATTTCATATTTACTTCATTTATTTATATATTTATCTAATAAAACATTGTAAGCATTCTTTTAGTATTTTACAAAAGTAATATGAATTAGCTTAAATATGAAAAACACATGACAAATTCACAAAACAACATTAATAATTTTATTACATTGAACAACTTACCAAAGTCAATTCGATCACAAATCACACAACATATAACATAAAGTCAATTAATCCAAAAATAAAACTACTACTTTTAAATTCTACTGAATTTTTTATATTTTATTGAAATTAATAATAGTTGTTGATGCATGATTTTCGCATGGCCGGAAAATGGGTTGGGCCTTGGACAGATTGTCGGGTCAAGGTTCTAAAAACAAAAAAAATGGACAGTGGTGCCGATGAGAACCCTCTCATGTTTAAGTCAGTTTTTGACACACTGGAATTCTCTAAATGAGCTTTCTAGAGAGAGAAGCTTTAAGGATTAAAGGATTCTAGAGAGCGAGTAATTTTAGAGAAATGTTCATAACTTGAGTAAAGATCAAGAAGTTTATATAGACATTAGGAAGGGTTATTGTAGGACCCAGATGATGAGCTCAGGTAATGGGCTTTAGCAATAACCTTACTTATGTGTATTGGACTAATTAAGGCCTAATTTTATATGGCCATAACATTAGTCCCCCAAAGCCCAAGTTAAACAGTCAGTCAACCCAGGGTTGACTAAATTGTTTATGGGCAAAGGCTTTAAGTATAGTTGGGAGGCACAAGCGTTTAGTCCTACTACATGTGTAGGCTTGCTCTAGTAAATTTAATGAAAGAGACTCGAACCCTACGTGGCTATCACGTTCATGAGAGTGAACTTACCATGCGTATAGGACCTTATATTAATTAATGTGTAGTGACTTTTTTTTGAGGAAAAACAATGTAATTTCAGATGGGAAGGGTGGCATGGTGCACAGACGGATGAATAGGTGTTGACACTCTCTTGGTGGGTGAAAAAAAAGAGATTTTTGCAAGATTTTATATTTAGGGGTGCATTTTTAGGTTTTCAAAGGATTTGATTGACAATGATTTGATTTCTATAGGGTGGTCTCTCTCAGCCTTCAAACCATGTGGGTTAAATTAATATTTGCTTGTGAAATCTCAAATTTTAGATTTTAATTGAGCTTTGCTTTCAGATTTCAAATCGGTGAAGTAAAGCGGCAAGCATTCGAGCAGTGAAAGACGAGCAGCAATTGGCCGGGTAGTGATCAACGAGTGTGGAAGCAAGGAGAGAGGAGTGCAGATGGGCTAGCTTTTGCTCGCGGCTGCGAGAGTTCATGGGTGGCTTCGATTTTTTTTTTAATTGTCAGGGTGTTTTTACAAAAATCAAAACCTGTGAATAGGGGTCTTTCTGCCAGATTTTGAAACTTTTGAACATGGGCCTCTCTGAAAATTCAGGCTTGTGAACATGGGTCTCTCTGCAAAATTTTGAAGTAGCTATTGGAGATCTTTTTTTTTTGGTGGCAGGGCCTTGATTGAAACTTTTTGAAACATGAAAACCTTCAAGACTTTAACAAAGGCTAAAATGAAAATTTTGAAAGCATTGGGACCAGAAATGGAGCTTTATTATAAGGCCTAGCACGAAAAACAAAGGCTTGGATACCTTAAAAAAATTAAAAATAGAGACTTGGGCAGGATGTGGTGCGTAAAACGAAGACTTAGATAACCTTTACAAGGTAAAAATAGATATCTAGACGACATCTATATGGACTTTTCATCAATTCTAAGTAGTAACGGAAATCATTTTGGACTTAAATTTTTAGTTTACAGTCTATTTGCATAAATTTTACGTGGATATCTCACATCCGAGTATCCAACACTTAAATTTTTTTTTGGGAAACGCACGAACTTAAGAGCTTAGGTGCCTAGCCGCCTATAGATTGGATATTGGACATTTAGGCACTGATTGTTGAATTGTTAGACATATAAGCACTCATTGGTGTTGGACACCCACCCAGGGTTGGATACCTGCATGATGGACCACTGTTTAGAGGTTAGACACCTAGGCTAGATGTTTGGCACCAAGAGGTTGGAGGTCTAATTGTGTGGCCATTAGATGCCAGACAAGTGCTAGAAGGGGAGCGCCTAGGTAACGACATAGGGGGTAAACACCAAACACATACTAGAAGGAGAGCGCTTAGGTGTTAGACGTAGGGATGTCGATGGGTCGGACGTCTAATAGCATAAGGGTTAGACGTTAGGCAGATGCCAAAAGGAGAGAGCCTAGGTAACCACATGAGGCCTAGATGCCAGGCGGGCACTAAAAAGAGAGCGTTTAAGTATTAGATGGCAATGCATCGAATGATTGGACGTCTAAGCATATAGAGGTTAAACTTCAAATAGGCGCAAAGAGAAGAGTGCCTAGGTGTTAGAAAACTGGGTGTCGAAGGGTGGGCGTTTAACAGTATAAGGTACAATCAGACACCTGGTGTTCTGGAAGTCAAGCACCAAGGTTTTGGACATAGGCAACAAGGGTGGATGCCTAACCACATGGAAGTCAGTAATCTGGCGACCCGAGGACCAGATACCAAGTTGTTGGACGCATAGGCGTCAAAGCATGGACACCTAAACAAATAGGGTTAGACATCTGTTGGTTTGAGGGCCAGACGCCATGGTATTGGGCGCTTGGGTGTCAAAGGGCAGACGCCTAACCACTTGGGGGTCAGTCGTCTGGCGACTTGAGGGCCAGACACTAAGATGTTAGATGCATGAGCGTCAAAGTGTGGACACTTAACCATATAGGGGTTAGATGTTTGGTGAAGCAAGGGCCAGATACCAACATGTTGGACGTATAGGTGTCAAATAATAGATACCCAACCATATGGGGGTTAGATGTTTAGCGGTTTGAGGGTCAGATGCCAAGGTGTTAGATACATGGGTATCAAAGGGTAGACGCCTAACAACATAAGAGTCAGACGTCTGGCGACTCTAAGGCCCGACACCATGTTGTTGGACAGATGGGCATCAAACGATAGATATCTAACCACATGCGGGTTAGACGTTTGGTGACCCAAGGGTAGGGTGCCAAGATTTTGGATAACTAGGCAACAGGGTTACCTTGTTATAGATGTTAGCTTCATTTTCTTTGGCATAATATGGCCTATGAAAGTACAAGGTATGAACGCACAAGTATTGAATGAATAAAGCTCTTTATTTAAAGTATTTTATTAAATATATGGAATCTTTTTTGAGATTTATTACGTAAGCAGGTGCCCCTATGAGCCTCACAATGGTTGAGCATATGATGTTATGTTACTTCTATTATATTTACTCCTTTATCTCCCTTGGTTGATGGTAGGTGATAGAGGTACTATTGGAATTGCCCATCTTGGATGAGGCTCTCAATCTGTTTCTTGAGCCCAAAATATTCAGATGTGTTATGACTTTCAGCTTGGTGGAACTTACAATACTTATTCTTATCTCTAATCCTTAGGTTATAACGTAATGGGGCTGGTTCCTTAAGCAGAGCTTTATCTTTGATTTCTTCAAAAATCTTGGCCTCAATAGCATTTAGGAGAATGAAGGTATCATCTACCTCCTGCCCATGGTTATGGTGCTTTAGTTGAGGCTGAGAGGATGATTGTCTACCTTCATCTTCATGTTCTCCTTTGTGGTTTCCTAATAGATAATTACCCACATGATGAGGGAAAGGCATAGTTGAAGTTTGCCCAAGATAGTTTACTTGGTAGATCTCTTTAGCATCAGCATGGTTGGACATCTTAACAAATGCCTCTTGGTAGGAGCATGGGAGATTAACATAGAATTCCTATGCCAAGGGGAGGTCACCTCTAACTCCTTAGAGCAATCCTTGCAAGACATATCCATCATTGATCTGGTCTACTTGGGCAACCTCGCGTTGGTACCTATCCACAAACACGCAGAGTGATTCATTATGGCCTTGGTTGATTGAGAGGAGGCTCTGAGCTGGTTGACTTCTTACTTTTAGGTTGCCAAAATAGGTGATGAAATTCTAAGAGAGATTATTGAAGTTGGAGACGGATGCAACAAGTAGTCTCTTGTATTATTGTTTAGTTGAACCCCCTAAAGTGAAAGTGAATGTTCTATACATGATAGCTCTTGAGACTTGTTTTATCTTCATGTGAGCTACAAAAGAGTCTATATGGTCTCGAGGATCAGTCATCCCTTGGTGGAGCTCAATATAGGGCATTCTAAAATCACGCGGATATCTTTCCCTTAGGATTTTTTTTGAGAAAGAGGACTCTAATTAAGGATGACCAACCTCTTCTTTTCCAGAATATTTGATCATTACCTCTAGTTTATGAACTTTTTCTTTCATTTCTCATTGGAGCTCAATGTAGTGGTCATCTTATGTCTCTTTTGAGGAATGTTGACCTTTCTCTATGTGTTGAATACTGCTTTCATGTGGGTGCTCGAGGCGACTTCTCTTTGATTGATGGCTGCCCTTTGGGGCATACAGCCCATGGTACGAATAAGCTGGATGATCATTGTTCTTCCTATTTGTCTCCTATTCAACACTCGCTTGATGCTTCTCTTTTAAAGTATGGTAGAGGTCAAGCATTCCTAATTGCTATTTAGGCACTGGTTGGGCAAGAAGAAGGAGATATGGGCGATCAACCTCTCTATGAATAATGTAAGGAGTAGGGTTCTGCTTGGTTCTTGTTGGGTAAGTAGTCTTGCAGTCTGGGCGACTAGGGTAGGGTGTCCACCCACATTATCCAAGTTACTGGTCATGCCATTTCTTAATTGTTGAGTGCCTTGACCAAAAGCTTGGTTGAAAACACCAACCATAGTCCCCATTTGTTCAGTAAGATTTTGCACAGTAAGCTCTATGGTGGTTAACCAACTCCTTTTAACCTTCCTTGGCTTCTTAGGTAATAGTTTGACTTGCATGAAATTGAGAGCCCTTCTGGAGGATATTACCAAAGCCCTCTAGGATTTGTTGCCTTTTGAGGCTTGGGAGGAGCTTCAACC
Source organism: Boswellia sacra (assembly GCA_013180625.2). Classification (NCBI taxonomy): domain Eukaryota; kingdom Viridiplantae; phylum Streptophyta; class Magnoliopsida; order Sapindales; family Burseraceae; genus Boswellia; species Boswellia sacra. Next base: position 86,138 of record SNVD02010893.1, on the reverse strand, counting down.
TCAATTTCCTCCACCTTCTCTGAGCTTTAGTGTTGAGTTGAGTGGCTCAAAGTGGGTGTGACTAAGTTTGAAGGGCAGTAACAACTAAGTAGATCTAGACTATCGATTCCCATAGATAGCGCCAACTATTGATGTACGATTTTTGCATGGCTAGAAAGCGGGTTGGGCCTCTAGCGAATCGTCGGGTCAAGGTCTTGAAAACAAACAAAATGGTTAGAGGCACCAGTGAGAGCCTCTCGATACTCAAGTCAGTTTCTGACACACCAGCATTCTTTAAGTGAGCTTTCTAGAGAGAAAAGCTCGAGGATTAAAGGACTTTAGAGAGAGAGCGAGTTTAGAGAAATGTTCATACCTTAAGTGAAGATTAAGAGGGTTTATATAGACATTAGGAGAGGTTATTATGGGACCTAGATGATGGGCCGAGGCAATGGGCATTGGCAATAGGCTTACTTGTGTGTATTGGACCAATCAAGGCCCAATTTTTTGTGGCCATAACAACAAAAACAATAATAATAAATATTATTATTGAAATTTAAATGTGTATTGAAAAAGGTATAGGTAGGGTCTATACTCATAGGTATACCTTTAAAGGTTTAGTTTTCCATACCCATACCTTTAAAATTAGTATTCATACCCATCATATGAGGATATATATGGACACAAGAGTATTGGATGTAACTGTTTCCTAAAGTGATAACAATAATGTTGTTAACAATATTGAAAGAAAATCTTTAGTATTCTTAGTTTAAAAGAAATATTTGACAAATAATATATTGACAAAATTTGATGAACGTTAAGTTTAAAACTACTATTTGACAAAAAACATTTAGACGTAGCCTTCAATTTATAAACTCTAAATAAGGAGAAGTTAGAAGAATTTGTAGATCATCAAAAGATTTAAAAAAAAAAAAAAAGAAATGGCCTCAAAAACATTAAAAAGAGCCTAGAAAAATTTCATAGCTATATATAAAAAATCAAGAACTTAACTACATAATATTCTTTTCATTAAAAAATCTTTGCAAACCCAAATCTAAACCAATATTCCCATGAAACTTCATACTTATAATAAATAAATTAACCTCATAAACACCATAATTAATGAACTATTCTTAATTTGCTTGCTTAGAACGATTAACAGATCGCTGTTTTTGTTTATTGGTCTTCGTATATTTCTTTCTTGTCCATACTGAACAAACTTCCTTGCCTGCTATAAATTAATTTCATTTTTGAAATCTAGGTACATATCAACTAGTTTTGTCCTACGTTTAGCTCTATAGCCTGCGACAATATTTTTACCACTACTAAAAATCTCAACAACCAACTGTTCAAATGGGAAGAAGTACCACTACAAGAAACTGGGGCTTATAACACGCCTATTTGCATCAGTTTTTAAAAACCGCAATAAATAAAAGTTGCACGTATTGGTTTGCGGTGGTTTTCAGAATCGCAGTGTAAGTGGCTTAAAAGGCCCCCCTCCCCAAATCAATTTTACCCTAGGCGCTTCTTGTATCGAAATTCCTCTCATCTCTCTCACATTTTCTCTCGCATCCCGTTGCCGCCTCCCCACACCACCCTCCCCCTCTGCCCTCCCTCCCACTCTCGATCTCCCTCTGTGTCTCTCTCTCGCTCTCTGTCCCTGTCTCTCTTCTCTCATCTCTCAAACTCTCCTGCCACCGCCATAACCAACACCATTGCCCTACACAGCCACCCTCCCTCCTGCTCTCAGTCTCCCTCCTTGTCTCTCTCTCTCACCCACCACAACGAAAGCCCACCACCCCACAGCCATGCACTAACATACGCCCATGTTCCCCTTCTCCCTTCCACCCGTGCGCCCCCTTTCCTTCCACCTTGCCTCCTGCTTTCGTTCCCAAACTAGCACCGCCACCTAGCACCATCGTCGATCCAACGCCATCTAGCACCATCGCCGACCAAAATCAAATCCTTGGCTATTTTATTTTCTTGGTTTGTTTAATTTTCATTTCTTGAGGATTTTTGTACGATTTGATTTATTTCTTGGTGGTTGAGTGTTCTATTAGGTGGTTGATTTGGTGGTTGGCTGGTCGTGTTCAAATTGGTAGCTAGTGATGCTTGAATTGGTAGCTAGTGATGCTTGAATTGGTAGCTAGTGGTGTTTGGTTTGGTGGCAAGCTGGTTGTTTGGGCTGAGTTTTGCATTTGTGTTCTGTGTACAGGTGTTTGGCGTGCGGGTTTTCTTGGATTTGGTTATTGCAGCTGGGATGGGATTTTGGGTTTTCCTAGTTGATGATTCTGGGTTGGGAGGCTAAAAGCGAGAGAGGGAGTTGGAGGAGTTGAAAGTGAGAGAGGAAGAGCAACAAGCATCCGATGCCGTGAACAGAGTTTTGATGAAAATGCTCTTCTCTGTTTATAAAAAAGTTAACAGCATGGCTTTGGTGATACAAATATGTGAACTATTGAATTTGGATGATACAAATATATTAAAATGTTTAGATTGCAAAATATTTAATATGATTTGATATCAGCGGAGCCTTTGAACATTAGCATTTGACATATTAGACTTAATTTTATTTGTTTGGCACTTGCCAACTATGACATTAACATTCTAACCTTTCACTGTCATGAGTGTATTGACTTTTTTCTAGTTATATGTTGCAAGTCTTGCATAGGTTCTTCTTATCTATTCTAGTTTGGTTTTAACGTTTATGTATTGCGGTAGGGGTTGCTGGGGGGGCTGCATCTGGTAAGACAACCGTATGTGACATGATTATTCAGCAGCTTCATGATCAACATGTTGTATTGGTTAACCAGGTAAGGTTTCTCCCTGTACCAAATAAATTTTAGTGTCATGTAGATAAGAATTTTGATTATCAGACCATAATTGCCCTGTTTTGCCATTTCCTTTTCGATTTTGTGTTATCAAGCTTTGTAAACTAGAGTTGCTGTTAACTGCATAATGCTTTAGAGACAAACTTTGGAGAATTTGTTGCCTTCACTCTACATGTCATGAATTCATCCATGTAATTTTAAAAACTCGAGCCTTAAACTCGACAAAAAGGAAGAAAACATTGTAAATGAGCAAATCAGTTAATGCTAAATATCAACCTTTCATCCACTTAATTGGCTTGCTATTAGATTTGGAATCATCTTGGTGCATCTTTGGCTTTATGTATGTTTAGCTGTATATTTTGGCTTTTAAATAAATGATATATCCTGTTTGGCTGTTCATTTTGGTATTTTGATGCAATATATAAAACTGTGAGCTCTGTTTGAACATCCTGCCCTCTCTATTGATTGTATGGCACCAACTTATCAGATGTGATGCTCTTATTAATTTACATGAGATAAGCTGTTTTTCTTTCACAAATGAATATTTTATTATGAACAATACGGCAGGATTCCTTTTATCACAATCTGTCAGAAAAGGAACTTGCACGAGTTCATGAATATAACTTTGACCATCCTGGTGAGGGCATTTCTGTAATATAAATTTAATCTATTCAGGGAAAAATGATCTATGCTGGATTTTCTTGTATTATGCCAGAATTTGGATCGATGTATGACCTGAGTGCTAAAGCATTATGCAAGTTTGACTCATGCAACAATCCTGTTACTTTGTCGTGTCATTTCTTGAACTATGGACATATATGATTTATACATTGAAGAATCTTACAGTGGTTTGTTGGCAAAATTAAAGGAATATTAAACTTGATTATGTTGAGTTCTGGTGTTTGATCTTCTTCGGTCGTGCTCTTACCTTTCCTAAGTTTATGCTGACTTGGACAATTACACAATATTGCTTTACTGCCAGATGCGTTTAACACTGAACAGTTATTATCTTCTATGGAGAAGTTGAGGCATGGCAAAGCTATAGATATTCCAAACTATGACTTCAAGAGTTACAAAAACAATGTCTTTCCAGCAAGAAGGGTATATATTTCATACAGTCCAAAAAAATGCCATTTCACTTGTAATTGCCAATGTCTTTTGCAAGGTCCTTGTAAAATATCATAGATATATTGGTAACTGAAAAGTTCTATTTTATAAGTATTTAAGAGTGTAAATGAAATGCCATTTCACTTGTAAGTATTTGTTGATACAGGCTGTTTGTTTTTCCATTTTACTTGATGATCTATTGAAGGTAGCTTTAGTCCTAGTTTACTTTTTATTGCTATAATCTGACATATTCTTTCCTTAGTATCTGACACCATGCGACAGAATTTTTTTAATTTAATTTAATTTTTAAAATAATGAAGTCAGATTACTGCACTATACTTTTTGGCCAATAATGCCATCAAATTTAAGGTTTTGCATCTTATTTGAATTAAATTTTCAGAATCTTCAACCTTTTATATTTTTGTTTAGATTATCTTGATCATATGTTTCATTTTTTTGTGTGTGGGATTATTGGTATTGACCATGCATTTAACCTAATTTATGCTTTTAGGGTCTCATGAAACTAGCTGATTTTGGTGTTGCCACAAAGTTAACTGAGGCTGATGTTAACACACATTCAGTTGTTGGAACACCATATTGGATGACCCCTAAGGTACTCTTTTTATAGCCTTCTAATCTGTATATTACCAAGGTTTTCCCTACTGAAGGGTGGAGTAGTCTTATTCTGAATGTGCAAATTTTTTTTTTTGTTAAAAAATTGATTATCTATATCCATATTAGTTACTGCAAGTTCTTTTAAATACCTAATTGTTTAGTTGTTAAACATAGAAAATCATAAAGCTGGATAGGATAGGGGTTCTGATAATAATATGGAATACCTTTGCCGATATAATAATCCTTGAAATGGTAGGATATGGTATGGGGATGTTTCCTTCTACAGAATTAAATAATTTATGCAGGAATATTCGGGCTAATGGGGATACATTAGCCAAAGAAAGTTGTTTGGACTTGGATCATGCCTGTAGAGATGACCTGACTTTTAGTACTCTTCAGCTAGATAAAGAGCAGAAGGATATATATATTACTGATAAAAGGTCTGGATTCAGTATACAGGTTGCTTTTGGTGAACGGGTAGCAAATTCAAATGCATCACATGAAATTGGTGCGGAAGAAAGTCATGCCATAACTGGCACTGAAGTGACGTCAGGTCTGTTATTTACTTAACAATTACATCATGATTATCTTTATGTGGTCTGTTGATGCTTCATTTATTTTAGATATTTTTATGATTTTCTTTGAGTTTTTATATGGTATAGTTACTTATTTTTACCTACTCCAATTGCACTACAATATTGAGATTATTTTTGACTTAAAGGTTGTGGTATAACACCTTCGAGACCTAGTGATAATATTCGTGAGGGCCAGAAACTTGACTCTAGTTTTGATGAAGTCCCTCCATCAGAGGTATGATTTTGCAGTTTTGATAACTATGAAATCCTACTTGATGTAGAAGTCACCAGCTGAGAGAACAATGGGTTATTTACTTTTGCGTTCTGATGTTAATATTTAATTGGTTTCTCAGGGTAGTGATCTTGCAAAATCGGCTCCATTAGCTAATGGAGTTTTTAAAGATGGTGCTAAGGTCAATAAATATCATGAAGAATCTATTGGGCCCTCCAAAATTGAAAAAGAAGAGGGTGAGTTATCACCCAATTGAGATTTTGAAGAGGATAATTTTAGAGTTTATGGGGATGCTGGTATCAAGGCTACGTCTAAGGCAAAACATGGATAATTTTGTTTACCAAGTTTTGTGTAAATTTACTTATCAGATGATTAAACTATGTGAAGTTTGTTGAACTATCTAACTGATATATTGTTTAACTGTTTGATTATAACATATTGAATAGTATGGATGATGATTGCATTATATTTGGTTTTCTTGAATTATGATTGAACCATTATATGAGATATTTTTGTATTTGATTTGATTTTATTATATTCATTGAATGAATGATTACAAAATTATCAAAACATTTTTCTGAGACAGGTTAATTATTTTGTAAACAGCAAATAAATATAGAATAGCGCAAGCAGCGAAACTTTGAAAAATTTTAGCTAACTATTTACGACGGTTTCCTGGTTGACGTAAAAAAATTTTCCTAACTACTTATGGCGGTTCCCCATCAACCCACGACAGTTGTATAAAAATTGTATAAAAATTTTTTACGGCGGTTTTGTGACTTTTTACGGCCGTTTTCTATCCGTCGCAAATATTTGACTTTTACGATGGACACAAAACCGCCGTAAAAAGGTGTGGTAATTGCGGATCCTTTTTCGTCGTATGTTTTTGTGTCGAACAACTAAACTGCCGTAAAATCTTTTACTGCGATTGTTTTTGCGGCGGTTCTCAACCGCCGCATAACCACCGCAAATGTGTTTTTACGACGGTTTTTACCCGTCGTAAATAGTCTTCCCTGTTGTAGTGTAGATTTCAACAATGGCGGAGCGAAAGAGGGACAACGTCACTTCTAATGACAGGATACACATAAAGTGCTGAAGCAAATATATTAATGAAATCGATAATGCGCAATTACTACAAATACTAGTAATTCAAGAAAAAGTACTCATACTCTAAAATTAATATATTTACTAGTTTGTGGTTTAACATGTCAAAGTTATTGCACTAGAATAACTAAAAATATAAGGATGGGAGCTAGGGAACCACGATCACACAAAATAACACAGGAAATTAAGTACTAGTGAAACTGTAATTTGACGAGCATTCTCTTGTTCATGTAGTTTCTTAAGAGCGTAACTTAAAACAAAGAAATTTAACAAGTATTCACGGTATAGATGGATAATGGAAAACCAAAGAAACACAAACAAATTCTAGTAATTTCAAAGTTAAAAGGAAAAATTACAAAAGATATTGTAGAAGTTACCTCACTTATAGTAACCCTTATATGTGTAAATAGTCTGAACTAAACTCGAAATGAGCAATATTGTGGCGGCAAGGAAAGCAAGAACACTCCAAGGATTTTGGAAATGCTGGTGATTGAATTGAGCTATCCAGGTCAACCATTTGTTGTCATAACGTTTTTGAATATCCCTTTTGATATCTAAGTACTTTTCAGGATTTGACACTAAATTGCTGCTTATCTTATTGAAGAGTTTAACCACTTCTTCATCACTACCAAGAATATTGTGAAGTATTTGGTCATCTCGCAACTCCTTAACATCTTGGGCTCGATCAATGAGTGAATCAAGAAATACTATGTAAGAGGAGATCCCAAAGTCGTTGATAAAATCTGGACACATTTCATAGGCTATCAAATTCGAGAATTTGGATATTGCTGAGTCGTCCACTATGATCGGAGGAAGCTTTAGAGTACCGAGATTGAAATTAATGTCTGTCAAACGACTTGTCTCACTTGGCCTAAATCGAATTCCTGCTGCTTTAAGCTCCTCAACGCTTCGAAAAAAGGGGACATCTTGTGTTTGTGGACTCCAAGAACTCTCAACTTCCTTACCTATACATTCAATCAAATCATGAAAACTTCCAATTGGTCTTTTTACAAATTTGACAACATTTTGAATTAGTTGTTGACGTGTGGAGCGTGACATGGTGTCTGCCTTGGAGGATTGGAGGAGTTTGGTCCGCAGAAGGTCGAGAAGATGAACGGGATCTTTTATTTCTTGGCGTGGATGAATTTCCAATTGGTTAGACTTCTCACCTAGTGCCTTGATGCCATCAATGATGAACCTTTCAATTGAGCTCCTCATCTCACTTACGTCACTTGAGCAGCTCATTAGTAACTTGAGGACTCGAAAAGGAAGTTGATTCTCCAACAAGAATATATCCTGCTTTACAAATTTTACGCAATCAACTTTTAATTTCTTTTCTTTGAACTCGGAATAATTTCCATTTGTGGAGGAATATATGTAATGCATTAGTGTGCACCCATCTATAAGAAACATCCAGGTAAGTTCTTCATCAGTAAGGTGCTCTATAACCTCTTTCTCATAGCACTTCCTCAAATTGGTGATCTCTCTCCTAATTTTGCAATACATAACTTCTTTCCGGAAATTGTGATATTGGATAAACTGAGAAGCTAGTTGAAGTTTCAGCTGCGGGGTCACCTTCAAATTTGAATTTTGATAATGGTAAGGACCAATTGCAACCATCCTTGGCTCATAGTACTTCTTAAAATGAGTGTCAGCACTCAAGATAAATGGAACCCTTGATATCTTTGGTTGGCAATATTCCTCCATGACCAAGGCATCATCCAAGGATTTGAGTTTCTGCTGCACGATGCTACTCTTACAAACATTTATTACTTCCTCCTGGCTGATGTCAATTTCATAGCTAGAATTATCCCACTTCCTGCTGGGCGGTGTGGTTATGCTCTTCGCAAATATTTGACTCCAACATCTTGTTTCAGAATAGTAACATTTCCAAAATGATGGCGGTACAACCAAGCACTAAAATGTAAAAATTCTAAATTAGGTTTACTATTAATATACACACAGAAAGATATCAACATGGAAATTTAAAATTTTCTGGAATTACTATTAATAACCAAAAACACATATTTTTATAAGATCAGATCATAATTTCAGTCAAGATAAATCACAATAATTAACTCACTATAAAAGAGAGAACTAATAATTAAGACCAAAACTGCATAAAGTGTCTTACTGGCCGCAGTACTGCCCCCTTGTTCGGCAACTGCATAATATGTGTTACCAACTGGTTTCGGACCTGTTGCATCATTATTGCACCTAGCTAATATTTGGCTACACTTGTTTCAGAGATTTGAATGAATGGATTTTGTAGGTAGACAGATATTTGAGATTCGAGAAGGTAATGGACGTTAGATTAGCGTGTGCTGAAAGGTGAATTGTATTCCTTTCTTTTAAAACATATTCGTGCTAAAGCGATTGTGTCCGTAATTACTCTAGGAATAATCTTTTCAAATTTGGCCTTAAAATTCTCGTTTATGTGTTTGTCTGTCAAGCCAGGAATGAGGAACCTTTCAACTGGAACGCTGCTTCTGGCTGGTCTCCGTTTATTACGGTTCGGTGGCAAATGTTATAATATTATAAACGGAGTTGATTTCTGCAGCAAAAGTTCCATTTACGCTTTTGTATTATCAAATAATCACTCCAAGAACATAAAAATTGAACTTAAAAAAATATTAGAGGGCTGGATACGATATAGTATAGCCTCCCCCCAAACTCTCACCTCAGTTCACATGTCCAGTGAAGGGGTAGAGTGGTTTGTGGACGTCATAGCTCTTGGACTGGCCCCTCAGACGGAGCATGTAAAAGTGGGCTAGGTTCTTTTTTGGGATGCCAGCCCAAGCCCAATACAAAATAAACATTCTTATATAAATCACATTTGCATCATCATATTGTATGTTGTATATTTGTGGCTAACTTATACTACATATTCATAATACATGTTCCATAATTGAGAAGGAAAAAAAATTAGATTAATAATTAATTCATAACATAAACAATTAAAAATAAATTTTATGTTAAATAAATAATTATTTTAAGATACCCTTAAGAGTCTAGTACATAACATAACTATAACGAGACTTTTACTTTTATTATCATTTTTATAATGAAATACATAGAATTAATTTTAATAAATGTCCTTTGATAACCTAACATTCATAAAATTACATTTGCTTTTTAATTAATATAATAATTATATAAAAGGAGAATATAATTGTAAAGATAAAAATTATAGATTAATAATACAACTTTAAAATAAAACTAATATTAATTTAACAATCTTACAATCTTAATAATAAAAATCCTTTTTCAAATAAATCATTTTAAAACAAAATTATTCTTTTTTTTTTTTTGTGGGGGGGCGGGGGGGTTTTGTGTGGGGAATGCAAGTTCACCCTAGTTAAACAAACCTAAAAGGCTAAAACACCTACCCAGAAAAGAAGGCTTAATTAGATTTAACATTAACTGCTAACATAAACAAAGGAGAAATAATGTTCTCTAAACAAATATAGAAGTTATTAGCGTTTATTAGCAATTCAATGTAAGGACTAACATACATAAATTAAACAAACTACTGCGATAAAAACAAACAAGAGATTGATCAATCATGCGGCTAGAAGCCTAGAAATGCATGCAATCCACATTTATTCAAGATATATTATTAGAATCCGTTGCTTATATTTATCACAACCAAAGATCACAACAGAAAACGACAATGGAAGTGCACCATGTTACCATGTTACCATACTTTTCTCACACTAATTTTAAGTAATTATATTGTTAACGTTATTCTCAATAATATTTCAGTTCCTGCATGCTGTGAAGAAGAAGCAGTTTGAAGAGAGAAAAGTTTGAGGACAAAGAAGAGCAAACAAAACAGAGAAGAGAAGAGGAAAAACAAGAGTAAAAATAGTTGTGATAAAAAGAATATGAAAAGGATAATCCTATAATATTTAACCCGTTAAGTTTGAGATTTTTTGTGATAAGTTTTGGGGGTTTAATATTTTCGAGTCCATGAGATGTTGACTATTTTTTACTAAATCTTTACGGGGCTAAGGAAATATCCACTTTCACGTTGATATTTGATCGAGAGAAATTAAGCTGTCTCGCAATTATATACGCAGTCATCATCATGAAGGAAATTCTTTAACACAAGTCTTGGATCGACAAACAATTAATTAATAATCTACAAACTAGATTTGGTTGAAATTATCATGAAAATTAATAATTACATCCTGCTGTGAAGTTACAGTTTTGTTTACCTCACATAGAACTAGAACTTTTATAAGTAATCCTATCAAACAATGCTTTTAATCATGCTTAGAATTTTTATGAAGAAAGAAAACTGTAATATGTAAGACATTGTAAGACCTATACAAGATTTGTGAGAATTTATTAAACAATGATTCACATACTTGGGACTCACACTGTAACTTGTATATGTTCATCAATATATATTAAAGTTTAAGGTCATTCATGCTAAATGCTTAAAATCCAATAAATTCCTTTACTCTTATGATATTAATTTAATAAAGCTATGTCACCCACTAATGTATAACTATGTTATAAATAATATAGATTACAATTATTAATTCATAATATTTTAATATTAATTTAATGCTCTTCATATTATTTAATATAAGTTGAATAATCATTATATTAAGTTATGTCATAAAATTTTATAATTCAACTAGATTTTACCAGTTTAAAATTAACCTTTTGTTGATTAATTGATATTTAATCAAAATTTTATTGATAATTTTAAGTAAGCCATGCCATTTTTTTTTTTAGGTTGGAATTGTTATGGATAGTAAGTTGGAAATTTTAGCAATTATGTCATTTCCTTTGTCTTTGTTACAAGAAGTTATCTTTAATATTAAACTCGGCTAAAAACCTAGGTCTTTTCTTTTTTTTTTTTTTTAACTTTTTCTTGGCTCTCTCTCTCCCTTGGACAATCTCTTTCTCTCTCTTCTAACAATCCATTACCATCTCATTCCTAATAAGGCCTCCCACAAGGCCTCTTACCCAACAACGTCACGAGCTACATCCTTGTCGAGATGTCGTGCCACCATCATGAATCCACCACAACGCCACATTTGCCACGGCAAACTCTATCACCAAATCAGCAAATTTGCCACAGCAATCACCATCACTAAGCCCAAATCAGCTGCCACCAACTTACGTCGCCAAGCCACACATCAAGCACCACCAGCCACCTTCATCAAGTGAACGTCAAACTAGCAACCACCCTTTGTTGATGCCAACCGTTAAAAATCCGAACTGAGTTTATAATGTAGTGAAAGAGAACGAGAGATTGAATTAAAAAATAAAGAGAAATAGATTGAACACACCATTTCAGGAGTAGGCTTCATGGAATTTAAATTTCATTATTTATTGAAGAGTATAAAGACGCGGCTGTACACTTTCCACTCTTGATTAAGTTTCCTCAAATAAATTTCGGAAGTTTGAAATCAAAACACAGTGATACTGCGTTCTATTGCAGTAAAATTCAAATAAGAGGAAAGCCATACGTTAGGGTTATTTGTTGGGATGTAATAAGAACTCAGAACAGAATTTGGGAGAAAAATTACTTGTATTAACAGAGAAAATTAATATACAAGAATTATACAAAAACTCCCCTAAAATTTCTGGAGCTCTCCTGGCTCTCTCTCTTAATCCTAAACTCTCTGGTTTAGACTCTGGACTCTCTCTGGAATCTCTGTGATGCATAAACAAGGCAGAATTCGTCCCATATTTATAGGAAAAATTCTGCATACAAATTCAAATCAAATTTGGCTACTTCCTTTGATTTTCAAAATTGGAGGTACCTAACTAATTTGACTCTCAATGCATTCACATGGGAGGGATTCTGGAAGCCATGCATATCATGCATGAGCTCAGCAGAATTCTAGAACTCATGCATGTCATGCATGAGCTCATCAATTCTCCCCCTCCATCCCATGTGAAAAGGAGTAACAACAAAATTAATTAGACAGCTTCTAATCCAACTATGTCTCTGCATAGTTCTAGCTTGTCTCTGGTGACCACTTTTGTTAACATGTCGGCTGGATTCTCTTTAGTATGGAGCTTCACTAGTTTCAACAGTTGCTTGTCCATCACCTCTCGTATCCAATGATAGCGGATGTCGATATGCTTCGGTCGAGAATGGTACACTGAATTCTTGCTCAAATCCAGAGCACTTTGACTGTCACAGTGTACTTTGTACTTCTTTTGCTCAATCCCAAGTTCTTGGAGAAATCGCTTCAACCACAACATTTCTTTTCCAGCTTCCGCTGCGGCAATGTATTCTGCCTCTGTCGTGGATAGCGCAACACACTTTTGTAGTCTTGACTGCCATGATACAGCTCCCCCTGCAAAAGTGTAAACAAAACCTGATGTAGATTTCCTACTGTCAGGTTCTCCGGCCATATCTGAATCTGTATAGCCTTCCAAGATTGGATCAGCTCCCCCGTAACACAAGCATATCTTCGACGTACCTTTAAGGTATCTGAGAATCCACTTGACTGCCTCCCAATGTTCTTTCCCTGGATTGGAAAGAAATCTGTTCACGACTCCGACAGCATGAGCAATATCTGGCCTTGTACACACCATGGCATACATCAAACTTCCTACAGCAGAAGAATAGGGTACCGACGCCATGTCCTCTATCTCTTTCTTGGATGAGGGACATGATCTCTTGTTCAACTTGAAGTGATTAGCCAGTGGTATGCTAACTGGCTTAGCACTATCCATGTTGAACCTTTGGATCACACGTTCAACATATTTTTCTTGAGACAGCAATAATTTCTTTTGTTTTCTATCTCGACGAATGTGCATCCCCAAGATTTGCTGAGCTGGTCCCAAGTCCTTCATATCGAAGGTTTTTGATAGTTCATTCTTCAGCTGCTTTATTCTTGTTGCATCTTTTCCGATGATCAACATGTCGTCCACATATAACATTAATACAACAAAGTCTCCACCTGGAAGTTTCTGAAAGTAGACGCATTGGTCTGCAGCGGTTCTTTTGTACCCATGACTCACCATGAAGGAGTCAAACTTCTTGTACTATTGCCTTGGTGCTTGTTTGAGGCCATACAAGCTCTTTTTGAGCTTGCACACGAGGTGTTCTTTTTCTGGAACCTCGAACCCTTCTGGCTGCTCCATGTAGATTTCTTCATGCAAGTCTTCATGAAGAAATGCTGTCTTCACATCCATCTGTTCAAGCTCCAAATCAAGACTTGCTGTTAATCCGAGGATGACGCGGATTGAGGACATTTTTACCACCGGTGAGAATATTTCATCAAAGTCAATTCCTTTCTTCTGAAGGAATCCTTTTACCACCAATCGGGCTTTGTGCTTTATCACCTTTGCTGTTCCATCTTTCTTGAGCTTGAATACCCACTTGTTCTTCAGTGCCTTCTTTCCGTCTGGGAGTTCAACCAGTTCATAAGTTTTGTTCTTCTCTAGAGAATTCATCTCATCTTGCATTGCATGTAGCCATCGTTCTTTGTCTGGATGAGATAAAGCTTCATGAAAGCTTTCTGGCTCCCCCTCATCAGTAAGCAGTGTGTACTCTGATTCCGGATATCTCCTCGACGGAATCCGACCTCGCTCAGATCGTCGTAGCTGAGATTCTTCATTTCCAGGAGGTATAGCAGCTTCTATGGGTGATTGTGGCTCCCCCGGCTCAGCAATCTCTTCATTTTCTTCCTCCTGATCTGCTTCTGGAACTTCTTCTGGTACTTCATCATTTCTTGTGGCATTTGGTGTTGAGTCTGCAACAATATCTGGGGCACTGCTAGTGGGATTTGTAGATATTGTTGTCTTTTCAGAGTCTTCATATGTTTGGTCTTCGTGAAATACGACATCTCTGCTCCGGATGACTTTCTTTTCTTTGGGATCCCATAATCTGTATCCGAATTCTTCATCTCCATAACCGATGAAGATACATGGAACAGTTCTTGCATCGAGCTTCTGTCTGAGCTCATTGGATACATGTACGAAGGCTAAACAACCAAACACTTTCAAATGATTATAGGAGGGCTTTTTGTTAGACCAAACCTTTTCTGGAATCTCGAAGTTCAGTGGTGCCGATGGTGCTCTGTTGATTAAGTAACAGGCGGTGCGAACTGCCTCCCCCCAGAATGGCTTGGGTAACTTAGCCAATCTGAGCATGCTTCTGACTCGTTCCATGATGGTTCGATTCATCCTCTCGACCACTCCATTGTGTTGTGGTGTGCGTGGGACTGTTCTTTCATGTCGAATGCCATATCTTCGACAGTAGGCATTGAACTCTCTGGAGGTATACTCGCCTCCATTATCTGATTGAAGGCATTTTAATTTCTTACCCGTTTCACGTTCTACCATGGCGTGAAACTCCTTGAACTTCTCTAGAACTTCATCCTTTGTCCTGAGGAAATAAACCCACACTTTCCGAGATGCATCATCAATAAAGGTCAAGAAATACCTTTTACCGCCTAAGGACTCGACTTCAAGAGGTTCGCATACATCACTGTGTACTAGCTCCAACAGCTTTGATTTCTTCACTGATGAGGAGCTGAATGACACCCTCCGTTGTTTTCCATACAAACAATAGTCGCAAGGATGAGACGCTGCATCCTTGGAAACAGTGATCAGCTTCTTTTTCTGAAGAGTTGATAAACCTTTTTCACCCATGTGACCGAGCCTTTTATGCCACAAATCCAGAGGTAACATGTGCTCTGCTACATGAAGGCTCTCTCCGTTTATCTTTACATGAGTCCTGTAAAGATTATCACATAATTTACCTCGAGCAACCACCATGACCCCTTTCAACATCTTCCATGTACCGTTGGTGAAGCAGCTCTCAAAACCTTGCTGATCAAAGGCTTTTACCGAGAGCAAGTTGAGTCGAAGATCTGGCACATGACGAACGTCCTTCAAAGTTATTTTTGCATCCGACGTTCGTTTGGAATTGAATATCACCAATTCCTATGATTTTGGCGGTGCTGTTGTTTCCCATCTTCACTATCCCAAAGTCTCCTGCTTTGTACGTGGTGAAGATTTTTCTGCAAGGAGTGACGTGGCAGGAAGCTGCTGTGTCAATGACCCATTCTACTCCTTGATCTGCTGTGTGAAAGCACGTCTCTTCTGCACAAATGGTCACATCTTCTACTACTGTAACTCGTGGTTCTTCGTTGCTTTGTGCCTGTGAACTCTCCTGGTTCTGCTTCCGAAGACTGCGACAATTTCTCTTCAAATGTCCTTCTTTGCCACAGTTGTAGCACTTGTATGTAGGTCTCCGCCCATCTGATGACCTGCCCCTTGATCTGCCTCTGCTTTTGCTTCTACCTCTTCTCTAGTCTTCACCTCGAGACTGTCTTCCTCGATTCTCTGTGATATAGGCTTCATCTTGACTGGTGCCTGCATCTTTTCTTCTTGCCTCCTCGTTCATTAAGGCATCCTTAACCATTGATAGGGTAAGTCTGCCTCCGGGTGCTGAATTACTGATGGAGACCACTAACATTTCCCATGAATCTGGAAGGGAACTGAGAAGTAGAAGTGCTTGTTCTTCGTCTCCAAGCTGTAACTCGACTGCTGTCAACTAATTCACCAAGTTTTGGAACTCACTTGTATGTTCTGCTACAGGAGTTCCGCTCCGCAACTTCAAGTTCACAAGCCGTCTCATCAGGATGGCTTTGTTCCGTGCTGACTTTGCTTGATACATACTCTCTAATTTTTTCCATAGAGTATATGCATCTGTTTCTTTGGCTACATGGTGGAAGACACTATGATCGATCCAGTGTCTGATCTGACCGATGCATTTTCTATTAATTTTCTTCCACTCTGCCTCTTTTTCTGTCTCAGGACTCTGCCCTTCAAATTCTATAGGGTCATATAGATCCTTACAACTAAGGAGATCCTCCATCCTGGGTCTCCATAGTGTGTAATTTCTAGCAGTCAATTTTATCATGGCTCCGGATGATTCTTCCATTTTAGAATAATTAATTCACTAAAATAGAAATTGAATTTAAAAAATCTGAGCCCACCGTTACGTCCGGAACGGTCAAATTAGGTGGAATAGCCTCTTCCGGGGCTCAAAAAATCTTTTTATACAATAAATACTAAGCTTGGAAACTTTAAGGACTAAACTGAAATTTCTTAAGGGCTAAACTCAAATTTCAGAAACTAAAAGGGGCATAATGTATTTATCAAAATTACAGGGGCCAAACTGATATTTCCTAAGGACTGAAATGTAAATTTCAGAAATTCAGGGGTCAAAATGTAATTACCCAGAATACAGGGGCCAAAATGTAATTTTCTAACGTTTTGCTGACGTGGCAGGTGGGGTCCACTATGCTGACGTGGCTCTGACGTGGCGACACGTGGCACGCTGACGTGGCGACCTGCTGACGTGGACGGCTGACGTGGCGAAAAGTGCACTGACGTGGCTGGTGACGTGGCGCTGACGTGGTCGTCTTCTTCCTTGGAATGGCGCGTGCAGCGCGTGGGGCGAGTGACGCCCACTCGCAGACCAGGTCGGAGGCGCGTGCGGCGCGTGCGGCCTCTCTGGACGTCAGATCGGTCGCCGAAAAATTTCAGAATGATCAGGACGACGTCACGAACATACTGGACACTTCAAATTCGAAATTCGATGACTTTCCGAAAAATCGAAATTTTTCAGAAACAGGGGACAAATTTTCTCTGAATTTTTCCTTTCTGTTCTGACGTTCCAGGAGCTCAACGAGGCTCTGATACCACTTGTTGGGATGTAATAAGAACTCAGAACAGAATTTGGGAGAAAAATTACTTGTATTAACAGAGAAAATTAATGTACAAGAATTATACAAAAACTCCCCTAAAATTTCTGGAGCTCTCCTGGCTCTCTCTCTTAATCCTAAACTCTCTGGTTTAGACTCTGGACTCTCTCTGGAATCTCTGTGATGCATAAACAAGGCAGAATTCGTCCCATATTTATAGGGAAAATTCTGCATACAAATTCAAATCAAATTTGGCTACTTCCTTTGATTTTCAAAATTGAAGGTGCCTAACTAATTTGACTCTCAATGCATTCACATGGGAGGGATTCTGGAAGCCATGCATGTCATGCATGAGCTTAGCAGAATTCTAGAACTCATGCATGTCATGCATGAGCTCATCATTATTTGGGTATTTTTGAAGTAATATTGGTTTTCTTTTCAGCTCCTTTATTCAAAGTACAGAAGTCAAGGGTAATAAAGTAATTGTAAATGTGTTAGTACGGTAGATTAACGGGACCTAATGAATTCTGTTAATCTTGGGTCTAATTGATAAATTTTTTTGAAACTTTTGGGTAATCGTTAATGAAAAATGTTTATTGTGTATTTTTGAGATTTTATTTTCAAAATTTGATAAGAATATGTGATAAGTTTTAAGTTTTTTTGGATTTAAAAAATGATATGTGGTTGATATTAATTTAAATGTATTAGTAAATATGAGATTTTAAAAACAACTTTTAGAATATACAAACAAACAAGCATGTAACGAGTGATATGTACTTTGACAATTTTTGAAACTTGTGGGATAGTATGTGATTCTCGTTAAAAAGTTTATTCTTATTGAGGAGAAAAAGAAACGAATAAACAGAATTTAAATTTTTGAAGAAAGAAAATTATAATTTAGCAAAATATTGTTAAGTTTGCTATTTTACCTAAAAGCTTAAGTTAGTAGTTGTAGGATTAACATTAATTTATACTTTAATACGCCCCTTCATATGTAAGTTCTCACATTTTCTTGCATGTGAATCAGACCTCACAACCTCTTTTGAGTTTTTTCTTATATGTAGGCCAATATAATTTTTTTTTTAATTTGTAATAGAAATTTGAACTTTTAGGTCGAAAGACTCTAATACCATATTACAACGAGAAAGACTTACATAGGACAGGTACTTACTAAATCATCTTGCTGATTTGGTGAGTCAATCTAATTATGAAATGATAAATATACATTCGTGGTTTAAAAAAATTAGGAAAGGGAAGACAATTCAACAACTTTATCTAATGAAATGATAGCAAATGATTATAGGTGATTGAAAGAATTGAAAAAATAAACTTGAAAAATAACTTCCTTTACCAAATGGTTTAATATTAGTGGCTTGGCATTGTGAGGTAGAATACTTATCCCATGTAAGTATTTTCCTATTACAACTCATGTTGGAATGAAACTAAACTTCATTGGACTCAAGTGCAAGAGAAATAATATAGATATTAAAATTTTAATTATTTAGATATACAAAAAAATTTAAAATTCATGGTATAATAACTGGGCATGCATAAATATCATATTTGTTTGAATAAAAAGATTTTGCAGTAATACTGTTATAATTTATATATAAATGTCTAAAAGCATTGGTTCTCTTACTGAAGTAGCTTGTGGAGAAGGCCCTGGAGAAGCAGCAGGCTTGCGTTTGTTGGGGATATCAACCACCCCTTCAAAGCCGGTATTGTCTCCCGCAGCCCACCCTTCAGCGAAATGCATTGATCGTCTTGAGCTCGGGGACGTTTTTATTGCCCTCAGTCTTCACTTATTTCAGTTCCTGCTGGTGTATGAGTGAGGCTAGTAATCTGGGGTCGGGTTGTTTGGTTTGGGGACAGGTGAGATCATTATCGTAAGAGTCGGGTGATATAACACTGCCTGGTCATTACTATGTCACTATATTGTTTTTAACTTTTTCTATTAACTGTTTATAGGTTACGTGATTGTTCATTATCTTACTTCTTCAAATTGTTTTATCCACTATCATCATTAAGTAAACTAAATTAATTTTTTTAACTTTATAAATCACTCGACTCAATCCTGAAGTAATAAAAGTAAGGTGATCTTTGAAGTTGGATCAAATTGTAATTAATTATCCATGAACAATCCAGATCGAGTTTTTTTCTATCTTTCTTTGCTTAATTTCTGCTTTTTACAAATCTTTTGGCTTCCAAAGCTGTTCCCCAACGTAATCAGTTTTTGACAAGATCGATGGATGACTAACATATCAATTAGTTTGCCGGGCAAATTCTATGATTTGTGATTGCAATAGCAGGTTGAGTGATTTATGAGGGGAAAAAAATACAGAGAAGAGCGAGATTTGTTCGAGAGAAAGATTTTGAACAATAAATAAACTAACAATAAATTATAAGAGTTTATAGATATGCATCTTTGCTATCACAGTCAGTTTACCGCATAAGATTTGTAAATCTCTACTTGATGTTGAATCATTGATTGTTCAATAGAGCGGTGTTGGAGATACAGAAAAGAAATTAAAGAGTAGAATGCTATTAAAAAATTAAAAGATTTAATAAAATATGACGTTATCCCAATGGCAAGACAATGATATATCAGCTGCAACGTCAGATCAGCTGGAATAAAAGACTTTTGTAACCCAACTTTCCAAATAACAATCCCATTTTCTCGTGGACACGCCCCAGTAAAGGAGAAGTCATACAACTCGTTATTCCTTCTACGTTCTCTTTCCTCCTTGCGACACGTAGGGGTGGCAATCGTGTCGTGTCGTGTCGACCCATTTAATTATTCGTGTCAAAACATGAAACCCAAACCCGTCCAATTATTAAACGTGTTACCCACGTGTCGTAATCGTGTCATATTTAATTCGCATAATTTACTTAATTATTTAACTTAGTTATACATAATATATTATATTATCTATATTTAAATCAATTAAAATTATTTTTAGAATATAAACCATTGTTAGTATAAAATATTATTAAAATCATCATAATTTATTATTTTATAAATTAATTTATTTTATAGTATAAAAATTTCAATTTTATAATATATATATTGTAAGTAGGTAATAATTTATATCATTGAATGAATTTACATATTAAGAATGTACAAAATATATTTAACTATTCGTGTCATTAAACGGGTTGGCGTGTTGAACACCTTCAACACTAACCCGACCCATTTATTAATCGTGTAACGTATTCGTGTCGTGTTCGTGTCGTGTTCACGGGTCGTGTCAAAAATTGTCACCCCTAGCGACACGCCCCCTCTCTCTCTTCTCGCTCTCTCCCCCCATCTTCTATTTGTCATTTTCTCATCCACGTGTCACGTCTCCAATTTCCCTCGCACTGGGTCCACTGCCTCACGTATCATTTTCTAGTAAACTTTGCCTTAATATTTATGATTCACTATGCAGTAACCTGACTGCACTTAACATTTATAATTAATTGCATTATATATCATGTTCGGTTATGTAATGTGAGGATCTCCATCACTCCACTTAACGCATGCCAATTCATTTATTACATCATCATTAACATGCTTACTAATGGCTTGGTGGTTGGAAATTTAATTATTGAAAACCTTTCCTATATAAACCGCCTTTACACATGAATAATATATATGGCTCCTTTCTTCCTTCTCATGTTTTATTTAGTTTCATTTGCCCTCACTCCCTTCTTCTCTCTTCCATTTTCTTATTCTTTTTTTACTTGTTTTTCTCTCTCACACGATTTCACAGCCACTCTTATCTCTACTACCCTTCACTTCATTTGTTATGATAATACATCATTGGACAAGTCTAATATAAACTAAATTATTGTCTCAAACTGTGAGCTAATAGCCAACAATTTTTATTCTTAAGTTACAATACGTTATCAGCACGATGTGTTTTGATCTTGCTTCTTGATGAATTATTAACGGTAAAATCTGAATATTTATTTGCTTTGGTTACCTAATTTTATGTTCTTTTATTTTCCTTTATTTATTTATTCTCATGCTCTTTTATTAATTCTGTCGATTTTTTTTTATGCTCACATTACCATTGTTTAAGTTTTAATATTATACTGCAACCTGAAGTTGCAAAGATTGACTCAAAATTTCAGACTTGAAGATCTAAAATTGAGACATAAAGCTTCATACTTAATATTTGAAAGTAAGATCGAAAGCTCTTGCTAAACATAAAATAATTGTTAAGTTTAATAAGACATAAACCATTTCATGATGTGACCAAAAGATCACATGTTACATTGGTAATGTTCATTTTATATGCAAACCTGAAGTTCCCATATACAAATCGGAACCAGAAGTTCCACACTTTGCACTACAACATGGAAGACCTTTTACGGCGGGCAGAAACTGCCGTAAAAGCATTTTTACGACGGTTATACAGCGGTTTACAACTGCCATAGAAACAATCACAGTAAAAACATTTATGGCAGTTTCTGCCTGCCGTAAAAGGTTATTTACGATAGTTTTGTTATTCGACGTAAAAACGAATGACGAAAAGCAGATTGCATATAACACGGCTTTTTACGGCAGTTTATGAAACGCCGTAAAAAGTCCCACTTTTTGCGTCGACCAAATAAGTGCCGTAAAAAGTATAATAACCGCCGCAAAAAGTTCAAATCAATACGACGTCATTTGATGAATAAATAATTGCTCGAATTTTTTGCGGCAAACACGAAACTGCCGTAAAAGGTTAATTTTTTAAAAAAAACTCTTGGTGTTTTATATTATTTCCTGTTTGAAGATTCAATAACCTGTCTTAAAAAAAAATGTTTTGATATGTATCTTTCCTCATTCGATGAATATAATGAACTCAAATCAAATATCAAGATTTGTCACATAAACAGATTAATTATAACCTAAGAAAACCAAACATAACTCAATCATCATCCATATAGTCCAACATCATATAATCAAATAGTTAAACATTTCAATTATGTAATTCAACAACCTCCACATAACTCAATATCTGACAAGTAAGCCATAAAGCTTATCATCCATATAGTTCAACATCATATAATAAAATAGTTAAACATCTCAATTATATAGTTCAACAACTTCGACATAACTCACCATCTGATAAGTAAGCTGTAAAACTTGACAAACAACCTGCAAGAATAAATTTGTAACCAAGATTATAATCATTAAGTAACATTATGTATCTTAAAACAAATTGTTTAATTTCATTTATATACCTATTCGTTTATGTGGTTTGAATCATGATCTGTGAGATCGTTTGTTCAATGAGTATCATATTGTAAACGACTATGATGTCCACTTGAAGCATCTGGGACCTATTTATAAAAAAAACATGAAACATAAGTTAAAAAAATGAGTCAACTGAAATTACATTTTTAACTTTAAAAAATAAGTAAATACCAGTCTTGTAGCTCGCCGCTCTGCAAATTCTGGAAACCTCTCCTGCAAGAAGGAAACGACTTCATCATACATCATTTTCATGTTGTTGTGATCTTGCTTCAAGTTGTTGTGTGCTTCATTCAAGTTTTTGTGTGCTTCCTTCAAGTTGTTGTGTTCTTGCTGCAAACTACCCAACTCTTCCCTCAAGTGAATATCAGATGAGCTGCTGCCTTGAATGTCAGTCGGAGATGGACCAAAACCATATGTCCGTGCATAACCACGATGATCAGGTCCCATTACACTGTCAAATACTTCTTCTCTCAGTTGTTGAGTTTGCTAGTCTTGTGAAAATTGAGACAAACCTTCATTAAATTGACTCTACAACATAATGAAAAGAAATAACAACTTAATAATGATAATATATTAAGCAAAAATTAATTTACAGATAATGGATGAATAAATAAGCTTAAAAGATTAAAGAACTTACAATTATTTCTGCACTTTCATCATCACCTACTTCCTCATTACTTTTTGTTCTTGTCTTGACGAAGACACTAATGCGATCAGTTTGCTCTCCATTTCTTATCATCTAAACAAAAAAAATATCAGAACTACAATAATACAACTACTAAAGAGATATAAGTAGAACTTGATAACCAACAAGTAAAAAGCGTATAAACAAACAAATGTAACTTACCTCTTCTCGTTTTTGGGCAAATGATGTGCGACCTGTTCAATGAAGTACAACTTGTTGTGCTCGATTTATCTTATTCTTCTCTGCAGCTTCCTATAATATAAACAATATTAACAACAATTATATAATATGACTTACAATATAAATAAAAAAAATGAAATCTACACTTTTTTAATTATGTTAGGCATATACTTTAGCCTGTTCTATTCCCCAAAAAGCTACAAGAATAGGCCATTGATCTGGCTGAACTCTAGGAGGAGTGAATTGTAACCGATCCTCATCCGTATCATATTTTTTGCAGTAATCCCTCTTTACATGAGCTTTCCAATCCCGCCAAAGGTTCCCAATATGTTGTCAACAATGAGGTCTATACTCATCAGGAACATCTGTATTATCCTGCAAAAACAAATTGTAATAGATTAATAGAGGTACAAATACATATACATTTAACGTATGAATTTATTAAAAATGAATTACCTTCACTTCTTTCCAGATGGCATCCAAAAGATGTGATGGCATATTTTGCCACCGAGGACAAGTCAATGGAGCCATGTTGCCATTTTTTGCTATGATTCTAAGTTGGGTGGTTAATTTGTCTTTGTTTGTGTTTATTGGTTGCCATTGAGAGTTAAATTGAATATGCAACCTCTGGCCTGTACCCCACTCACGAACAGTACGAGCTACTCCACGTCCTTTGACAACACTTGATGTACCACCTGCATCTATAAAAACACAACAATAAATGTTTAAACAACTTTAAATTTTAAAAAAAATTAACGTAAAAATAAACTCATTGATGTACCTCTATCATTCGTTTTAGTGTGGGAAGACGCTGTCGACTGTCATCTAGATTCTGCTTCCCGTTGTATTATACTCTCCATAGAGGTGTCTCTCGGTCTTTTCGACGGCATGGTTACCTTTTCAGAAAACATTCACATTCATAAAATCCTAATTCTTTCCTTAAGTTCCATGATAATTAACATATGCATATAATAAAAAATTACAATGAACATCCAGTTCAATTGAACAAACTACATATTTCATTCTAAAAAATAATAGTTACACGTAGACAAGAGGAAATCACATAAATGGAGAAAACAAGAATGTTCCCAAAATACAAGCAAGATAAAGAATCACATAATCAATAATAACAACTCAGTTAGGGAACTATCAATCAACATCATCCATCTGATCATCATTATCTTCACGATTGATGGTCACTGTTGTTTCCTCAACTCCTTCTTCTTTTGGCTCTAGTGGTTTTGATGTATCTACAATGCTCACGTACAAGGGTTTGCTTCAATTTATTTTTCTTAGAGTGGGCTGGTTTGGGACTTCTTTGTTTAGTGGGCTGGTTCTCTATTCTTTTCTTTTTTTGGGCATTAGTGGGCTGGTTTGTTTTAATTTTTTTTCTTAGTGTGGGCTGGTTTGGTACTTCTTTGTTTATTGGGCTAGTTTTTTTTTTCCTTTGCTTGGTGTGGGCTAGTTTAGTTAATATAAGTGTAGTGGCTTGGTTGGGTTTTTTTTTTTTTTTTGGGTTTAGTGAGCTGGTGTGGTCTTTGTTTAAGTGGGTTGCTTTGTCTTCTTCATGGTAAAGTGGGGCTGGTATGGTTAAGTTTGTTTTTTGGTTAAGTGGGTGGCTTTGTTATGGTTAAGTGGGCTGATTCCTTTAATCTTGTTTTTGGTTAAGTGGGCTGGATCGGCGTTGTTCATGATAAAGTGGGCTGGTTTGGTTAATCTAGTTTTTTGCTAAGTGAGCTTGATTGTTTCGTTCATGGTAAAGTGGGTTGGTATGGTTAATTTTGTTTTTGGTTAAGTGGGTGTCTTTGTTATGGTTAAGTGGGCTGATATCTTTAATTTTGTTTTCGGTTAAGTGGGCAGCATCGGTTTTGTGCAAGGTAAAGTGGGCTAGTTTGGTTAATTTAGTTTTTGGTTAAGTGGGTGGCTTTGTTATGGTCAAGTGGGCTGATTTCTTTAATTCTGTTTTCGGTTAAGTGGGCTGGATCGGTTTTGTTCATGGTAAAGTGGGCTGGTGTGGTTAATTTAGTTCATGGGTAAGTGGGCTGATTTTGGATCAAAACACAAACACAAATAATAAAATGGTACATGTTCCACCAACTAAAAAAATTATTAACGACTAAAGAATAATAAGCAAAGCAGCTTCTTCAATTCATAACAATTGCAGTATATAAATGCAGTGAACCTTGAAATGCATACCAGATGCCTGAAGGAGTGTATCCAATGCCAATGAGTCCCAAAGATCCTAAAATAAAAGAAAATGGAAACAAGTTAGCAGATAGACTAACTTCAGGTTGAAATGTTTATTTTATGAATTTTAAAATTCTTCCGTGTTAGTTTGAACTGTCATAGGTTCAGCCACATTATGGTATTTGGATTCAGTCGTAATCTAACCTAAGAGAATGACATCGTATTAAACTGTCATTTTCAAGAAATTATCAGAATCTGCATCCCAGTCACATGAGAAACTAAAAAGGACTTGAGAACTTTAAGCCATTTTGGAAGTACCTTGGATGTAGCTATGTATGCCAGCAGTATGGGATGCAGCCAATGCAAACGTCAACCCAACTAAATATGCTTGCACACCTAACATGTCAAATATTTTAAATGTAAACCAGTGAGGGGTTTAAGAAAACTAGGTCTAGCCAAATTAATATTTGAAGACAACACGAACAGAATGATAGGCTGATTACTAGATGGGAAGTTAGCAGCTGCAGCAGGTGCATCAAAATTATCAAAAAATGAGGGAAGTTGTCCTTATTTCTAAAAATTGAACACCACCAACAAAACCAAACTGAAACCAATTTAAGCTTTAAGTTTGGGTCCAATAGAGATTTGCATATGATCAATGACTAAATCTCTCAATGGTTGATTATGATTAATTATTAGATAACATGGTTATAATCATGAAATCAATCATAAATTAAACCTATCATTACCTAACGGGTTATAAGTCACTTTTTTATTGAGTGGAAGTAAGGTATTGTGTGATATTTTTGATGTTATGAGATATTAAAACAGTAATCAACTCCTTCTATATTGTCAAAAAGAGAACTATCAGCTTCAGCTAATGTAACCATCATCATCATCAGAGTGGAGGCATTCGTATCTGTTCTAAAACTATATACAAGATTTAGGATAAGCATAACCTACCCTTGAAAGAAATTACAAATCTGGCATACTGTAGCTTATTAGAAAATCTTTCAACCTTTCTTCCATATACATATTTCCCTCTGATTTACTGGAAATTATTTTCGTTTTTTTTTCAAAACATTACAGGTTTGGTAATGTTTTTGGGTCAATTTTAACCTTTTAATGACTAGTCAAAAAGTTAATTTGATCCAATAATTTCACAGAATTGAAGGAACCCTACTTAGCCAGTCTCTAGATTGTCATACTTGTTCTTTTACCATCTTTTTCAGTTTTTTCCAGACTGATTTTTCTCATAAAAGCTACTAATTGTACAAAGCCAGCAGGAACCTGAGTAACTCAGTTCAGTGCATGCAGTACAATACAATACAATGCTGTGTAGATCATACTAGCCTTCACGAATCTAAGCCAGTTTATGAGAATTACCTTGTTCGACACTATTTTAATCTTCTCTTAGCTACCTTATCCAAAAATATAATAGAATTGTTGCCACATTTATTCCTACACTATCCTTATAATTTGAGGATATATACTTTGGCTTCAGAGAAAATTTTGTGCACAGTTTCGTTTACACAACTCGTTTGCTTTCATCTTTAGACAGAAAAGAATATAAATCTACCAACTAAGTAAATTGGCAAAGCAGTTCATTTAACATATATAATTTAATAAGCCTGGTTTTTATTCAACATACACAATCAATAGCAATGCAGAATACAAAAACTACCACAAATAAACCTTAATTTTTCAGTACAAACAAAACTGGGAGCATAAGGTGACCATCAGTAACAAGCCTATAGACTTTGTAATTACTGACTAAGTGCAGAAACGGGCCTGCATCTTCACTATCAGATTACTACACCATCAGTAATTCATTGATCAACAACCACTCCACACCCAATCGCACAACCACTCCACACCCAATCGAACAACCACTCCACACAATCCAAAAAATCATGCACCAATCAACAAAAATATAACAAAAACCACCCAATGACACACAGCACAGCACACCAAAAATTGGACACCCAATCAAAAATACCAAAACCATAACTTATCAAACCAAATCCAAACAACACATGGCTTACCTATCAACGACGCTCTATCATGAAGAAGGCTCTGTCACACAAAAGCGACGACGGATATGATGGCAGCTGCAAGAGCAACGGAGGTAACAGCAATGACGGATGGTCGATTTTGTGATAGAGAGAGACGCGGAGGGAGACCGAGAGGAAAAACGGCTCTATCACACAGAACCGACGGCGGATACCTTGGCAGCTACAGGAGAAATGGAGGCAACAGCAGCGGCAGGAGGGAGGGGGGCGATTTTGCTGTAGAGAAACATGCGGAAGGAGACCGAGATGCGGGGGAGACCGAGAGGAAATCAAAGTGAAAATTGCAATTAGGGTTACATGCGGTTGACGGCGGATACATTGGCAGCTGCAGGAGAAATGGAGGCAACAGCAGCGGTAGGGGGAGGGGGGGGGGGGGGGGGGGGATTTTGCTGTATAGAAACATGCGGAGGGAGACCGAGGCACGGGGGAGACTAAGAGGAAATCAAAGTGAAAATCGCATTTAGGGTTACATGCAGTTTGGGAATTTTTAAAACCTTTCTACGGCGGTTTATAAAATCGTCGTAAATATGTTTCCCAAAAACCTTTTACGGCGGTTTTTAAAAAACCGCCGCAAAAGGGCTCAGTATATACCCTACTCTCTTGTAGTGTTGGTTCTTTACAAGGCGAACCATTAAAATATTCAAGGCTAAATAAAATATGAAAAGACTGGTGTTTGTTGAGATATGATTATGAAGTTAGCCTTGAAAAATGGGAAAGTTTATATAATGCTTTGAACCAATGCTCCACTTGAGTCACTTACAAGAAATCAAGTAAACCCAAGTTTACTGTTATTCATCAAAATTAAGAAAAATAGGACACAAGGGTGACTCAAACTCATGCCCATGGGTATGAAAGTATAAGGACCAACCATTTGGCTACACCCCTTTTTCTTCACAAAAAAGCATAAACAAAATACTATCATTGGGAAGTAAAGCTGAAGTTTACTACTATTACGAAAGGACATGAAATCCTAGAATCTTAGCACTAAAACAAGAAGTTTTAGATTATTTTAGAACCTGAAGTTTCTAAAATATTTATGAATATCTATTGGACTTGAAGTTCCATAGAATAATTAAACTATTAGACCTCGAGTTCTAAAATGAAATATTGAACATGAGGTATTGATTAATTTATTAATGTCAGCCCAGAAGTTCTAAACAAGCTAAAATTATTAGAACCGAAAGTTCGAAATTCAAATTATTAAAATCTATTATTCTATGTTTCAAATAATTAGAACCTGAAGT
Source organism: Boswellia sacra (assembly GCA_013180625.2). Lineage (NCBI taxonomy): Eukaryota > Viridiplantae > Streptophyta > Magnoliopsida > Sapindales > Burseraceae > Boswellia > Boswellia sacra. Next base: position 57,409 of record SNVD02010893.1, on the reverse strand, counting down.
TCTAAATTGAAATTATTAGAATTTGAAGTTCTTAATACTTTTGCTGATTTATATTCCGTCATTTAATTTACTATTTTTTAAGATTATCCTTATAAGTGTGCTCTGTGACTGCCGTTAAATTGGATCTTCCACATTAAAAAATAAGGATAGCCTTTGTATTATTTGAAAAGTTATTTTTCTCCTCTTTTTCTTAGGTTTGGATACATTTAGAAAAAGCTTGAACCAAAAATCTGTAAAATTTTTAAGAATAGTTTGTATTCAGAAAAATTTTCAAAAATATTTGGGCTCTTTTCTAACTCTAAAACTCTTATATGTTAAAATATACATCTAAAAGATTATCTACATTTTTGTTTTACTCAAAAATCCGTAATATTTGATTTTTGGTGAATTTTTGAATTTTGCTACCCAAACCCAAAAATTTCATATCGTATTTTGAACATGTCTAAGTTTATACAAAAACTGTCACAACTGATGAATCATCTTGCAAAAATGACTCTTCTATATTGTTATAAGCTCAAAAATATTTCAAACAAAAGTTGTTTTGCTTAGATTAAAGGTCTGTACGATTTATCATGACATTTCAAAGTTTGAATAGCAGACCTGGAATCCCCTGTTTTCATAACAGAGCATGGAAAATGAGCTAATTTTGATTAACTTATATTTCACAAAAGATCCTAATTTTTAGTATGGAATCTTTTATGCATATTCTTTGAATCTGGAAAATTTCATGATTTTTGGAGCTTTGTAGAAATTTGTTATAATTTTTTAAAATCTTATTGTTCAAAATGCAATTATGCTAGATAGAATTTGAGCGTTGGTAAACTTAAGTTGTTTCAAGGGCTTAATGACCTCTTTTTGATATAATATTTTTAATAAGGTATCTCGTGTGTGTCTAGATGAATTCTACACATTTTTGAAAAATTTGGAATCTAAAAATGATCCAATCAAGTGTGTATATTTGATTTGGAAATATGATGACGATTCCAAGAAGGAAAGATGATGATGTTTGTTTAATTAATAATGCAACAACACACACTATTCTTCAAGGTAAGAAATTTTTTTTTAGCTTGACCATGATCTTGTTAGTAAGTGAAGCCAAAATATTGATCTGCAATGCTTTATATTCAAATAGATCCAGAAGAACTCTACTTAGTTTTAGAGACATAAGAAACAATGGATATCATATTGAAACTACAAATAAAAATAATACAAAATATCTCTTTATTATTCCTAATGTTTCTTGCCAGAAGCAAATATTGAAAAAGCTTCATGCTTTATCATCTAGATTATATTATACGGTCATTAAAACAATTAAAGCCTATATGGTCATAAATCAGAAGTTTTCTGACCCAAAGGTTTTTATGCTTTGGCATGATCGCCTTGGACATCTACTAAAGAACATGAAAATTCTTTTGTCCAACAAAAATACTTGTGTTCCTTGTTCACAAGGAAAATTAGTTGGTGAACTTTTTACCACATGATGTGTGGACTGTCATTTTGAGGAGAAAATATTCCCATCTATATGGAATGAGGAAATGGCTCCTGAAGTTAGCCATGAACTTTCCTGGAGTGCATCAAACTTATCTCATTTGAATCCTCACATCGCTTAATGTGAAAATGAGGTGCGAAAAATAATACATCTACAAAGAATTGCTAATGAATTGCCTAATACATTCATAGATTCAGTAAGGGTGACGAAATCCCATTTGCCAACTACCAATTTTCTAAGAAGGATTATAATACGTTCTGGACCATCTTATAAATGATTCGTTTTGACCATTGCTTTTTTTGAAGCGCCCGAATCCCAAGAAATAGTGATAATTTGGGACGAATTGTTACTTATTGCATGTTAGAAGCGTAGCAAGTCACTTGAATCAAATGTTCCAGAAGAGACATTAGCCCTTGAAGTGGCATAAGTCCCTAAAGTGACACATGTCCCTGAAGCGACATGGGCCCCTGAAGTGGCATTTTTCCTTAAAGTGATAACCTTTCAAGTGGAAAAGCTTCCTGAAGAGATCAAGAAAGAAATAGTTATAAATTATATATGCATACACAAAAGAAATGTGGAAACGTGAAGAAATAATCATCGATGATATGCTCCCATTAATTTGCAGTAGCTTTTGAAATCATGAATGATGATTGAGCCACATACTGTTGACGAATGTCAACAGAGGCATGATTGGCCTAAATGGAAAGAAGCAATCCAAGTTGAATTGTCTTCTTATAAAAAGGAAAATTAGTTGGACTTGTAGTCCAGACGCCTGAAGACGTCAAACTTGTCGAGTATAAATAGGTTTTCACAAGAAAACAAAATGAGCAAAATAGGATCACTTGATATAAAACTCGACTAGTGGCTGAAGGATTTATCAAAGACCTGGTTAATTATGATGAAACATATTCACCGGTGATGGATGGAATCACATGCATTTAGATATTTAATTAGTTTGTCAGTACTTAAGGACTTGATATGTATCTTATGGACATAGTTACTACATGTTTACATGATACCAACATTTATATCAAAATTCCTGAAGGATTTAATTTGCTTGAAGCAAATGATTAAAGCGAATCCCAAAGATATATTCAATCAAATTACAAAGATCTTTGTATGGATTGAAATAATCTGGGTGAATGTGGTACAATTGACTCAATGAGTACCTCATTGGAGAGGGATATATTAATGATCCTATATGCCCATGTGTATATATAAATTAAAGAGATCCAGATTTGCATTTATGATTATAGCAGTATATGAAGATGACATGAATTTAATTGAAACTCTTGAAGAGCTCTAAGAAACTGCTGAATACTTAAAAAAGGAATTTGAAGTAAATAATTTAGGAAAACAAAATATTGTCTCATCCTGCAGCTCGAGCATAATGACGATAGGTTACTTATCCATCAGTCTAATTACACTAAAACATTTCGATATGGATAAAGCTCGTCCCCGAGTATCCCAATGGTAGTACGGTCTCTTGATCCTAAAAAGGGATCCATATCAACCTAAAAAGGATGATGAAGAGACATTTGGTCCTAAAGTACCATATCTCGATACAACAGGTGCCTTATTATACTTAGCATGATGTGCCAGACTAGACATATCATTTGTTGTAAACTTATTAGCAAGGTTTAGCTCTGCATTAACACGTCGACATTAGAATGGAATTAAGTACATATTTCATTACCTTTGTGGAATGATTAATTTGGGGTTGTTCTACTCAAAACAATCACCTCAGAATCAATGACTAGTCGGTTATGCAAATGCCGAGTACCTCTCTGATCTCTACAAAACCTGATCACAGACAGGGTATGTTTTTACATATGATGGTACAACAATATCATGACGATCTACTAAACAATCTATCCTTGCTACATCTTTAACTCATGCTGAGATTTTGCACTTAAAGAAGCAAGTTGAGAGTGTATATGGCTAAGATCTGTCATCCACCATTTTCAAGGTACATGCAAATTACCTTCCACCTCAAATTCTCCTATAATTATATTTGAAGATAACGTTGCTTGCATTACTCAAATTCAAGGAAGATATATCAAAGGAGACAGCACCAAGCATATATTTCCAAAATTCTTTTACACTCATGAGCTTCAATAGAATAGGAACATTGATGTCAAACAGATATGATCTATTGATAATTTTGTTGATTTATTCATTAAATCATTACCGACGTTAACATTTGAAAAGTTGGTCTATGTTATTGGCATGTGCCAACTTTCCAAGGAACTGAGTTGACATATGATAAAATCTTGTCGCCATGAGGGGGAGCAATGATCAAAGGGAGCACTATGGAAATATATATGCAATGTACTTTTTTTCCCTTGATCAGATTTTATCCCACTGGGTTTTACTGTCAAGGTTTTTAATGAAACAGTTACAGTCCAACATCACTTTAAGTTCCAGCATATAATTGTGTTTCTTTACTAAGGTTTTCATTTGACTAGATTTTTCCTTAGCAAAGCTAAATACTATTATCTTAAAGTGGTGGATCTCAAAGGGAGAGTGTTATGTAATGTATGGATCTCCAACACTCCACTTAACACATGCCAATTCATTTATCACGCCACCATTAACATGCTTATTAATGGCTTGGGGCTTGGTAATTTAACACACACATGAATACTATACACGGCTTCTTTCTTCCTTCTCTCATTTTATTTAGTTTCATTTGTTCTCACTCCCTTCTTCTCTTTCTCATTTTCTTATTCTTTATTTACTTGATTTTCTCTCTCACACGGTTTCACAACCACTCTCATCTATATGACCCTTCACTTCATATGTTATGATAATACATCATTACACAAGTCTAATATAAGCCAAATTATTGTCTCAAACCGTGAGCTAATAGCCAATAGTTTTTATACTTAAATTACAACATTTTCCAATTTGTTGATGTTATTGCTTTGGGAAAATTGAAAACTACCCAATTAGGGAGCTTTATTGATAAATGATAACTATATCCCTAAAAATTTATATATTATGATTTTTGTCCGATGTTTGATAATGTCTAACAGGTGCGTCAGATAGCGTTTGATAATATCCACAATTTATATAATAGAAGGTCATGGCATACAAATTTTGAGAAATATGGTCATTTTTTAGAATCAAACCTAAAATTTGGATATTTTTAAATTTTTCCTATTACTTTTTTGTGATACTCGAAAGAAAGCTGTCACACAATTATATTTATATAATATACATGTCATGAGCACAAAGGAAATCTTTTTAATTTAAGTCTTGGATCGATCTACAAAAAAGTAGTGTCTTAATAATTCTTTTCTTAAGTATATAACACAAAAGGCGTTCCTTTCGGTGGTTGTTAGTTCTAAAAATGTACATGGGCGTGTAGGGTCAAAGTTTTGAAGGGGTCAAGCCATAAAAATAAAAATTTGGAGGGGCCATAAAGGAAAAGTGAAATTTGGTTGAAATTGAAATAAATTATTGTAAAACAATTTTTTTAAATAAAATTCTAATTTCAGGAGTGAGGCTGTGGAATTTTCGCTCCTACAAACGCAAGGGAAAATTCAATTTATAACTGTATTTTAGGGGTCGCGTTCAAATGACCCAATCTTCTAAAACTTGTATGCAATAACCCTCTAACTTTTGAAATGTCCCAAATACTTTTCTAGCGCTATTTGATTTAATCTTACTTTTTTTCTTCTTTCTTTCTCTTACTCTCACTTCTACAACATACAAATCTTGCAAAACTAATCCAACTAAATACTGCTAGCAATATACTCTTTAAATCTTCAAAAATTTGTTCTTGATTTTAAATGATAAAATTAGCTCCATATTTAAATTATTTTGGGTTTAGTTGTTGTTGACTTTGAATTTGTTTTTTAAGATTTTAAATGATTAAATCTTGATAATGCAATGTTTTTTATTCCTCAAAATGTTTGTAGTTTGTTAAATTGATGAGTAGAACTATGAAAATTCTGGAAAAGTAGCTAGTTTTGGTTGAGAATGGCGGAAGTTGAAGATGATGAGTTTCAAACACTCGGTTGTTTGATGTTGGACTTGGACACTTGTTTGTTGGATGTTAGACATTCGGTTGTCTGATGTCGGGCAGTTGGCAGTTGGATGTTAAATGTCAAACACTTGGCTATCGGATGTTGGACACTCAATAATCTAATGTGATATGTCGAATAATTGATTGTCTGATGTCGGATATCGAACATTTGTTAGTCTAATGTCAGATGCTTGGCTATCGGATCTTAGACACTTGATCGTCACAATGTCAGACACTCGATCTTTTAAAGTTGAACACGTGATCATATGATGTCACACACTTAATTGTTTGATGTCGGATATCAGACAATTTAGCCATCTAACATGTAATGTTTGATCGTCACCTTTAACCTCTATCCAAACCTCCATTTTTGCATTAAAAATTTCACTCTTACCTCATTTTTTTTAACGTTTATTGTTGTATTAAAATAAAACCTCTATTTTTCATCAAAGCCCAATAATAAATATATTTTCAAATATTCATATTACACTTATAATATATCACAAACATCAAATAAACATTTTATATGTACAAACCTTAAAAATCATATATTAGAAAGTATTTGAAACCCGATGTTACATGTTTTATAAAAATTCAAACCAGGAGTTTTGTTCTCTAAAAATATCATAAATTTCTCTCACTAAAAATAGAATGATGAAAGAAGAATGATATTTGACTTTTTGTTAGAGATATTTGCCGTATTTCATAAGATTAGAAGGTCATTGCTTACAAATTTTAGGAGAGAGGGCCATTTATAAATGACACTTCTTAATTAGGTTATTTTTAATTTTACTTAAATGTAATATTTTATGGTGAAATTTTATTGTTATGCATCTTTGTGGAGATCATAGACGGTCGATCTCACTTTAATCTTTCCCATTAGCTTCCAACTATCTTGTCCCCTCTTCTATAATTCTGTATCACTCGTAAACAGAAAATAAAATACATCTTAACCACTTATCACTCATAGATAAAATGCATGCATGTGATCAAAGATTTGAAGAATAGATTTGAATTACTCAGGAAAGCTTAGATGACAAAAACATCCTTATTCATATGCTATAATTGATTAAATCAACCCTCACCTAGTAACATTTTGCAATCATTCGTGACCCTAACGCGAACGGCCAACTAACTTGATTTCTTTTTCATAAAATCCAAGTAAATCCCTAAAATTATGTGAACCATAACGCATCCAGCTTGGAATTGTTTTAGTTGCCCGTGTGTTACGGACACAATAAAATGTAAAAATTTGTAAAGTGGGGTTTAAGTGGGGTCTGCCCGTTGTTTGTCATTTTAAATGTAAAAATAAAATAATGGACATTTTAAAATTATATCTCAAAAATTTATATTTCAGCTTATTATAATTTAATGTTTTTTTAAATTATTGCATCAGTTATTTATTATTAATTTATTGATAAATTAAAATGGGTTTTAAGTTTTTAATTAGACAGAGGCATCAAGAATTATTATATGAATTAGAAATCTAATATAATGGATATAAAGTCAAACTTTGTTTTAAATTGTGGTCAGTGACGTAGATTGTCGATTCTAGATTTGACGTCTCCTCTCAAAGTACAATGTCTTAATAGTTTCAATAAAGATTATTTCCGTTCTTTATCGTGTTTTTATGGTTTTCAGTTTAAATTAATTTTGTACAAGATTTTAAGGGCATGTACACCCCGTATATGATAATATAATTATAATTATATGAGATAGTATTATATTAAATTATATTATATGAGATTGAGTAAACTCTAAATTGTGTTTGGTTTATTACTATATTGTATAAATATTATATAATATTGTGTTTGATAAAAGACTATATTAAACTATATTAAATTCTCGACAATAATATAAATAATTTAAAATTAATTAAATATTTAAAATAATAATTTAAAAATTATTTGTATAAAATAAATTATTTAAATAATCAATAAATTATATGTATTTATTAAAATAATTAATTTAATATTTAATATACTATATATTTTAAATATTTATTTATTTATTTATATATGTTTGTGATAATTATTGTGAGAAACTAGACCAAAAAGTCTAGTTGTATAATTAAATCATTTAATAATATAATATAATATAATATGTATCAATTAAAAAATTATTCCTACAGCCCCCACGTCCTTATCCGGCCTTAACACATGCCAAGGGGCATCATTATTTTGGTTCATTTTATGCGGTTGTTATGCGGTCTTTTCCCATGCTATCCAAAGCTTCTTGTCATGCCAAACACAACAAAAATAAAAATTATACAAATAGGACGCTTTATGTTATGCAGTGTAGCGTGTCAAACACGTTGTAAGTGTAATTCCCTCGGTTTTAAGTTTTATGCTATTAGAAGATGTTTGTTTTTATATTTGAAGACTGAATATAACTTATTCTCAGTCATTCAGATATTTTAAGTTAACTAATTTTCTAACTTAAGTCTGACAATCATATAAAATTATCTGAATATGAAAAGCTAAAATCTTTAGCTTTTATCTGAATGTAAAAACATCTGAATACCTATTTTTTATTTATTTTCTAAATTTTCCTTGTTGTTTATATCTTTGCCTATTTTGTATAAACTCTTTTTTTTTATTGTAATTTACTCAGCTAACCTATTACGTATACTATTCATATTTCTTTAATTTTGTAAATATTAATATATTGTTACAATTGTTTCATTAATATTATAAAATTATATGGTCATAATATATAATTTTCAAAATTTTTGCATCATTTATAAGAAAATAAATAAAAAATATATTACCTTTTACCAAGTCACTCACATAATTCAAATTTAACTTTATTAAATCTTTATATGCATATGTTCATGTAACTTGTAAATGTAAAATAAATATATGTAGATATCATACTTAATAAAGATGTATGTGTCAATTCAACAGTTTTAAAACATTTTTAGCATAGAAAAATAAACAACTTAAGACTTAGAATCATACGTTAGTAAATGAAAAACAAACACATCATTTAGATTTTTATATTTAGACCTATTCAGATTTTAGTTAAATTTAGACCTATTCAGATTTCAGATTAAAAAACAATCAGCTCCTAAGTGATGAGGAACGAGGTTCCTCAAATTAACAGAAAGGGAGGGAGATGTAGACAGAGGAAAGGGGAGAAATAATAGAAGAAATTTGGGGAAGAAGTAGAGTGAAAATTGAGGGAGAAATAATCTTTTTACTAAAAGATAAAAAAACAATAACAACCAAGTCTGAAAATAACATAACTAAAGGTTCCTATTTATAGGACCTTAAAGCCTAGTTCTACTAGGAAATAAAATCCTATTAGGAAATAGAATTATAATCATAGTTTAACTAGAAAATACCAAAATTAAATCCTAAGTAAAATAGTAAACTATTAATTTAGGAAAATGACTCAAATTAGGATTACTCCCAATTTAGGAAGTCAAAATCCCTAATAATAGTCAAAATCCCTAATTTATTAAAATCCCTAAAATCAAAATTAAAATCCCTAATTTATTCATAATTTGTCCTACATCAATTCTCTCCCTCTTGAAAAAACTCGACTCCTCGCGAGTTGTCAAGGAGGAAATTGCCAATACACGAGGAAACGCCACGTCTTATCTTGCATGATCATTGGAAAGTCGTCAATCCAAATCTTCGCTTCATGATGATCCAATATTAGAAGCACACAGATAGAAAAATTATTGATGCTTCATCGGCCTTCAATATTGTTAGAGCAACAATAATCCCAATAGAAGATTTGACCGTTGACCTGATAGAAGACTTCACCGTTGACCCAATGATAGGAATAGAAGAACCTAAATATGAATCACAACCTATGAAATCAACTTCTTGAATGATTTCATGAGATTCTTCACATATAGGCTCCACATCATCATTAGAATTCATCTTGTCCTCGATCTCAATATCATCTCTAGATTCTTCACATGTAGGCTCCACATCATCATTAGGAATCGTCTTGCCCTCAATCTCAATATCACCTCTAGATTCATGCCCATCTACAAGATCAATCTCGCTTGCTTCACCATCTCCACTAGAATCATCACACTCATCCTCATGGTTCTTAGGAGTTGCACCCAAGATCTCTTGATTCCTATGTTTGGTGGATGACTCCAAATTAGGGCCATGTATTTTAAGAAAGGAAGCTTGTAAGGCTTTTACAATTGTTAATATTTCTTCCATCTTATTTTCCAAAGCATCAACCCGAACGTTTACAAGCCGGACTGTTTCTAATATTTCAGGTTGTTGGACTGAGGTTTCAGACATGTCAGGGTCTTCAGTTTGATTTTTCTTGCTTCGAATTATGTGCTATTAATGAACAGTATCCACGGTGAACAGTGACATCCGCGAACAGTGCACGATGAACAGTACGTCCGATGAATAGTACTCGCTGTGAACAGTGCGCGGATGAATTTTTTTTTTTTTTTAGGGGTGATGGAAGATGAAATTGGGGTAAAATAAGTTGATGGTGGTGGGAGGTTTTAGGGTTTATGGATTGAGCAAAAATTAAAGGATAAATAGTATAAGAGGGGATCAAAACCACGCTATGATACCAATTGATGAGGAACGAGGTTCCTCAAATTAACAAAAAGGGAGGGAGATGTAGACAGAGGAAAGGGGAGAAATAATAGAAGAAATTTGGGGAAGAAGTAGAGCGAAAATTGAGGGAGAAATAATCTTTTTACTAAAAGATGAAAAAACAATAACAACCAAGTCTGAAAATAACATAACTAAAGGTTCCTATTTATAGGACCTTAAAGCCTAGTTCTACTAGGAAATAAAATCCTATTAGGAAATAGAATTATAATCATAGTTTAACTAGAAAATACCAAAATTAAATCCTAAGTAAAATAGTAAACTATTAATTTAGGAAAATGACTCAAATTAGGATTACTCCCAATTTAGGAAGTCAAAATCTCTAATAATAGTCAAAATCCCTAATTTATTAAAATCCCTAAAATCAAAATTAAAATCCCTAATTTATTCCTAATTTGTCCTACATCACTAAGTCTAAATATAACTTAATTAATCCCATTTATTTGAACACATTAGATTTTTCTTTTAACTTAACATTGTATATCAAACTTTTTTATTTGAAATAAAAAATTAAAATTTTTAGCTTTTATTTTAAAGAAACTGTTTGAATGATTCTTCAAATTATGATTCATCTCTTTTTTTTTCATTATTTATATACAATTTTATATAAAACCTATAAAATACTCTTTGCATCTCTTTTCTAAATACACTTGCTATTTTAAAATCAGAATTGTTAAATTTTTATCCAAATCCCTACATAATTTCAAATAATATATCTATGTAATTAATAGAAATTCAATAGTTTAACATTGTTTTTAACATAAAATTGCTATAGAAGCAAAAATATTATTCATAAACTAGATGATACGTTAATAAATATACATTTTTCATAGATCACTCATTTTATCGAATTTTAACAAAAATTTTATGTTTTAACTACATTTTTATTTTATTTTTTATTTTTCCAAAAAATATATAATATTGGTTGTACTTAGAGAAGGGATGTGTAGATTTTTTTTTGGAGTTCATATAACCTTACCCTTTATATATTTGTTAAATCAAATATTATAAAAATTATTAAACATTATAGAGTTTTAAATCTTTATAAAAGGTCAATGAATTATTTTATCTTCAGCAAGTTTATTTATTTAATACAACTCACATTCTTCAAAGAAGATTCAATATTTCATTAATATAACAATCTGACAACCTAATATTTAAATAATATAACAGTATAATTATTTGTTTATGTTTTATTAAAATGATTAATTTATCAAATAGTTTGTCTTATAATATAATAATCAAGTTACAAATTTTTTAACATTAAAAATACGGCCAGTATATATCATAAGCATTTGTAAAAGGATATATATATATATATATATATATATATATATATATATATATATATATATATATATATATATGTAAAAATTTTAATTTAAAATATTTAAATTAGGACAAAATGTAAATGTCAGTGTTGACACTTTAGCATATATCATGTATATGATTGATTTTGAACAAACTTGTAATAAAAACATTGGTTTATATTATTTCCTATTTTACTATTTCTAAAAGTCTTTGTTAGGAAGTCTTTTAGTTATATTGAATATCCCTTATTAAATTAGGATAATAATCTAGTATCTTAGATTACTTAGGAGTATATTATATTACTTCTTATATTGTTGATTGATATCCTATTCTTACTCTTTGAGTTTTATTGAAATTCTATAGGATCTTGATGAGAAAGGCAACTGAACTTCACACTGCATATAATGTTATTTTCTATAATTTATAGGTAGATGTGTGTAGCACCGTATTTCAAGAAAATTGAGGAGAGCTTCAACGCAAAATTGGAATGCATCTTTAATTATGTTTTATGAGGGTTTTATTCATGTATGAGAAGTTGTGATTGTGCATGAATTTTAGTAAATCTATTTGAGTTAGTATTCACTGGAGAGAACTTACGAGTTGAGTGTATATGTAATTTAGTGTTAGATATCGTTGTTATGTGTTACTTAACAGTGTGCTGTTAAGTTATCAGTAATAGAGAGTGGACAGCATCACTAGAGTTTAAGATCTTGTTGGAATTTTGTTTTACAAAGATTAGGTCAGTGCGTGAGAGTGAGTCAGCATTATAAACGCACTTAAAGATTGTACAAATAAGAACTTAGTGAATTACAGCTGTAAGCTGTTCATGGACGTAGGTTTCTATAACCAAACCACATAAAATCCTCCTGTGTTATCTTATATTTCAATTTATTGTTATATTATATATAACAGATCAATACTTTCAGATCTCACAATAAAAATAAAAATGTTATTTAAATTTATGCATTTAGATCTATCAAGTCGTAGTTAAATGTAGAACATTTTAGATTTGAGACAAAAATGCAAACAACTCCTTAGTTATAAATATAGAATCAAAGCTTTCAATGGTGAATTCTTTTCATATTAATCTTAAGTTAGGTTTTACTTTGTTTTTGGATTTTAGAGATTTCCTAAATAAAAATATGTTTTTGTTGGCCTTATGTCAGTATCAACCACATAACTAACGACACCACTAGCATTTGATGACATTTTAGAAATTGTCTTTCATTAACTAGCATTAGATATCCTTTAACCAGATTTTTAGAAATTGTTTTTCATTAAGTTTAAAAAGTTCATGTATGCTCAGAGTTTATGGAAGAAATTCCTATTCTCCACCATTCATAGTGAATCAAATCACAGCTTTGCAATCAGCTTTTGTCTCTCACTTCCTCACTTTCTTTGTTTCATAAAATTTTTAATTTTTGTTAAATCCATTTTTTTGAACATACAAATTCTCATTATCGACTATTATTATTTGATGCATCTCTTCAAATTTGGTCTTTGCGAATACTAAATCCTTTCATTAAAGCATATGTACTACATAATTCGTAAGTTTTGGCAATTGAATGCACCTTAATTTCTACTTTTGATTATTGATCACCACCATCTCCATCCTCAAATATTTCATCTTTATCATTTTTACAAGTCATTAGTTAAATCAACCTAAATAATAAATTCATAATTCAACATTATTATTTGGGAAATTTGTAAAAATGCCCTTATTTTAGGGGGTCTTTGAAAAATGACCATCTTTTAAATAATTTGCATGCTATGACTTTGTCCGATAGTGTTCGATGGATATATCGGACATTGTTGGATACTGTCAGCCAATGTTCGATAGCATCTGACACTCAACGAATAGTGTTTGACATTCGACAGAGGATCATGGCATGCAAATTTTCATAGACGGGTTCTTTTTTACAATCCATACTTAAAATAAGAACATTTTTACAAATCTCTCTTATTATTTTCTCTTTTATCATTTCATATTATTTTAATTATTCAGAATGACAAATTAAGTTATTGAACTAATCATAATCTCTAAGAGACACAATATAAATATGAGTATGAAAACAAATATTTTTAAAAAATGAAAGTACTTTTTTTAATCATCATTACTTTTTCTAATAATTTTGATTAATGCATTTTATTTTTGTTTTAGTTATTTTTTAAAGTCAAACTTTTAGCTATATTACAAAACATCATGTAACACTACAAGAATTTTTTTTTTATACTTGTCACATAAGATTTCAAATATTTGGGGGTTTTTGGTAATAGTGTCAATTATTACACGTTTTACAAGTCAAACTTAGATTTTGTTTATATTTGTGAGATGTTCCATGTCTAAACTTGTCAATTACTAAAACAAGGGACAAATATGTAAAAGCAAATAAAAATCCCTAGCTATTTGGCTCCCTTCTTTTCCCTCTTGTGATTTTCGTTTCCCTCTTCTTCTTTTATAGCAACCCTCTACTTATACACTTTCCCTCTCAAACACCGCCATGAAATCCATTCTTTCCCTCTCAATCTCCCCCACGAACCTACACTCTCTCTTAAGCTCCACCATCAAAGCTACAATTTTCCACTATTTCTCACCCTTGATCAGTGAAACTTCATGTAATATCCCTCATTCATGTTGCCATGGCCCTCCCTTATTGAAACTTAATGCAATCTCCCTCTTCCTCATTATTGTTTCCCTTACTCAATCACTTACTCCCTCATCAATTTTCGGCTCCATTGGGCGACTTGGGTCTGACATATTGTGCTGAAATCGGTGACTTGTAGAAAACAAGGGCAAAGGGAAGAGATTGTAAACTGGTAAGTCCAATTCCGGTTAGGTCTTGCATTTCTCACTGGTTGTTTTGAAAGTACTCCTTCAGAGTTCAATAATTTCATAACATTATCTTTATTCTGGTTTATTTATGAATATCTTAAGTTATTTAACAATCAACTTGGTAATGTTGGAAATGAAGCCGAAAATTGATCGACTTGGGTCTAACATATTGTGCTGAAATTGGTGACTTGTAGAAAAGAAGGGAAAAGGGAAGAGATTTTAAACTGGTAAGTCCAATTCCGGTTAGGTCTTGCCTTTCTCATTGGTTGTTTTTGAAAGTACTCCATCAAAGTCCAATAATTTCAGAACATCATCTTTATTCTGGTTGATTTATGAATATCATAAGTTATTTAATGGTCAACTTGGTAATTTTGGACGCTTGCACATGAGGAGGCATGTAGAGCGCAAAAAGAACCTAAAAAGAACTTGAACGATTGTAGTTAGGTTCTTTTTTATCAGCTTAGGTTCTTATGTGACGTGGTTACTTAGCAAGTAGGATATGAACTTTTCCAAAAAAAAAAAAAAAGTAGGGTATGAAATTTAATTTTTGTAGAAGCATGGTCAAAATCCTCTCTTACAGTTGTTCTTTGGATGCTTTAATGAATTTTTTTTATATGGGAAAATTTAAATGTTAATATCATTTGATAATTGTCATATTTTATGTATTTACATGGTTCTCTGTTGTCGTCAATTGCAGTTGTTTCTTATAATCAAGAGGAGCTTAAAGCAACGCAGTGCTCTAACAAAAAGCAAAACACTATTCAATTTGTTCAAGGTGAATGCTTTAAATATTGTTTCTTGATATCCAATTCAAGTATGTACATGTCTTAAGAACTTTTGTAATATATTAAAACAAGATAAACAGGAAGTCTTGATAAACCTATTGCTTAAGCAAAAAAGTAAAAAATATCAGGTAGCATTTATGAATGCTTGCTGCAGCTACATTTTATAAGGACCTGAGAGCTAGAACCACTATTTTCTATGTGCTGTGTTTGAAAGTTGTGGAGAAGATGGATCATAAGCATGTCATACACTCCATTAGTTTCTTCTGCAGTTCTGCTATTGATAAAGTACCTTTTATGTTAAGAGGGAAGAACTATTCTGGAATAATAAGACTATGGTTTCCAAGTTTTTGTACTAAGTTTATATCCCTAGTAATGTAGCTTGATATATTAATGCCATGTGGATGTTGAATAAATGTAGTAGGTAATTGAATTAATGTGGCAGATGATATGACTTCCTACTTAACTGCCACTTCTCTTGGGATATATGATAGAACTGTCAGTCACTCTCACACAAGTCACAATAGCAATCACAAGAGTTAGAGGTTAAATGATAAAAGTAGAGTAGAGATTGCAGGTAGAGACAGTTTTAGAAGAGAAGATATGCATCAATTTGGATAGTAATAGGTTATTCAAGAGACCTGTAAGCTCTCCCTATGAGACGGTTCCTCACAAAAGCAACAAATTGGTTGAATGCCCTTTTTCTATCTTTTTCCTCCCTTACATTCTCTAACTAACTTCTCTTTTCCCTAGACAAAAGTAACTAATTCTCACAGCACCCCAAACAACACAGCAATAACAGAAAAATAAAAAGAGAACAAAGAAAAAACCCCCTCAATACAACTAAATTAACAACTCTGCCCCTTATTTTTCATCTGATTTGTGATGTCTAGAATAGATAAATCTGATTGGAGGTCTATCAATATACATTAGGAAGTAAACTCTTCTATGTAAACAAGACCAATAGTTAATCTGCTTATTGTTGCTTGACCAAGGTTGATGTCTCTTTCTTCTTGCTCAGTTGCTTATTTATGGATTTTGCTTGGTAGCATGATTCCATATGCATGTTAGTTTTTTTTCGTTTTTTCTTTTTCTTTTTCTTTTTTATTTATAATTCTAAATGGATGAGAAACTGAAGAGTATACTAAGGAAATTTAAAAAGAATATTAGGTTAGTTAATGATTAGACATATCAGACTCATATCCATGGATTAAAGTTGCTGCTAATTAGTTTACCATTCCTTCATCACATAAGAAAAAATATAATTGGACTGTATCCCCTATTAATCATGATTCTTTTAGGTATTCCAAAAAGTTCTAAAAGCATATGCAATAAAGCTTTTCGCAAGACTACCTAAGGGTGGCACAGGAATCGTTGCAGCAGCTACGGGTATGGATGGATAGATAAAGGTATATCATATTTGATTATTTTTGTTCACACAATTTTTTTTTCCTTTTCCGCAAACTACCTAGATTTTACACCAAACACTGATTTTTGTATATGTTTATTTTTATGACACTCTTGAGAAGACATTTGACAAGGATGAAAAGTTGATTGTTATATCTTGAATTCTGTCGAATACCGCCACAAAATGGTCAGTTTGTTTCTCTATCTCTAACATTTCCTCACAGTCATAATCCACTTAGTTTTACCCTAATTCAATCCAACTATTATGACATGCCAACTAATGGTTAATACGGTATATGTAAAAGGTTTACTTATTAATCTGTGCAAATCTAAGATGTCATTCTTCCAAATTTGTGAAAATTTACAATTTGGAAGTTGAGGTATTCGTTAATTAAGGTTTACCAAAAAACAAAATCGTGGAAGTTTAGGGTATGTTTATTTGAATACTTGAAGCATTTGTTTTCAAAATTAGAAAAGAATATGTGGTTGGTTATAATTTTTTTTTTTAATTTAGAAAATGATATGTGGTTGATATTGATTTAAAATGTATTGGTAAATTTATGTCGTCAGAAAATATTTTTTGGATATAGAAACAAACACCACATTAGACCTCCTAGAAAATAATTCCCACATGTGTGTTGGCATATGACATCTGTATTTTGCTTTTGTCATAATGGGCCAAGGAAGAAAGCCTGAACTTTCTGAAACTTTGTTCTGATTTGAATCATGAATGCTTGGGTACCATGAACGGTTCTTGAATTCTTTTCCTATAATCAATTAAATTTTCTTAAGAGTAGCTACTGAAAATGGTTGGAGGTAAGATTATTTTACTTAGGAGGTTAGTAAAAATATGCTTGAATTTATAAGTTAGTAAAAACCTAATAGGTAATGTCACTTTTGCTATCATAATACATAAATAACTTTACATCTGTTGGTTTCTTTTCTCAGGAAACAACTGGAAGGGATTCTTGATAATTTGAAAGAAAAAGCAGAGGTTCGAACATTATTATTGGTAATACATTATTAGCTAACTGAATGATGAATGGCCATCCCCTTTACTTATGTTATAAAATGACATTTGTGTGATATGTACTTGGATACTCAAATATGCAAATGATTGTGTTGTCCTATTAGTTAAATACGATGATTCCATATATTTTATGTGCAAGCTATATCCTGTACACTTGCTTACAATCATACTTTTAAGCTCAATTTTGGAAAGTTGGTTTAATTAGAACATATATACACTGTGGTAGTTCTGAAAAACTATTAAACTATGTTTGCAAGTAGTGTGGTTTTGGTGTTCCATTTTAAGCCTTCAGCTCATGTCTTCTATGTATATCAGTTTCTTCCATAGATGTGTCATGTCAAGGTAGCTGGAACCTTTAATAAAATATTAAGTGTGTAATCAAACCATCCTCTCCTAGTAATATTGCTTGTTGTAACAGTCTATCCTTTTTAGCACATAAATGCTTCTGGATTTTGTTAATGACTAAAATTGTTGATTCAATATCTCTCTCTATGTCTCTCTCTCTTGGAGGAAACTCAAATTATATTAAAAGAAGGATAAAATACAACGGTTAATCACATATCCACAGAAGTGTCAGATTACCCCCTTAGAAGGATGGCAAAAGACACGAAAGATCCCAAAAAAGTGTAGGTTGTTCAAAAACAACAGAAAATCAGCTTAGAATAGTAGTCTTTCTCTTTTACTTTTTACTTCATTTATTCTCTCTCTCTTTCTTTTTAATTCTTCTTTTATGTATCTAGTCTGGCATTTTTAGTTGTTTATCATATCAATCCTTTGTTTGCATGAACTATGGTCATCAAATTTATGACAAAATGGAAGCTTTCTATGTTTTTTTAATGCTGTTGTGATATCTGGTATTTCACCTCGTAATTTCTTGTTGTTTTATTTGTGGAGAAATTCTTAGATAAGTAAACAATTTCATTACTATTGCAACACTTTTGTCCTTTCTTTTAATTTTTCTTCCATGGTGTGATGAAAGAATTGAACAACATCCAACCTTTGCTAACTTGTTTTCACATTGTAACTCTCCTAAAATTTGTCAGTTACATAATTGTTCGCTTACCTGTAAAATAAATCGGGCTTGAAAATTTTGATCCTTCCTGATTAACCCTCCATCAGTCGATTATCTGTTAGCCCTAAGGCTACATGATAATTTTGATGATAACAATACACATTGATTAATTGAGATTTACTAACATGTTTATTTATGTGCAAGAGTAAGATCATTGAAATAATTTTAAAATCAAGAAGAGGCATATTAAAATGAAGTGTTGAAGCTAAGGAGAAGACTACATGTTAAAGGCACCAAAGTTTAAGAACAAGGATTGACTCAAGGAATGTGACACATGAGCAATGTTCAATCAATTGGTCATATATATCTCTACAAATATCCAAATGATGTGATTCTTGAGCCTTTGGAAAGCTTACTCAATTTATAACATTTCATATGTTTTAATGAAATTCAAATTTCAAGTGCAAGGTTGTCCAAATCATCATGCAAGTTGAAAGACAAATGGAAGCAGCTGACATGAGCACCGAATACTCCTTTGGACATATCTTGAGCTAGAAAAATCAAAATGACTTGATTCTTATGGCATTGGAAAGATGACTTAATGAAGAACATTTCATATGTTTTGAAAAAATTCAAATTTCAAACAGAAGGCCGACATAATTGACATGCAATTCGGTGGACTGACACAGAGAAGAAAAATCAACTCACATGAGCACCGAATGGTGTTTTGGCCATATCTTAAGATAGAGATATCCAAATGCTTTGATTCTTAATGTTTTGGAAAGCTTATTCAAATATGCAGATCTTTTATGTTTTGAAGAAATTCAAATTTCAAACGGAAGGCTGACAGAATTATCATTCAATTTGGTGGACTGACACAAGAAAGAAAAATCAAGTCACATGAGCACCGAATGGTGTTTTGGCCATATCTTGAGCTACAGATATCCAAATGACTTGATTCTTGATGCGTTAGAAATCTTATTCAAATGTGAAAATCTTTTATGTTTTTAAGATTTTCAAATTTCAAACGAAACATTGACAAAAATGGAAGACAAGATTACAGTTTTTATGGTGGGCAGAAAATTTGGAGTTGGTGTCTTCGCTTGATTAAGTTCATCTCATTTGCCTATAAAAGGAGCCATTCTCCCATGCATTCAACAAGGGCAAGAGAAGCATTTTATCAAGCAAAAAGCAAGAGAAATATCAAGTCTAGAGAGCTTTTATATTATTTATCTACTCTTTGAAGAGGGTTATACTTTTGTTGTAAAAATTATCTTTGTTCTTGTATTGTGGTGAGAGTGAGATATTCTTGTAAAGGATAATAGTTATCCTTGAGAAAACTCTTGTTGTGTGTTATCAAGAGTTGAAGGAAGTTGCCTTGGTGAGGTTGTTCATCAAGAAGAACTCTTGGTGTGGTGTTATCAAGGGTTGAAGGAAGTTGCCTTGGTGAGGTTGTTCATCAAGAAGAACTCTTGGTGTGGTGTTATCAAGGGTTGAAGGAAGTTGCCTTGGTGAGGTTGTTCATCAAGAAGAACTCTTGGTGTGGTGTTATCAAGGGTTGGAAGAAAAAGTCTTGGTGAGGTTGTTCATCAAACAAGTTGTAAAGATTTCTACAACTTAGTGGAAAGCTTAGCTCGTGGAGTTAGGAGCCCGTGGACGTAGGCAAGGTTTGCCGAACCACGTAAATTGAGTTTGCACTCTCTCTATCCCTTTCCTCTTTACATTTACTTGCACTTGTGATTGTTCATCATTATTATTCTTTTGATTCCATCTTTGATAAATTCTAATTTCATCTTCTTCACCTTTATTTTCAAAGAAAGAGTGAACTAATTTTGATCTTTCAAGAAAAGTTTTCTAAATCCGTTTTGATAAATAAAAACCCAATTCACCCCCCCTCTTGGGTTGCCATACCTGGGTCAACAAGTGGTATCAGAGCAAGGTTGCTCAATTTTTTAAATCTTAATCGATTTTTGAGCTATGGCAACTTTTAATTCAACTTAATATGTTGAGGGACTTTCTATCTCTAGACCTCCATTTTTTAATGGAAGTGATTACTCTTATTGGAAAACTAGAATGAGTATTTTCTTGAAATCTTTTGATTATGATTTGTGATCTATTGTTTTGGAAGGACCTTTTGTTCCTACTAAAATTGAAAATGGGGAATGCATACTTAAAGAACCTAAAGAGTTTAGTGAAGATGATAAAAAGAAATTGAGTTTGAATGCTAAAGCTATGAATGTGTTGTATTGTGCTCTAGATAGAAATGAGTTTAATAGAATATCTATTTGTTCTACGGCACAAGAAATATGGCACACACTTGAAGTAACTCATGAAGGAACTAGTCAAGTTAAAGAATCCAAAATTAGTATGCTAGTTCATAGTTATGAGCTTTTTAAGATGAAATCGGATGAATCAATTTCTGAAATGTTTACTAGATTTACGGATATTATTAATAGTTTGAAATCTCTTGGTAAATCTTATTCTAATGTTGAAATGGTGAGAAAGATTCTTAGGTGTCTACCAAAATCTTAGGAGCCAAAGGTGACGGCAATTCAAGAAGCAAAGGACCTCACCAAACTACCATTAGAAGAACTTATGGGTTCTCTCATGACTCATGAAATCACCTTGAAGGAGAATGAAGAAGATTTCAAGAAAAAGAAAAATATCGCTTTCAAATCTTCAACAAAAGAAGATGATGAGTCCGACGATGAAGGAGATGATGAAGATCTTGCATTCATCATAAGAAAGCTAAAAAGGATGATTAGAAGAAACCAAGGATTCAAGAAGAATTCTAGAAGGGAGTACAAAGGGCAAAGCTCAAAGCAAGATAAGAAAAATGATCAAGTCATTTGCTATGAGTGCAAGAAACCGGGACATGTAAAGATGGATTGTCCTTACTTCAAGAGTCAAAACAAGAAATCCAAAGCAATGAAAGCCACAAATTGGGATGATAGTGAAGCTAGCTCCACCGAAGAAAAAGATTGCGAAGTGGCAAACATGTGCTTCATGGCTTTAAGTGAAGATGAGGTAAGTATTCTAAACTATGATCCTAAACTTTCATATGATGAATTACTTGAAGCATTCCAAAATTTACATGTGCAAGTTGATAAGCAAAATTCAAAAATTAATGCTTTCAAAAAGAAGTCAAAAATCATGTTATCTCAATTAGAAGAGGTGGTAGAAATAAATGAAGCTTTAGAAAATGAAAATGAAATTTTAAAGCAAAAAGATTTTGAAAGTTTGGAAAGTCAAATACATTTATTAAAAACTGAAAATGACATTTTAAAACAAAAGGATTTTGATAAATTGGAGAAACAAAATG
Source organism: Boswellia sacra (assembly GCA_013180625.2). NCBI lineage: Eukaryota > Viridiplantae > Streptophyta > Magnoliopsida > Sapindales > Burseraceae > Boswellia > Boswellia sacra. The sequence goes on along the minus strand of SNVD02010893.1, from coordinate 35,589 downwards.
CTAGTTTGAAAAAGGAAAATAATGACTTAAGAAATATTGTTGATAGTTTTACAAAAAGCACAAAAAATTTGAATTCTATGTTACAAAACCAAAGGTGTGTTTTTGATAAAAGAGGTTTAGGATATAAAACTCATAAAAATCAAAAGTATTTTAAAAATTATTTTACTCATGCATCTTCTAAGAATAATCCTAATCATTCATGTACTTATTATGAAAGAAAAGGACACAAGTGCATTCTTGCTATATTAAGAGAAATCCTAATTTGAAACAAATATGGGTTCCAAAAAGTACCATAACTAACCCCCAAGGACCCAATAACTTTTGGGTACCAAAAAGTTACTCCTTGAATGTTGATTGTAGAGACAAAGTGGCAAACACAAGTGGTACTTAGATAGTGGATGCTCAAGGCATATGACCGGAGATGCCTCCAAGTTCTCAAGATTAATCATGAAGAAAGGAGGATATGTGACCTTCGGTGATAATGCCAAAGGAAGGGTAATCGGACATGGTGATATTAGTAACCCTTCTTCACCTATTATTAAAGATGTTTTGCTTGTTCATGGTTTAAAACATGATTTGATTAGCATTAGTCAATTGTGTGATAAGGGATATTTTGTTACTTTTGAGCCTAATAGATGTGTGATTAAGGATGTTAGTAACAATAAGACATTATTTGTTGGTAATAGATGTGGTAATATTTATACAATTGATATTGATGTTAATGATCATGTAGAAAATTGTTTCATTGTTAATCATGATGCTTGGTTATGGCATAGAAGATTAGGTCATGCTAGCGTGGACACAATTTCAAAAATTTCTAAAAATGATTTAGTTGATGGTCTTCCAAAAAAAAAAATTGAAAAGGATAAGATTTGTGATGCTTGTCAATTTGGAAAACAAATGAGAACTTCTTTTAAACAAAAGAAATTTATTTCAACAAATAAACCTCTACAATTACTTCATTTGGATTTATTTGGACCATCAAGAACTCAAAGCCTTGGTGGAAAGTATTATGTTTTTGTTATTGTGGATGATTATTCAAGATTCACTTGGGTATTATTCTTGAAAACTAAAAATGAGGTCATACAATCTTTTTCAAAATTTGTAAAAAGAGTCCAAAATCAAAAAGGGTGTTCTATTGTGTCCATTAGGAGTGATCTGTTGACCCAGGTATGGCAACCCAAGAGGGGGGGTGAATTGGGTTTTTATTTATCAAAACGGATTTAGAAAACTTTTCTTGAAAGATCAAAATTAGTTCACTCTTTCTTTGAAAATAAAGGTGAAGAAGATGAAATTAGAATTTATCAAAGATGCAATCAAAAGATTAATAATAATGAACAATCACAAAGTGCAAGTAAATGTAAAGAGGAAAGGGATAGAGAGAGTACAAACTCAATTTACGTGGTTCGGCAAACCTTGCCTACGTCCACGGGCTCCTAGCTCCACGAGCTAAGCTTTCCACTAAGTTGTAGAATCTTTACAACTTGCTTGATGAACACCTCACCAAGACTTTTTCTTCCAACTCTTGATAACACCACACCAAGAGTTCTTCTTGATGAACAACCTCACCAAGGCAACTTCCTTCAACCCTTGATAACACCACACCAAGAGTTCTTCTTGATGAACAACCAAGGCAACTTCCTTCAACCCTTGATACCACCACACCAAGAGTTCTTCTTGATGAACAACTCACCAAGGCAACTTCCTTCAACCCTTGATAACACCACACCAAGAGTTCTCTCAAGGATAACTATTATCCTTTACAAGAATATCTCACTCTCACCACAATACAAGAACAAAGAAAATTTTAACAACAAAAGTACAACTCTCTTCAAAGAGTAGATAAAGAATATAAAAGCTCTATAAACTTGATATTTCTCTTGGCTTTTTTTGCTTGATAAAATGCGTCTCTTGCACTTGTTGATGCATGGTAGAATGGCTCCTTTTATAGGCAAATGAGATGAACTTAATCAAGTGACGACACCCATCTCAATTTTCTGCCCACCATAAAAACCGTAATCTGTCTACATTTTTGTCAATGTTTCCGTTTGAAATTTGAAAATCTGTAAAACTAAAGAATCTACACATTTTGAATAATCCTTCTCACTCGCAAGAATCAAGTCATTTGGATATCTGTAGCTCAAAATATGGCCAAAACACCATTCAGTGCTCATGTGACTTGATTTTTCCTCCATGTGTCAGTCCACCAACTTGAATGATAATTCTGTCAGTCTTCCGTTTGAAATTTGAATTTCATCAAAACATAAAAGATCTTAATATTTGAATAAGCTTTCCAAAACATTAAGATTCAAAGAATTTGGATATCTCTATCTTAAGGTATGGCTAAAACACCATTCAGTGCTCATGTGACTTGATTTTTCCTCCATGTGTCAGTCCACCAACTTGAATGATAATTTTGTCAGTCTTCCGTTTGAGATTTGAATTTCATCAAAACATAAAATATCTTCATATTTGAATAATCTTTCCAAAACATTAAGATTCAAAGAATTTAGATATCTCTATCTTAAGATATGGCCAAAAAACCATTTGGTGCTCATGTGAGTTGATTTTTCTTCTCTGTGTCAGTCCACCGAATTGCATGTCAATTATGTCGGCCTTCTGTTTGAAATTTGAATTTTTTCAAAACATATGAAATGTTCTTGATTAAGTCATCTTTCTAATGCCACAGAATCAAGTCATTTTGATTTTTCTAGCTCAAGATATGTCCAAAGGAGTATTCGGTGCTCATGTCAGATGCTTCCATTTGTCTTTCAAATTGCATGATGATTTGGACAACCTTACACTTGAAATTCGAATTTCTTTGAAACATATGAAATGTTATAAATTGAGTAAGCTTTCCAAAGGCTCAAGAATCATGTAATTTGGGCATTTGTAGAGGAATATATGACCAATTGATTAAACATTGCTCATGTGTCACATTCCTTGAATCAAACCTTGTACTTAAACTTTGGTGCCTTAAACATGTAGTCTTCTCCTTAGCTTCAACACTTCATTTTAATAAGCCTCTTCTTGATTTTACAATTATTCAATGATCTTACTCTTGCACATAAATAAACATGTTAGTAAATCTCAATTAATCAATGTGTATTGTTATCATCAAAATTATCATGTAGCCATAGGGCTAACAATCTCCCCCTTTTTGATGATGACAAACCATTGATTGCTTTCAAATAATATCTAAAATAAAGAATGAAAATAAAATCAAGAATAACAAAAAATTGGCACTTGTTATGAATATAAGCAATCCAACCATTTCTCCCCCTTTTGTTATCATCAAAAAGATATAATCAAATTAATTACTCCCCCTAAATATATTCTCCCCCTTAACATATGCTACCATTCAAAGATTATCATATAAACACAAAATTAAGACATATCCAACATGCCTAATTCTCTTCTAATTATATAAAATCTATCTTGACTAAGGGGTTTAGTCATATGTGGGTCTAGGGACTAATTCTCAAACTTGATTTCTCTCAAATTGGTTTAATTCTTCTTGCATAGCCAAAATCCAACTTTCCTCATTTTTGGCTTCTTTAAAAGATTTTGGTTCAAATTGAGAGAGAAATGCAAAATGATTACAAAAGTTCCTAAAAGAAAATCTAGTTCTCATACCTTGTGATGGTTCACCAATAATGAGATCTTTAGGGTGAGCTTTTGCGTACCTTCATTCCTTTGGTAATTCTTGGAAAGAATCATTTACTTCCTCAAGCTTTTCTTGTTGAAGTTGTAATTCATCTTGGCTCTTTTCATCAAGCCTTGATTCCTTGATTTGCCTTTCTACCTCAACAATATCATTATCTAAATTCTTTGAAGAAATCACATTAGTTTTATCAAATTCAACATGCATAGATTCTTCAATAGCAAGAGTCTTTTTGTTAAAAACTCTATATGCTTTACTATGGTTGGAGTAGCTAACAAAAATTATAACATCAGCTTTTGCATCAAATTTTCCAAGGTTATCCTTGGTGTTTAAAATAAAACATTTACATCCAAAAACTTTAAAAATCCAATGTTGGGTTTTCTTCCTTTCCAAAGTTCATAAGGAGTTTTCTTTATTAAAGCTCTAATATGGACTCTATTGATTATAAAGCATGCGGTATTAACGGTTTCGGCCCAAAAATATTTTGGCAAATTATTTTCAAGTAACATGGTCCTAGCCATTTCTTGGATAGTCCTATTTTTCCTTTCAACAACACCATTTTGTTGTGGAGATCTAGGTGAGGAAAAATTATGCTCAAAACCATTTTCATCACAAAGATTTTCAAATGCAACATTGTCTACTTCACCATCATGATCACTCCTAATGGACACAATAGAATATCCTTTTTGATTTTGGACTCTTTTTGCAAATTTTGAAAAAGCTTGTATGGCCTCATTTTTAGTTTTCAAGAATAATACCCAAGTGAATCTTGAATAATCATCCACAATAACAAAACATAATACTTTCCACCAAGGCTTTGAGTTCTTGATGGTCCAAATAAATCCAAATGAATTAATTGTAGAGGTTTATTTGTTGAATTAAATTTCTTTTGTTTAAAAGAAGTTCTCACTTGTTTTCCAAATTGACAAGCATCACAAATCTTGTTATTTTCAAATTTTATTCTTGGAAAACCATCAACTAAATCATTTTTAGAAATTTTTTGAAATTGTGTCCATGCTAGCATGACCTAACCTTCTATGCCATAACCAAGCATCATGATTAACAATGAAACAATTTTCTACATGATCATTAACATCAATATCAATTGTATAAATATTACCACATCTATTACCACAAATAATGTCTTATTGTTACTAACATCCTTAATACACATCTATTAGGCTCAAAAGCAACAAAATATCCCTTATCACACAATTGACTAATGCTAATCAAATCATGTTTCAAACCATGAACAAGCAAAACATCTTTAATAATAGGTGAAGAAGGGTTACCAATATCACCATGTCCGATTACCCTTCCTTTGGCATTATCACCGAAGGTCACATATCCTCCTTTCTTCATGATTATTCTTGAGAACTTGGAGGCATCTCCGGTCATATGCCTTGAGCATCCACTATCTAAGTACCACTTGTGTTTGCCACTTTGTCTCTACAATCAACATTCAAGGAGTAACTTTTTGGTACCCAAAAGTTCTTGGGTCCTTGGGGGTTAGTTATGATACTTTTTGGAATCCATATTTGTTTCAAATTAGGATTTCTCTTAATATAGCAAGAATATACTTTGTGTCCTTTTCTCCCACAATAAGTACATGAATGATTAGGATTATTCCAAAAAGATGCATGAGCAAAATAATTTTTAAAATACTTTTGATTTTTATGAGTTTTATATCCTAAACCTCTTTTATCAAAAACGCACCTTTGGTTTTGTAACATAGAATTCAAATTTTTGTGCTTTTTGTAAAACTATCAACAATATTTCTTAAGTCATTATTTTCCTTTTTCAAAATAACATTTTCTTTCTCCAATTTATCAAAATCCTTTTGTTGTACAATGTCATTTTCAGTTTTTAATAAATGTATTTGACTTTCCAAACTTTCAAAATCTTTTTGCTTTAAAATTTCATTTTCATTTTCTAAAGCTTCATTTATTTCCACCAACTCTTCTAAATGAGATAACATGATTTTTGACTTCTTTTTGAATGCATTGATTTTTGAATTTTGTTTATCAACTTGTACATGTAAATTTTGGAATGCTTCAAATAATTCATCATATGAAAACTTAGGATCATAGTTTAGAATACTTACCTCATCTTCACTTAAAGCCATGAAGCACATGTTTGCCACTTCGCAATCTTCTTCTTCGGTGGAGCTAGCCTCACTATCATCCCAATTTGTGGCTTTCATTGATTTGGATTTCTTGTTTTGACTCTTGAAGTAAGGACAATCCATTCTAGAAATCTTCTTGAATCCTTGGTTTCTTCTAATCATCCTTTTTAGATTTCTTGTGATGAATGCAAGATCTTCATCATCTCCTTCGTCATCGGAGTCATCTTTTTCTTTCGTTGAAGATTTGAAAGCGATATTTTTCTTTTTCTTGAAATCTTCTTCATTCTCCTCCAAGGTGATTTCATGAGTCATGAGAGAACCCATAAGTTCTTCTAATGGTAGTTTGGTGAGGTCCTTTGCTTCTTGAATTGCTGTCACCTTTGGCTCCCAAGATTTTGGTAGACACCTAAGAATCTTTCTCACCATTTCAACATTAGAATAAGATTTACCAAGAGATTTCAAACTATTAATAATATCCGTAAATCTAGTAAACATTTCAAAAATTGATTCATCTTGTTTCATTTTAAAAAGCTCATAACTATGAACTAGCATACTAATTTTAGATTCTTTAACTTGATTAGTTCCTTCATGAGTTACTTCAAGTGTATGCCATATTTCTTGAGCCGTAGAACAAGTAGATATTCTATTAAACTCATTTCTATCTAAAGCACAATATAACACATTCATAGCTTTAGCATTCAAACTCAATTTCTTTTTATCATTTTCACTAAACTCTTTAGGTTCTTTAAGCATGCATTCCCCATTTTCAATTTTGGTAGGAACAAAATGTCCTTCCAAAACAATAGACCACAAATCATAATTAAAAGATTTCAAGAAAATACTCATTCTAGTTTTCCAATAATAGTAATCACTTCCATTAAAAAAATGAGGTCTAGAGATAGAAAGTCCCTCAACATATGAAGTTGAATTAAAAGTTGCCATAACTCAAAATCGGTTAAGATTTTAAAAAAAATGAGCAACCTTGCTCTGATACCACTTGTTGACCCAGGTATGGCAACCCAAGAGGGGGGGTGAATTGGGTTTTTATTTATCAAAACGGATTTAGAAAACTTTTCTTGGAAGATCAAAATTATTTAAGTCTTTCTTTGAGAACAAAGGTGAAGAAGATGAAATTAGAAGTTATCAAATATGTAATCAAGAGAATAATAATAATGAACAATCACAAGTCCAAGTAAATGTAAAGAGGAAAGGGATAGAGCTGTCTCTTATACACATCTAGATGTGTATAAGAGACAGAACCTTGCCTACGTCCACGGGCTCCTAGCTCCACGAGCTAAGCTTTCCACTAAGTTGTAGAAATCTTTACAACTTGCTTGATGAACCACCTCACCAAGACTTTTTCTTCCAACTCTTGATAACACCACACCAAGAGTTCTTCTTGATGAACAACCTCACCAAGGCAACTTCCTTCAACTCTTGATAACACCACACCAAGAGTTCTTCTTGATGAACAACCTCACCAAGGAAACTTCCTCCAACTCTTGATAACACCACACCAAGAGTTCTTCTTGATGAACAACCTCACCAAGGCAACTTTCTTTAACTCTTGATAACACACAACAAGAGTTCTCTCAAGGATAAATATTATCCTTTACAATAATATCTCACTCTCACCACAATACAAGAACAAAGATAATTTTTACAACAAAAGTATAACTCTCTTCAAAGAGTAGATAAATAATATAAAAGCTCTCTAGACTTGATATTTCTCTTGCTTTTTGCTTGATAAAATTCTTCTCTTGCACTTCTGAATGCATGGGAGAAGGGCTCCTTTTATAGGCAAATAGGATGAACTTAATCAAGTGAAGACACCAACTCCAAATTTTCTGCCCACCATAAAAACCGTAATCTTGTCTTCCATTTTTGTCAATGTTCCGTTTGAAATTTGAAAATATGCAAAACATAAAAGATTTGCACATTTGAATAAGCTTTCCAACGCATTAATAATCAAGTCATTTGGATATCTGTAACTCAAGATATGGCCAAAACACCATTCGGTGCTCATGTGACTTGATTTTTCTTTCTTGTGTCAGTCCACCAAATTGAATGATAATTCTGTCAGCCTTCCGTTTGAAATTTGAATTTCTTCAAAACATTAAAGATCTGCATATTTTAATGCTCTTTCCAAAACATTAAGAATCAAAGCATTTGGATATCTCTATCTTAAGATATGGCCAAAACACCATTCGGTGCTCATGTGAGTTGATTTTTCTTCTTTGTGTCAGTCCACTGAATTGCATATCAATTATGTCGGCCTTCTGTTTGAAATTTGAATTTTTTCAAAACATATGAAATGTTCTTAATTAAGTCATCTTTCCAATGCGATAAGAATCAAGTCATTTTTGATTTTTCTAGCTCAAGATATGTCCAAAGGAGTATTCGGTGCTCATGTCAGCTGCTTCCATTTGTCTTCCAACTTGCATGATGATTTGGACAATCTTGCACTTGAAATTTGAATTTCATTAAAACATATGAAATGTTATAAATTGAGTAAGCTTTCCAAAAGCTCAAGAATCACATCATTTAGATATTTGTAGAGATATATATGACCAATTGATTGAACATTGCTCATGTGTCACATTCCTTGAGTCAATCCTTGTTCTTAAACTTTGGTGTCTTTAACATGTAGTCTTCTCCTTAGCTTCAACACTTCATTTTAATAAGCCTCTTCTTGATTTTAAAATTATTTCAATGATCTTACTCTTGCACATAAATAAATATGTTAGTAAATCTCAATTAATCAATGTGTATTGTTATCATCAAAATTATCATGTAACCTTAGGGCTAACATCTTTTGTTTTGAGGAAACCAAAAAAAACAATTTTAGACAATTGCAAGAAGGTAGACCTAAACTTACATTCGTCATCATTTTTGTGGGAACTTTGAGCTTACAAATTTCCACAAAAAATTATATTATTCGTTATATTTTCTAGAATTTATTTTTTTAAAATTTTTTCCAATAGTATTTGACACATCAAGTTGTATAGGGCTTATTGTATGAATGTGTAATATGTACTCTTTAAAGAAATTTGTTAATAAGAATGTCTTTTATAACTTTTGAAAATGTAAAAAATGGAATTAATAATTTTTTAACCTTGTTTTCTACCTTACATTTAAGGTTATGACAAAAAAGAATACAAAAATATTCAGGAAAAATATTATAAATAACCTTAAAGTGAGGTCTAATATTAGACATAATCCTCACATTTTATATAATATTAATCATAACCCTGTTAAGACCAAATTCTGCTAAACTACTCTCTTGACACATAAAAAATAAATATAATAACTATTATACCCTTCAACCATACTATTATCCATTATTCAAATATTTTATAATTGACTTAGCGTTTAAATTAATGAGTTATTAATTTTCACCGGCAGCCTCATACTAAAAGACAACAAATATAAACTTTCTATATTAAAAAATTATAAAACTCTATAAAAAGGATAAATAATAAAAGTCGAATTAAAAATAATGAAGTTAAATATAAACAAAAGAGGATGATTTAAAATAATAAATAAAATAATTGGATAAAAATATAATATTTTAATGCTAAAATATTAAATGTGAACTTAATTAAACTAACTAAAATAAGACTAAAAACTAAAGAACCTTTGTTATAAATAAAATAAACAAAATATAAATATAATAACCCCCAAAAAGTCCAAAACCCTAAAACAAAATGATTTTAAATTAATTTCAAAATTAATATAATTACCAATCAACCTTACTCATAAAAAAGTAGTATGACTTGAAAGTATAGTTGATAGTTGATAGTTGATATATTTATTTTATGTATTTTATTATTTATTTTTTAACTAAAGTTTTATAAGAATATTTTATTTAAAAAATGAATATGTTACTACCTAAACAAATAACTTAATTTACTTTTTAACCTTTTGGATGTTAAATTTAACTAAAATTAGTTAACGATAGAGTTATAAATAATATTACACAAAATATAAGGATTCTATATGATAGTACTGTTGACCCAGGTATGGCAACCCAAGAGGGGGGGTGAATTGGGTTTTTATTTATAAAAACGGATTTAGAAAACTTTTCTTGAAAGATCAAAATTATTTAACTCTTTCTTTGAGAATAAAGGTGAATAAGATAAAAATAGAATGCAATCAAGAGAATGGAAATAAAGAACAATCACAAGTGCAAGTTAATGTAAAGAGATAGGGATAGAGAGAGTGCAAACTCAATTTACGTGGTTCGGCAAACCTTGCCTACGTCCACGGGCTCATAGCTCCACGAGCTAGACTTTCCACTAAGTTGTAGAAATCTTTACAACTTGCTTGATGAACAACCTCACCAAGACTTTTTTCTTCAACCCTTGATTACACCACACCAAGAGTTCTTCTTGATGAACAACCTCACCAAGGCAACTTCCTTCAAGTCTTGATAACACCACACCAAGAGTTCTTCTTGATGAACAACCTCACCAAGGCAACTTCCTTCAACCCTTGATAACACCACACCAAGAGTTCTTCTTGATGAACAACCTCACCAAGGCAACTTCTTCAACTCTTGATAACACACAACAAGAGTTCTCTCAAGGATAACTATTATCCTTTACAATAATATCTCACTCTCACCACAATACAAGAACAAGGAAAATTTTTACAACAAAGGTATAACTCTCTTCAAAGAGTAGATAAAGAATATAAAAGCTCTCTAGATTTGATATTTCTCTTGTTTTTGCTTGATAGATGCTTCTCTTGCTCTTCTTGAATGCATGGGAGAAGGGCTCCTTTTATAGGCAAATGGGATGAACTTAATCAAGTGAAGACACTATCTCCAAATTTTCTGCCCATCATAAAAACCGTAATCTTGTCTGCCATTTTTGTCAATGTTCCATTTGAAATTTGAAAATCTGCAAAACATAAAAGATTTGCATGTTTTCCGACTAGATTTGATCACAACTAACAACTCTTACTCTCAGAATGACAAAGGAATAAGCTTTCCAACGTATCAAGAATCAAGTCATTTGGATATCTGTAGCTCAAGATATGGCTAAAATACCATTCGGTGCTCATGTGACTTGATTTTTCTTTCTTGTGTCAGTCCACCAAATTGAATGATAATTCTGTCAGCTTTTCGTTTGAAATTTGAATTTCTTCAAACATAAAAGATCTGCATATTTGAATAAGCTTTCCAAAACATTAAGAATCAAAGTATTTGGATATCTCTATCTTAAGATATGGCCAAAAAACCATTCGGTGCTCATGTGAGTTGATTTTTCTTCTTTGTGTCAGTCCACCGAATTGCATGTCAATTATGTCGGCCTTCTGTTTGAAATTTGAATTTTTTCAAAACATATGAAATGTTCTTCATTAAGTCATCTTTCCAATGCCACAAGAATCAAGTCATTTTGATTTTTCTAGCTCAAGATATGTCCAAAGGAGTATTCGGTGCTCATGTCAGCTGCTTCCATTTGTCTTTCAACTTGCATGATGATTTGGACAACCTTGCACTTGAAATTTGAATTTCATTAAAACATATGAAATGTTATAAATTGAGTAAGCTTTCCAAAGGCTCAAGAATCACATCATTTGGATATTTTGTAGAGATATATATGACCAATTGATTTAACATTACTCATGTGTCACATTCCTTGAGTCAATCCTTGTTCTTAAACTTTGGTGCCTTTAACATGTAGTCTTCTCCTTAGCTTCAACACTTCATTTTAATAAGCCTCTTCTTGATTTTAAAATTATTTCAATGATCTTACTCTTGCACATAAATAAACATGTTAGTAAATCTCAATTAATCAATGTGTATTGTTATCATCAAAATTATCATGTAACCTTAGGGCTAACATCTTTTGTTTTGAGGAAACCAAAAAAAACAATTTTAGACAATTGCAAGAAGGTAGACCTAAACTTACATTCGTCATCATTTTTGTGGGAACTTTGAGCTTACAAATTTCCACAAAAAATTATATTATTCGTTATATTTTCTAGAATTTATTTTTTTAAAATTTTTTCCAATAGTATTTGACACATCAAGTTGTATAGGGCTTATTGTATGAATGTGTAATATGTACTCTTTAAAGAAATTTGTTAATAAGAATGTCTTTTATAACTTTTGAAAATGTAAAAAATGGAATTAATAATTTTTTAACCTTGTTTTCTACCTTACATTTAAGGTTATGACAAAAAAGAATACAAAAATATTCAGGAAAAATATTATAAATAACCTTAAAGTGAGGTCTAATATTAGACATAATCCTCACATTTTATATAATATTAATCATAACCCTGTTAAGACCAAATTCTGCTAAACTACTCTCTTGACACATAAAAAATAAATATAATAACTATTATACCCTTCAACCATACTATTATCCATTATTCAAATATTTTATAATTGACTTAGCGTTTAAATTAATGAGTTATTAATTTTCACCGGCAGCCTCATACTAAAAGACAACAAATATAAACTTTCTATATTAAAAAATTATAAAACTCTATAAAAAGGATAAATAATAAAAGTCGAATTAAAAATAATGAAGTTAAATATAAACAAAAGAGGATGATTTAAAATAATAAATAAAATAATTGGATAAAAATATAATATTTTAATGCTAAAATATTAAATGTGAACTTAATTAAACTAACTAAAATAAGACTAAAAACTAAAGAACCTTTGTTATAAATAAAATAAACAAAATATAAATATAATAACCCCCAAAAAGTCCAAAACCCTAAAACAAAATGATTTTAAATTAATTTCAAAATTAATATAATTACCAATCAACCTTACTCATAAAAAAGTAGTATGACTTGAAAGTATAGTTGATAGTTGATAGTTGATATATTTATTTTATGTATTTTATTATTTATTTTTTAACTAAAGTTTTATAAGAATATTTTATTTAAAAAATGAATATGTTACTACCTAAACAAATAACTTAATTTACTTTTTAACCTTTTGGATGTTAAATTTAACTAAAATTAGTTAACGATAGAGTTATAAATAATATTACACAAAATATAAGGATTCTATATGACAGTACTGTTGACCCAGGCATGACAACCCAAGAGGGGGGGTGAATTGGGTTTTTATTTATAAAAACGAATTTAGAAAACTTTTCTTGAAAGATCAAAATTATTTAACTGTTTCTTTGAGAATAAAGGTGAATAAAATGAAAATAGAATGCAATCAAGAGAATGGAAATAAAGAACAATCACAAGTGCAAGTTAATGTAAAGAGATAGGGATAGAGAGAGTGCAAACTCAATTTACGTGGTTCGGCAAACCTTGCCTACGTCCACGGGCTCATAGCTCCACGAGCTAGACTTTCCACTAAGTTGTAGAAATCTTTACAACTTGCTTGATGAACAACCTCACCAAGACTTTTTCATTCAACTCTTGATAACACCACACCAAGAGTTCTTCTTGATGAACAACCTCACCAAGGCAACTTCCTTCAACTCTTGATAACACCACACCAAGAGTTCTTCTTGATGAACAACCTCACCAAGGCAACTTCCTTCAACCCTTGATAACACCACACCAAGAGTTCTTCTTGATGAACAACCTCACCAAGTCAACTTCCTTCAACTCTTGATAACACACAACAAGAGTTCTCTCAAGGATAACTATTATCCTTTACAATAATATCTCACTCTCACCACAATACAAGAACAAAGATAATTTTTACAACAAAAGTATAACTCTCTTCAAAGAGTAGATAAAGAATATAAAAGCTCTCTAGATTTGATATTTCTCTTATTTTTTTGCTTGATAAAATGCTTCTTTTCACTTCTTATTGTTCTGAATGCATGGGAGAAGGGCTCCTTTTATAGGCAAATGGGATGAACTTAATCAAGTGAAGACACTATCTCCAAATTTTCTGCCCATCATAAAAACCGTAATCTTGTCTGCCATTTTTGTCAATGTTCCATTTGAAATTTGAAAATCTGCAAAACATAAAAGATTTGCATGTTTTCCGACTAGATTTGATCACAACTAACAGCTCTTACTCTCAGAATGACAAAGGAATAAGCTTTCCAACGTATCAAGAATCAAGTCATTTGGATATCTGTAGCTCAAGATATGGCTAAAATACCATTCGGTGCTCATGTGACTTGATTTTTCTTTCTTGTGTCAGTCCACCAAATTGAATGATAATTCTGTCAGCCTTCCGTTTAAAATTTGAATTTCTTCAAAACATAAAAGATCTTAATTTGAATAAGCTTTCCAAAACATTAAGAATCAAAGCATTTGGATATCTCTATCTTACGATATGGCCAAAACACCATTCGGTGCTCATGTGAGTTGATTTTTCTTCTTTGTGTCAGTCCACCGAATTGCATGTCAATTATGTCGGCCTTCTGTTTGAAATTTGAATTTTTTCAAAACATATGAAATGTTCCTCATTAAGTCATCTTTCCAATGCCGCAAGAATCAAGTCATTTTAATTTTTCTAGCTCAAGATATGTCCAAAGGAGTATTCGGTGCTCATGTCAGCTGCTTCCATTTGTCTTTCAACTTGCATGATGATTTGGACAACCTTGCACTTGAAATTTGAATTTCATTAAAACATATGAAATGTTATAAATTGAGTAATCTTTTCAAAGGCTCAAGAATCACATCATTTGGATATTTGTAGAGATATATATGACCAATTGATTTAACATTACTCATGTGTCTCATTCCTTGAGTCAATCCTTGTTCTTAAACTTTGGTGCCTTTAACATGTAGCCTTCTCCTTAGCTTCAACACTTCATTTTAATAAGCCTCTTCTTGATTTTAAAATTATTTCAATAATCTTACTCTTGCACATAAATAAACATGTTAATAAATCTCAATTAATCAATGTGTATTGTTATCATCAAAATTATCATGTAACCTTAGGGTTAACAAGCACACCTCAATTCAACGTTATTTGTAATATTTTCTCATATAGTTTATCGAAATTTTAGTTTATTAGACTTAACGAAGATAAAAGAGGAGATTGTTTACTGATTTCGTTGAAGTATGAAACTGTATATTCTTCGCTGTCATTGACTAATGATTACTAAGTTATTTCTTTAAAGCATTGAACTTAGACTTCCGTTTGGCCTTTGAGGATATTATTCCTACTATTCTAAATGGATCATGATTACGCAAAGAGAGCATGTTGTGGTATCGAATCAATGATATTAATTATTAACAGTTTCAGAATAATTAGATTAATTATTTTAATTTTAATTAATTCTAACTTTTGTGGATAAAAAGTTCTATTTATACGCACATATATTGGTTTCGAGTTTCTAAGTTTTGATATTATAATGTACTTTCCAACTAAAATAGTTTCACAATATCCATGACCAAATTCAAGACTACTCCAACAATCAGGCGGTTGTAAAGGCATATATAAACACTGTAAAAGATTACAAAAAACAAAAGTTATTATAGATATTATTGAATTTTTTTATAAAAATAATCATCCACATAATAATTGTGAACACATATAAACAGATCATGTTACGGTATATCGAGTGCATTGATGTATTTGGTTGTATAAAATTTATAGACACATATATAAAAATTATAAATAAATATATAAAAATTATAAACAAATAAAAAAATTGTAATAAATATAAAAATTGTAAATTGATGTATAAGAATTATAAATATATACATATATATAAATTGTAAACGAATAAAAAAATTATAATAAATATAAAAATTATAAATAAATATATAAAATTATAAATGTCAGTTACAAGTTAATTTTTTTATAATTTTAATATACTAATTTACTAAACATTTTTTCTTTATGAATTTTTAAATATCATTTACAAATTTTTATGCAGCCGGGTGCATACCATGCACGCGGTGTGTTTTTAATAGTTTACTTTCCTCTATAAATGTGTCTTGTATACGTGCTCGCAATCTTATATATTCGTACGACTTTTTATAAAACCGATATAAAAGTGGATTCATAGGATGCACCATAGTATGAACAACATGTTTGTTATATCTATAATCTATTTTATTTTGACCTTTTCTTCCATTTACGCAGAGTTGGCGCATTGAAATGAGCAGAAGAGTCAAGCGCGCAGAGGACAGAGCCACAGTGCTTGTTATTCATTATACAATATAATTTGCAAAGCTTTGTGCTTGTTAATGTAATAATATAATCAACTGTAATAAAGTCTTTGAGGGAATAGAATTCAAGAAAGGCGTTGGATTTGCGAGAGATCACCTCTTAATTTGCTTCTAGCCTTACTAGGTCAAATATCAAACTCATGAACCCTCCTACTTTATTCGTTTCTGATGATATGATTCTGAAAATAAATTTCACTTCTATATGCGCGGCTGTTATACATCGTGAACACTTTATGTAGCTGCACAAATTCTTTCCCAAGCATCACTCTATATGCATAGAATTTTTAGTTAAGTATATTTTTGTACAAGTATCTTCAGCTGACACGTAAACCGTGCAGCATACCTTCCGTCTTAATTATTAAATTCCATCGTATATCTCATAATTATAAATGACCATTGTAAAAATAAGTAGAGAGCTTTTATATATATGTAGTTTAATTAATCTAAATTTTTTGTGGGCAATGTTTTGTTGCAGTACTAAAACGTAGTGCTATTACATATCTCTAATTGATTACTCAACAGTCAAAACTCAACACTTCTGAAGTGTTGTACAAAGAATTAAGATAGATAAGGCGAGAGTGAGTTTCAGTTTAGATCCTTGATCACATAATCCTACTAGAAGAGCTGTGGCTAATGTTGTTACTATTATACCCCGCAAAAAAGCAAAAGCATACAATTCAAAGGATTAATTTCTTTATCACTAATGCATTTTCCCTAATATTAAAGCTAGCTAGTTTAATATACAGGAATCAAATTTGTTGACCATCAAGTTATGTATCTCATAACTAACGATTAATCAATATTAATTCATAGTTTCTGATATGTGAATATGTAATTTTATGATGTTCTCTTTCTGTGAAATCTCAATTTGTCCGCTTATAAGGATAATGTACAAGGGAAATAAGCATAAATCCATATGCTTTTAAAAGAAGAATCTTGGAACAACTTTCCAGAATTAAGGCACTAACAAAGTGTTTTATTTTTATTTTTTTAATCTTTAAAAAAAATTCGAAGCAAATTATATATTCTTTCTGATAACCTTTTGTAGCATTAATTTTTTGCTTAGTTTAAATAAACCCAAGAAAACCTTAGCTAGCTTAGTGCAGATGCGATTGTGAAGAAACAGTACTACCGCTCCTGAAGCCATGGCTACTCGCGGTATGCGTGGGCAGCAAGATTTTGGCGCAGGAACAATCGATGAACCAAAGCCAAGTTGCTTAAATTGTTTTGGTCTGTTTGCTAAGAGAAGTTCTTCCAGGGCCAGGGTTCAAGATGGGAATGGATCACGTCCGAGAAATACAGAACAGATAAGTACCAGCAGGCTCCGTGGAGGTGAACAAACAAATGGTTTTGCCAAGCAAGTGAATGATAAGCGCACTGAACCAGCACAGGCCGCACCTCATGAAAATAATTCTAGCAGCAGCCATACACCAGCTGGGCATTCGATGCAAGGCAAGCAAAAGTTCATCAATGGAATCCCTGAAGACAAGAATCTGCAGCAATCACACAGCCTTATCGGACCGTCAGAAGATATCAGACAACGAGACAACAAGAAAAATGGCAAGTCTGTGGATCAGCAACCAGGCCAACTTTTGAGCAACAAGGAAAAGAAGGATGTTAATAACAAGAGCAGCGTTCCACAGATTGTTTCTAGGCAAGAAAGCTTCAATAGAGATGATAAATATAAAGAAACCAACGCCCCTTCAAAAAGCAGCGCTGAGAATGATAAGGTTTTCAGGCAACCATGCTGCTCAAACAAAGAAGATTACAAGTACACAAACAACACCGACCCTCCAAAGACAACAGCGGGAAGCGCAGCCCAGAATGTTGTTAGGCAATCTAGCTTCAAAAAAGATGATAAACACACAGACACTGCCCCTCTCAGCATGGAGAAAAAGTTTGTCAAGCAAATGAGTTTCAATAGAGATGATAAATATTCTGTAAAGGGTAGGATTAACGGTGGTTAGAAGTTGGTTACTAGCAATTAGAGATGATATACCCCAAGGGGCAACCTAGGTGGTATTAGGCCTATCGGGTTCTGGCCTTGGGGTGCGTCATAGGTATAAAAAAAAGTGTATGTATTATTTAAATATTTAAATATATACTTGTGTTTAGAGAAAACTTGTTAAGGATGATGAAGGTGTAGGTTTTGTGAGAGTATATGTTTTATCTTTCTGTAAACTTCTTGTTTTAGGCGAAAAATAAGTTAGCTTTTTAGAGTGAACTCTGAGAAGCAGGAAAAGGCTTGCAATGGGTAAGGTAGCTAGTTAGAGAGTGATGAAGCCAGCATATGCCCTCGAGGGGTAGTTGTCCCCAATTCTTTTATATATTTTTCTAATTAATTATAATCCATACTTATATCTACACACGCACACTTTTTTTTATAATTTTTTTTCTTCACAAAATTTTGTATGACACTCTCCCATTATCATTATTCATTAATGTTTGTCTCTCATTTATTTTTACATTTTACATATAAGCTACTTTTGAATATATTAATATGAAGTTTAGGATTTTTAATTAAATATATTATTGATTATTCTATTTTATCATTTTTTAAGATTTTAATTCAAAATTGATGTTATAGATATAATTTCAAAATAATATTAGTATATAAAACTAAGTTTTCTTTAATTTTCGTAGCTATATATTATTGGAGTTAAATTGTCTTCAGTTAGTTTTGGCTAACAAATCCTAGTTGAATTCGGTGTCAGACCTGGGCACCCGTGCTCCTGCATAACCTGGTAGAGATGTTATGCACATGTGCAAGGTGAGTTGCGCCGTTGCGCAACGATGGGAAGAGACGTTTTGTCTTTAGGCAGAGACCTTGCGCTCCTGCATGAGGCACATTGTGCCACTGTGCAAATGGCGATTACTGTTCACAACCAGGACACTATTTAAGGCTTTTTTTTTTCTATTTGAGATAGGACTTTTGAATATTCTCTTGTAGGGTTTCTAGGGAAACATGAAGAGCTAAGAAAAAGTGTTGTTCTTTATGAGAGAGAGTATTGTAATACCTTGTAATTCATTTTTTATCATAGTGAAATTCTTCTACAGCCTTCCCAGTAGATGAAGGTGTTGAGTTTGTGGCTCATATGCTAGTGGGAGGAATCCCACATTGATTAAGAAAATATGGGTCTCATGTGGGCTTATAAAAGAAGTCACATGGGAGAAGTTTAATTGTCCCATAAGAAATTCTCCTCCACCCCCTTTATTTGTAAGGTCTCACATATAAGACCTCATAGTTTAAGGGTCTATCATTAAGAACCTTAAAGTTTATAATATTTGTGTTTTCCCCATTTGATTTTGGGTATTTGTAGTATTGTCCAATTGTTTAAGTAATTACAATTTGGCCCAACTATTCAAAAAATTACAGTTTGGTCCAATAGTTGTGGTATTTGTATTGTGGCCCAAAAGTTTGTAGTTCTCTTTGAAGATAGTGGAAGGTTTCTTCAGCGGCGCCCGAAGACGTAGGTATTTATATCGAACCTCGTTAAATCTTGGTGTTTTTTTTTTCTATTTTGCATTATGGTTGATTGGTTGCCTCTTTAGTTGCTATTATATTCAATTATCTGGCATAATTTGTGGTTGTGTATTTGGTTGTTCTGTTGCTTTCGCTTCCGTTTTTTGCATAACAATTGGTATCAGAGCCTAAGGTTTTGGGTAGTGAGTGGCTATTTCATTAAAACACTTACTACTATTCTGGGCTGTTGAGTTTGGATTGCTAGTTATTGAATATAATAATTTGTTTGGAGCTTGGTTATTGGTGATTTGTGTATCAAGCTTATTTGTGAGAGGTAATAATGGCATCATCGTCAACTGTACCTGAGAAGACAATGACTGTGACAAATGCAAAAATAGATGTTGAAAAATTTGATAGCCGAAATAATTTCGGCTTATGGCAGAGTGAGGTGTTGGATGGATTGTATCAGCAAGATTTGGATATTGTTCTGGAAGAAACAAAACCAGAAGATATCAGTGCAAGAGATTGAGATAAGCTGAATATAAAAGCTTGTGGGTTGATTCGCTCTTGCTTGTGTAGAGAACAAAAGTATCCGTTCACAAAAGAGACATCTGCAAGCAAACTGTGGAAGGCGCTGGAAAACAAATATATGAAGAAAAGCAATGAGAATCGGCTGTATCTATTGAAGAGACTGTTCCGTCTCCAGTTTAAACTAGGTACGAGCATCAGTTCTCATATTGATGAGTTTAATAAGTTAATTGCTGATTTGTTAAACTTAGATGAAACCTTCAAAGATGAAATTAAGGCTATGTTATTGATTGGCTCACTTCCGGATGAATTAGACCATTTGTGCATTACTCTTATCCATGGAAAAGATAAACTGTCTTTTGAAGAAGTTTGTTATGCTTTGTTGAATTATGAAATTCGTAAGAAAGACCACAGGGAACATAGGGATGAGTCAGTAGATGCATTGACAGTGAGAGGACGTAGTCAAAGTAGGAAACCAGGAAAAAGGGGAAAATCTTGGTCAAGGGGTAGATTAGGAAAAGATGAGTGTGCCTTTTGTCATGAGAAAGGGCATTGGAAGAAAGATTGTCCTAAGTTGAAAAAGAAAGATAAGGGCAAGGCTGTTTCTGATGCATGTGTTGTTGAGCGTGAGGATGATAGTGAGTAAGATATATGTCTAGTTGGTCATCCATCCACTTCTAGTTCTGATGAGTGGATTATGGATTTGGGTTGTACTTATCATATGTGTCCACATAGAGAATGGTTCTTTCAGTTTGAAGAGCTTGATGGTGGAGTTGTGTATATGGGCAATGATGATATTTGCCATACTGCTGGGATAGGTTCGATCCGATTGAGGAATCATGATGGACTGACTAGAGTTCTGACAGATGTTCGGTATGTACCGAAGTTGAAGAAGAATCTCATCTCTTTGGGAGCCTTAGAATCTAAAGGCTGTGGGATATCTATTCGAGATGGTATTCTGAGGGTCACTTCAGGCGTTCTTGTGGTATTGAAAGGCACTAGGAGGAACAACTTGTATTACTATAATGGTAGTACGGTTATTGGATCAGCGGCTATGATTTCTGATAATGATGTATATTCAGAGATCACGAGACTATGGCATATGCGATTGGGATATGCAAGTGAGAAAGCCTTATTCAATTTGGTGAAACGAGGCTTATTGAAAGGTGCAAAGACCTACAAGCTGGATTTTTATGAGCATTGTGTTCTGGGAAAACAGAAGGAGTGAAATTTGGCATACTATTCATAATACCAAGGGTATTCTTGATTATGTTCACTCAGATGTGTGGGGACCTACTAAAACCGCATCGATGGGAGGTAGGCACTACTTTGTTACTTTTGTTGATGATTTTTCCAGAAGAACTTGGGTTAACTGTTTGAAATCAAAAGATGATGTACTTAGTGCTTTCTTTAAATGGAAAAAGATGATTGAGACACAAACTGACAAGAAAATCAAGCACCACAGAACAGACAATGGTGGTGAGTATTGTAGTGATAAGTTTTTGAAATTGTGTCGAGATGAAGGTATTGTACGTCATTTTACTGTTAGAGGTACACCGCAGCAGAATGGGGTGGTAGAACGCAAGAACTGGACATTACTGAAAAAAGTTCGGTGTATGTTGTCCAATACTGGGTTGGGCAAGGAATTTTGGGCTGAGGCTGTGACTTATACGTGTCATCTCATTAATCGTCTACCATCAGCTACTATTGGTGATAGAACTCCATTAGAGGTATGGTCTGGACAACCTATTTTTGATTATGATTCTTTACAGGTTTTTGGTTCTCCTACATATTATCATGTGAAAGAATCTAAGCTAGATCCTAGAGCCAAGAAAGCGATTTTCTTGGGATTTGCTTCAGGAGTAAAATGATATCGCCTATGGTGTCCTAGTTCGAGGAAGATTGTATCCAGCCAAGATGTGACATTTGATGAGTCTTCAATGTTGAAGAAATTAGAAAAATAGACAAAGGTGAATGGTACTCCACAGTAGATAGAGCATACTCAGCAGTAGGTGGAGTTTAAAACGATGACATTGAATCCAGTTAAATCTGTTGAGACAGATGTTGATACTCCTATGACAGAGGAAGATTTGGGAGATGATGGAGAGGGTTCTACTCAAGAACCTCAACAGCAACAAGAATCTATTGTAGTTAATAGGCCAAGACGTGAGATTCGCAGACCTGCTCGATTTGCTGATATCGTGGCCTATACACTTCCAATTATAGATGGTGATGCTCCTTCCACTTATAGAGAGGCAGCCAGATGTTCTGAAGTTGATCAGTGGAAGACAGCTATGAGCGAAGAGATGCAGTCTCTTCAGAAGAATGAAACTTGGGAGCTAGCTCAACTACCGAAGGGTAAAAAGGTAATTGGGTGCAAATGGGTATATGCAAAGAAAGATGGATTTTCTAACAAGAATGACGTCTTCTACAAGGCAAGGTTGGTAGCTAAAGGCTACGCTCAAAGGGAAGGAATTGACTACAATGAGGTATTTTCTCCAATTGTGAAACATTCTTCCATTAGAATTTTGTTGGCCTTAGTAGCTCAGATGAATATGGAACTAGTTCAACTTGATGTAAAAACTGCATTTTTACATGGTGACTTTGAAGAGGAAATCTATATGACTTAGCCAGAGGGATTCAAAGTTGTTGATAAGGAAAATTTGGTGTGTAAACTGAAAAGATCACTTTATGATTTGAAGCAATCTCTCAGAACGTGGTACAAGCGATTTGATCGATTTATGATGGGTTAAAGGTACACAAGAAGCAAATTTGATAATTGTGTGTATTTTCGGAGGCTACGTGATGGTTCTTTCATTTATCTACTCTTGTATGTTGATGATATGTTGATAGCTTCGATGAATGTCGAAGAAATTGCAAAGTTGAAGACTCAGTTGAATCAAGAGTTTGAGATGAAAGATTTGGATGAAGCTAAGAAGATACTAGGTATGGAGATTAGCAGAGATAGAGGGAGAAGCAAGATTAGTTTGACTCAGAAGTAGTATTTGATGAAGGTATTACAACGTTTTGGCATTACAGAGCAGTCAAAACCTGTAAGTACCCCACTTACTCCTCATATGAAACTTAGTGCATCTTTATCTCCTAGTACAGATGAGGAACGAGAGTATATGTCTTGAGTTCCATATGCTAATGCAGTTGGTAGCCTGATGTATGCTATGGTGTGTACAAGACCCGACATTTCACATGCAGTTGGAGTTGTGAGTAGGTATATGCATGATCCTGGTAAAGGACATTGGCAAGTAGTGAAATGGATTCTACGGTATTTGTTGAAAATCGTGGATGTTGGCTTAGTCTTTGAGAGGGATGATACATGTGGTCAGTATGCTATTGGTTATGTTGATTCAGATTATGCTGGTGATTTGGATAAACGTCAGTCGACAACCGTTATGTGTTTACTCTTGCAAGAGCACCAGTGAGTTGGAAGTCTACTTTACAGTCTATAGTGGCTTTGTCTACTACAGAGGCCAAGTATATGGCAATGATAGAGGCTGTGAAGGAAGCTATTTGGTTACAGGGATTGCTAGATGAATTGGGAATTGGGCAGAAGAAGATTAGTCTTTATTCTGATAGTCAGAGTGCTATCCACTTAGCGAAGAATCCAGTGTTCCATGTTCGTACGAAGCATATTGATGTTCGGTATCATTTTGTGCGGGAGATTATTGATGAAGGGAGAATCTTACTTCAGAAGATTGAGACTGCCCAGAATCCTGCAGATATGTTGACTAAGGTTGTGACAGCGATCAAGTTCAGTCATTGTTTGGACTTGATCAACATTGTACGAGTTTGACTGCGCCATTGGGCGCATTTGGAGGCGTTGCAGTTGTGATAAAGAATGTGGGAAAAAGAAGAAATTTGTGGTGGGTCGGCATATTCGCCAAGGTGGAGATTTGTTGAGTTTTGGCTCATATGCTAGTGGGAGGAATCCTACGTTGATTAAGTAAGAAAATATGGGTCTCATGTGGGCTTATAAAAGAAGCCACATGGGAGAAGTTTAATTGTCTCATTGGAAATTCTCCTCCACCCCCTCTATTTGTAAGGTCTCACATATAAGACCTCATAGTTTAAGGGTCTTTCATTAAGGACCTTAAAGTTTGTAATATTTTGTTTTTACCATTTGATTTTGGGTATTTGTAGTATTACCCAATTGTTTGGGTAATTACAGTTTGGCCTAACTATTCGGGTAATTGCAGTTTGACCCAATAGTTGTGGTATTTGTATTGTGGCCTAAAAGTTTGTAATTCTCTTTGAAGATAATGGAAGGTTTCTTCAGCGGCGCCCGAGGACGTAGGTATTTATACCGAACCTCGTTATATCTTGGTGTTTTTTTCTATTTTGTATTATGGTTGATTGGTTGCCTCTTTAGTTGCTATTATATTCAATTATCTGGCATAGTTTGTGGTTGTGCATTTGGTTGTTCTGTTGCTTTTGCTTCCGTTTTTTACATAACAGTAGGTTCTCCTTGAACCAAAACACTTAAATCTTGATGTCATCTCTTGTGTTTATTATTGCTTGTTTGATTCCTCGCCTTGATTGATATCTCTATTGTGCTTTGATATTGCTTGATTCTTGGATGGAATTGGTTGGCAAATATCCTTGGTTTCACAACATCTTCACTTATTATAGTTTAATCTTGCCCTCTCTAACCAAATTTTTTGGCTCTGTCTCTGTTAGAGAGAGATGTACAATGGTTATTTGTCCTGATTTTATCAACATTATAAATCTTGTGTTTTTATGTTTTTATATATTCTTCTATTGCTTGCCGTGTGTGTGTGTTAATGAATTTTATTCACTAATTTATTGAACCTTAAATTTGATTTTTGAAGAGTTTTTGAGTAAAATAATGTGCTATTTTAGTTAGTTGTAGATCCTTTAGAATGGAATTTGATTCCTAATAAAGCACATCGAAACTAGGAGTAAATAAGGCCAAAAGAGGAAGAGCTTCAGACTACTGAATCAGAGACTTGGCACTCCAGTGCAACACAAGTGGCAAAGCAATGCAAGATCCAAAACAACAAAGTTTATGGATCAGAAAGTTGGCCCTCCTATGCCACTATAGCTGTGCTCTTACGCAAGTGCAATTTTGAAAAATTTTAGGATTCCTATTTCACTTCGGAGCTGACTTATTTTTCACATAGAATATAAATAGGCGTATTTTAGGTCTTTCTAGGTATCATAGGCGTCATTAGAGGTGTTTAGGAGGCAAGGAAGCAATCTACAACTCTTGGAGACATAATTAAATTTTCAAGGAATCTTCAAGTTCTCTAAGTCTTTCTTCGTTCTTTGTACTCTATGAATGCTACTCGATTTTCTGTTATTTGTCTTTACATTATAAACTGAATTTCTTTTTCTAGGGTTACGATGTAGCCAAGTTTGATACTCTATTATTTCAATTCAATATATTGATATTTATTCAATTCCTTATTGAGTGAATTTTTCATATGTTTAATGCTTGTGATGGTTTGACCAACTATTGCATGATTTGAGATATAAACTAGACTGAGAAGTTAATTTATATTAGTCCTTGACTAATTCATCATAAACTCACATGAGATAGAAATATAATTGTGATTTGTGCAACCCCATATGATTTCTTTTGCTTAAAGGATAATTATAGGTTGTTAGATGAGACAGGCATATGATTCTTCTTATAGTTATACATTTTTATTGCTTGAAAAAGAATAACAAATACCTTAGAGAAATTGGTTGGTAACCAGATTGATGAACATTAATTAAATTTGGTTGAATAATAGAGTGGATAAGTTAGGTGCACATTAATACCATTGAATTTCTCTCAGCCTAGCTTAAATCTTATCTCTTTGCTTAGTGTTTAAATTTATCCTAGTTATTTAGTTAATTAGTTCTTTTAAAATTTGCTATTTAAATTATTATTCAAATAGCAAATTATTTAGTTAACGATAACTCACTCATCATTATATTACTTGTTCGATTCCGTATACTTATGGATTTTTGCATAACAAGTTTTTGACGTCGTTATCGAGGATTTTTTTATTAATATTAAACTAAATTACTTTATTTTTACTTTGAATTTTATTTTCTATTTACCTAAGTTTTGTTTTACTTTGATATAGGTAGTTGCATGCAAACGTGGAGACAAAGGCATATTGCATTTGGATTCTGAGATAGAACGAACTTATAGAAAGAATAGAAAGGAGAGGTGCAAAAATCTAAACAAACAAGCGTGATGACTGACAATATGGAAGGAAACGGAGAAAGAGCTATAGTTCCCGCTAATCCAAGACTTATGAATTACATTCTCTCTACGGTGATGGAAATTCACCAAGCTATAACGAAGCCGGCCATTCAAGCGAACACATTCGAGATTAAGCAAGCTACCCTACAGATGATTCAATCATCTCCATTTTGTGGACTGCATGATAAAGATCCTAATGCTCATATTGCTAATTTTATTGAAATTTGTGAAACATTCAAGTTTAATGGAGTCTTCGATGATGTTATTAGATTGCGTTTGTTTCCTTTTTCATTAAAAGATAGAGCTAAAAATTGATTGAATTCTTTGCTTGCAGCTTCTGTCTCTACTTGGGAGGAGTTAGCCCAAAAATTCCTGGCCAAATTTTTCCCACCATCGATGACAGCCAAATTAAGAATAGAGATCTCCAACTTTGCAAAATATGATGGAGAATCTCTATACGATGCATGGGAAAGGTTCAAGGAGTTGCTTAGAAAATGTCCTCACCACGATCTAGCCAAATGGATGCAAGTAGAAACATTATATAATGGTTTGGGACACTCAACCAGAACTTTGAGAGACGCAACTTCTGGAGTAGCCTTTATGAAGAAAACACAAGATGAGGCACATGATTTGATTGAAGAGACGACCATCAACAACTATCAATGGAATGGTGAAAGAAATACATCAAAAAGAGCAGTTAGGGTTCACAATTTGGATGAAATTGACTCTTTCAAAGCACAAATGGCTGCACTTTCTAGACAATTACAAAATCACACTATGGCAGCCAATGCTATCCATATTCCAGCAATTATGTGTGAGCACTGTCAAGGCAACCACCCTAGTGAGAGGTGTGAAGAAGGGAATCCATTTGGAGGACAAGCTGAGCAAGCTAGCTATGTTGATTACAACCGTCCTAGGAATAAACCTTAAAGTAACACCTACAACCCAGGTTGGAAAAACTATTCAAATTTCTCTTGAGGTAACCAAAATACAATGAAACCTCATCAACAAGCTTCTCAACAAGAAAAGAAACCATCCTTAGAAGTAGCTTTGACCCAATTGACAACAACCACAACTAGCTTCGTGAAAAGAATAGTCCAGTTCATGGCTGAAACACATAACAACTTTCAAAATCAATCAGCCTAAATTAGAAGCCTAGAAACTCAAGTAAGTCAGCTAGCTGATATTGTTGGTGGAAGACTACAAGGTAATTTACCTAGCACTACTAAAGTAAACCTAAAAGAGTATTGCAAAGTTATTACTTTGAGAAGTGGTAAAGAGTTGGGCGAACCAATAAAAGTTGAGAAGCCAAAGGAAAAGGTAGAGGAAGAACTGGTCAGTATCCCTATGCCAACAATAAAGATTAACGAAGACAAGGTTCAAAACACACCATTGCCTACTGTAGAACCAGTTCTTAAAGTGCTCTTTCCTTAAAGGCTGCAAAAGAGCAAACTTGATAAGCACTTCTCTAAGCTCTTGGAGGTCTTCATGAAACTACACATCAATATCCTTTTTGCAGAGGCCTTGGAACAAATGCCCAGCTATGTAAAATTTATGAAAGACATATTGTCCAAGAAGAGAAAGCTAGAAGACTATGAGACTGTGGCTTTAACCGAAGAATGCAGTGCCATATTGCAAAAAAAAGTTGCCACCAAAGCTCAAAGATCCAGAGAGTTTTTCTATTCCTTGCTCTATTGGTGACTCTTTCTTTACTAATCCGTTTTTTGATTTAGGTGCAAGCATAAATCTAATGCCTTTATCGGTTTTTAGAAATCTTGGTTTAGGTGAGGCACGTCTTACTACGGCTTCTTTGTAGCTAGTCAATCGATCCATCAAGCATCCAAAAGGAGTGATTGGAGATGTGCTGGTGAAGGTAGATAAATTCATCTTTCCAATAGATTTCATTGTGCTTGATATGGAGGAAGATAAGAAGATACCAATGACCTTGGGTAGACTATTCTTGGTGATTGGCAGGACATTGATTGATGTCCAAAAGGGCGAGTTGAGGCTTCGTGTTCAAGAGGAAGAGGTAATATTTAATATTTTTAATGCTATAAAATATCCCAGTGACATTGAAAATTGTTTTCAAATTGATGAGGTAAGTTCTATGGTATTAAAACATAAAAATTTACCTTTGGATGCATTAGAAGCTAGCTTGATATGTTTCAATTTGCTGGATGAGTTTGATAAGAATTCGATGGATTCTTTTTGGCCAAACAATAGAAAATATTATGAGCCATTAGGACAAGGACGTTCAAGACCTTTACCCTTTATTGAAAAACCACCAATCATTGAGTTAAAACAATTATCTAGTCATCTTAAATATATTTACCTTAGGGAGTCATCTACACTTCTAGTTATTATATCATCTAACTTGACTAGTGTAGAAGAAGAAAAATTGTTAAGGGTGCTAAAAGAGCATAAAACTGCTATAGGGTGGTCTATTTTCTGATTTAAGAGGAATTAGTCCTTCAATGTGCATGCATAGAATTCTTATAGAGGAGAATTGCAAACCATCAATAGATGCACAAAGAAGACAAAATCCCACCATGAAAGAAGTAGTTAGAGTTGAAGTTCTAAAATTGTTAGATGCAAGGATAATTTTCCTCATATCAGACAGCTCATGCGTTAGTTCGATTCAGGTATTACCTAAAAAGGGAGGGATGACAGTTGTAAAGAATGAAAATAATGAATATTCCAACTCGCACGATCACCGCGTGGTGTATTTGCATAGACTATAGGAAATTGAACAAAGCCACCAGGAAATGTCACTTTCCTCTACCTTTTATTGATGAAATACTAGATAGGTTGACTGGACATAAATACTATTGTTTCTTGGATGGCTATTTCGGATACAATCAAATTGCCATAGCACTCAAAGACTAAGAGAAAACCACCTTTACTTGCCCTTATGGTACATTTGCTTTTAGGAAATAGCCCTCGGGTTGTGTAATGCCCCAGCCACATTTCAAAGATGTATGATGGCCATATTTTCTGATATGATTGAGAAAAATATTGAAGTGTTCATGGATGATTTTCAGTCTTTGGAAAAACCTTTGGCCAATGCTTAGACAACTTAAAGTCAATTCTTAAGAGATGTGAGGAAACTAACCTGGGTCTAAATTGGGAAAAGTGTTACTTTATGATCAATGAAGGGATAGTCCTAGGCCATAAAATATCATTATTGGTAATTGAGGTTGATAGGGCTAAAATAAAGACTATAGAAAAACTACCACCACCGATATTGGTAAAAGGGGTTAAAAGTTTTTTAGGACACACGGGTTTCTATAAAAGGTTTATTAAGGATTTTTCAAAGATTTCCAAACCACTCGCATATTTACTTGGGCAAAATAACTCGTTTATTTTTTTTATAGTAGTTGTTTGCAGGATTTTAAGACTCTAAAAGCAAAGTTGGTGACAACCCCTATTGTGGTAGCACCGGATTGGGAGTTACCATTCGAACTAATGTGTGATGCAAGTGACTATAGAGTAAGTGCAGTATTTGGGCAACGATAAAACAAGGTTTTTCATGCCATATATTATGCTGGTCGCACTCTTAACGATGCTCAACTTAACTATGCCACAACTGAAAAAGAGTTGCTTGCTATTGTATTTACTTTTGACAAGTTTAGGCCATATTTGATTGGTAACAAGGTGATTGTATACACAAATTATTCAACCATTAAGTACCTTATGACCAAGTAAGATGCAAAGCATAGACTCATTTGATGGGCGCTATTATTTCAAGAATTTCATTTAGAGATTAGGGACAAGAAAGGCACGAAGAATTTGGTGGCAGATCATCTTTCTCGTTTGGAATTGTCAGAAGAACAAGAAGAACACATACAACATATTGATGATCACTTTCTGGATGAACAACTCTTTGTTGTATCTACTAACAAAACTCTTCCATGGTTTGTAGATTTTGTGAACTTCCTTACAGCAAAAATAATTCTACCAAACCTCTCCTATCAAAAGAAAAAGAAATTCTTTGCCTATGTCAAACATTATTATTAGGATGATTCTATTCTCTATCGACATTGTGTAGATCAAATGATATGAAGATGTATACAGGAAGAAGAGATGGACTACATTTTAAAGCACTTCCATGCATTAGAGTGAGGAGGCCATTTTGGAGACGATAGCGAAAGCTCTTCAATCAGGATTCTTTGGGCTTGCTTTATTCAAGGATGCTCATATGTTCGTTACCAACTGTGATAGGTGTCAAAGAACTAGTAATATTTCTTGGAAAAACGAAATGCCATTAAAGACTATGTAAGAGGTAGAACTGTTTGATGTATGAGGCATAGAATTCATGGGACCGTTTCCATCCTCTTATAATAACAAGTATATCCTCTTGGCAGTGGATTATGTGTCAAAATGTGTAGAGGCTATGGCAACATCAACTAATAACAGCAAAGTGATGCTTAACTTCCTAAGAAAGCATATTTTTGCAAGGCTTGGTATGCCAAGGGCCATAATAAGCAATGAAGGTACACACTTTTGCAACAAACAATTCACAACCCCTCTTGTCAAAGTATGGTGTGAACCATAGGAAAGCTCTAGCTTACCATCCACAAACTAATGGCCAAGCGGAGATCTCAAATCGTGAGGTGAAGAGAATCCTAGAAAAGACTGTTGCAAACTCACAGAAAGATTGGGCGAGGAAATTGGATGATGCATTATAAGAATATCGAACCGCGTACAAGACTCCAATTGGAATGTCTTCTTACTGGATAGTTTTTGGGAAGGCATGTCTATTGGTTGAGTTAGAGCTTAGACCTTATTGGGCTATGAAGCAACTGAACATGGATTTGCAAAAAGCGGGTGAAAACGATTGCTGTAGGTAAATGAGTTGGAAGAGTTTTGTAAGAAAGCTTATGAAAATGTAGAAATCTACGAAGAAAGAACCTAGGCATGGCATGACAAGCAAAATTTTTGAAAAACGTCCTCTCACAGTTAACAAGTCCTTCCATACAACTCTCGACTACGGCTGTTTCTAGGAAAACTCAAGTCACAATGGTCCAGTCCTTTTGTAGTAGTCAAAGTGTTTCCATATGGTGTAGTTGAGATTGGACAACCGAGCAAAACTCCATTCAAGGTTAATGGACAAAGATTGAAACATTGCATAAGTGGTGAAGTGCAACCCCAAAAAAGCACCACATTACTTGATGAAGTTTAAAAGACAGAACTTCGTCCGGCTAATGACGTAAAACAAATCACTTATTGGGAGGCAACCCAAGCTATGTTGTGATTTTCCTTAGTGTCCTAGTTGTTTTCTTTATTTTTAAGTGTGTTTTTTTTTCTATGTATGCATTAGTGTTTTCAAACAAATTTTGAGCTTAAGAGTCAAGTTTGGTGGAGTGTTGGTAGAAGCCTCGCACCTAGACGCCATTGGTTCCATGTCGCTATGCCAACTGTGATGAAGGATCCCTGCCCCTTCGCAAAACTTCACGTGTTGCTGCACCATTCGAATCCAGAAATTTAAACTCTTAAATGGCACCCCTGTCCCTGATTTTGCACCATTGTGCCCTCAGACACCAAGTTTAACACATTTATACCAGAAATATGGCGCACCTGTGTCGTGAGTTATGCACTACTGCGTGAAGTTGGACATAGAAAATTGACTTCTAGGTTGTGCTCCTATGCTGGGTTCTCCGCACCAGTGCACCTAAGTCCTATAGAAATAGTTAGATTCATCAGAAGGTTGTTGCCACTTTGCGATACCTCAGGCGCTTCAGTGCCATAACCTTAACAATTTGGGAGAACTCCCCTGTGCCCTTGTGCATGCTGACTGGCACGCCTGCACCATGATATTAGGAATCTTAGCATTTGTTTCCAGAGATGTGATGCCCTTGTGCATAATTTTGTGCGTCCTTGCGCCAAGGCCTTAATGAATTTAGAAAATTTTTCCCGCATCTTGGCGCCCTTACGCTATGAGTATTGCACGCTTGCATGGACAAATTAGGGCAAAATAGATTTGGGGCCTTTCTTTGCACTCCTGTGTATAGCGAAACACGCTCCGACACAACTTCGATTTTTAGAAAAAAAAAAGATTTACATCCTGGCCACCATTTCTTTCAAAACTCTCCTTGGCTTTCCCTTTTCTCTTTGCACGGCCACTATCTCCAACGACCAAATCCATCGCAATCACCCTCGTTGACGTCACTATGATTTCTTCTAGCCGTCTTCTTTCTCGTTTTCTCTCTACTAACCCACATTCATATTGTTTTCTCTCTTTCGTGTGTGAACAAGGTAAGTCACTTCATACCTTCGTTTTAACACTCAATTTTAATCATATTACTTTAAGTTTCAATTTGAAATATGATGATTGAAGTGTTTGTGTCCATTGTAATGGGTGAATTTACGTTGAGAAGATTGTAAGGATGGTGTTGGAATATCTGGGAGTGACTAAATGCCATATGACTTAGGTTATGCACATTGATGTTGTGATGCTTTGATTTTGAATGATTGCTGTTTACCCTAAGGTTGAGGTCAAATTAAGTGATACTTTTACATTGATAAATTTTTGATGACTTTTAAGAGTATGATTGTCATATTGCTTGAGTAAAATTGATTGATTATCGACATTGTGCATACAATTCTAATGGCCATGACAATTGATCCCACACGCATATTATGGGCAGTTTTATTGGATTTTAATAGTTAGCCTGATAACTTGGGATTTCTCGAAGTGAATCAATGTATTTATCAAAGCCAATTGGTTTTAAATTCAGGACAAGTTTTGGTCAAGTTTATTTCTATGGTTGCACTAGCTAGTAATGGTTAACTGATGCTGCTCATTGCGATTTTTTTAACTGCTTGTCCGCTTGCTATATGCATTACTTGCTTATTCCTTTGCTTTGAAGGAAATTGAAAAGCATGCAATTTTATTTCGGGTGTGACTCCGTTTGTGCTCATTGTTTACACCCGTAACGGGAGTGATTAAATGCATGTTGTGGGACTCGCTTGTACTATTTGATTTAAAGAATGTTTTCGCACATCACTTTCATGTACTCCATATGGGTTTAAAATTTAGAATTGTATTGAATGGTGCTATTTGACTCTTTTTTCTTTACATGTGTTTGCATTCAATGTGGGTTGTTTTCATTCTTTGAATTTACATATATGATTTGGTGACCAATGCAAACAATATGGCATTAACAATATGGTTACGCTGCAATATTGATGAAATTGAACTTGACAACAGGGGAGACTTTGTTTTCTGTTGCTTGACTTGTGTGCAGGATTATGGCGCTGAAGAAATGAAAGGCCTCTACCACTAAAGCATCTTCCTCAACCGCTCCTGCTTTTGATCGGCACATTTTCAAGAGTGCTGATACTGCCGCCCATTACCACAACATAGTCTTGGCTAAGAACTGCCTTAAAGAGTGTGGCATTGACATTTCTAACGACGTCTTATGGAGCTCATTGGGTAGAGACACATGATAGACATTTATGGAACATTTGAAGCATACTATTGTACCTGTGGTTTGGGAATTTTACGCAAATGCCAATGAGAGGACTGGATACAATGTGTTTGTCTGAGGGAAGCAAGTTTCATTCAGTCCTCCCATAATCAACCTATTTTACAAGATGCGGACATCGAAGAGTGTAAGCACTACCCTTACCAGCTAAATCCGAATTTTGATGACATCTTAGCCTACTCACTCTAGAGGGTACTCAGTGGGGGTCATCTAGAGCACATCGAGGAAAGACCAGCATGTTTCCAACCTCCGGCATGTGAGTCGAGTTATAGGTATTGAACCTCTTTGTTTGTGAAAAAATGTTACCCAACGCTCATCACAGAGAGGCTCCAAAGGAGCGGGCTACATTATTATATGCATACAAGCAAGGCATGACAATCAACATGGGGTAATTGATAGTTAACAACATCATTCATTGTGTTCAAACGAAGGCCACTGGCAGGCTTTCACATCCTTCACTGATCATAGCTCTTTGTCAAGCCGTTGGGGTCGTTATTGATGCAGCTGAGGAGCGATCAAGGCCATTGCCTATCATCGATATGAGACTTCTTTAGACACTAGATTGAGCACGCTTGAGTCAGCCACCCTAACAGTAGCCATAGCAGCAGTAACCTCCACTTCTGGCTTGCGCATTGATCGCTGCACAGCGGATGAACCGATTCGAGCACGATTCATGCCTCGCACGCATGCGCCCAAAAATTGCTCGAATGACCCTACAGGAGTTAGAATTTGCGGTAAGTGTTATAGTGTTCCGAGATTCTTATAACAAGAGGAATTTAATGGCGCATAAATTGGGGGTGACGTTCTAAAAGTTTCTAAAAGGTTCCAAGACGTTCTAGAATGTTCTAGACACTTCTAAAATACTCTGAAAGGCTTCGAAAGCATGCGGAAGACATGAGAAAACCCTAGAAGACTTCAGAAGGTTTCTGATGGTGATAGAAGAGAGCTGAAGACTACGGAAGTTTCTAGAAGATCATGGAGCTCTTTAGTGTCTATGGTTCTCTAGAAATGTCTTAAGTTTAGTAGATATTTCTAGGTAGATATTTCTAGGCTATAAGATAAGCTTGTAAATATCTTAGGATCCTTCTAGAGAACAAATAGGGTATAGACAAGTGGTGCATTGATAGCCACATGTTGAGGAGGTGCTCTCTATAAATAGGGGTGAGCACTCATTTATAAGTAGATATTCTCTCCTTGAGAGCTTGTTCAACACACTTCCTTGTAACACCTCTCTTGTACAATTGCCTTATAAAGTAATAATAATTGTAAATTCCCTAACTCTCTCTTACTTCCCTTGATCTTGCTTGGCATTGTCAAGTGTTCGAAGGCTTACTTAGGTGCAAGTTCGATTCATTGAGCGCCTAAGGCCACACGGTCTAAACGGTAAAACATTAAGGTCGTGACAGTTGGTATCAGAGCCGAGGTTTGGCCGAGATTTAGTTGAGATTCATTGTATGGGGTGTTAAGAACAAGTTTGGGTAGACACGATGGCAGAGATTCCGATCGTGAGTGAGGAAACTAGAGGGCATGGGGAAGCTCCCACTGGAGAGAAGAAGACCTGTGGCCAAGAGAAGTCTCGTGACGTGATGAGCGCTATGGAGACCCAAATGGTCAAGGTGGAGCTACCCATGGCCGATACGAGGGAAAGGCTAGATAGGCTAGAGCAAGCGTGGAACAAGGCATGGAGGAGCTCAATGGCAAGGTGGAAAGCCAAGGTAATGAGCTTAAGGAATTCATGCATAGTTTCAAGGTTACCATTGAAGCGCTACGTCAGGAGGTTCATGCTTTCCAAGTAAGGGTGTTAGAATTATTGGCCAAGGTACAAACTCAGGTCAAAAAACTGAGTTAAAGGGTTAGATGAGACGAAGGCTGAGGTAGCCACACTCAAGACATTGGTAGCGAGTGGCATTGCGGTAGCGTCACCCACACTTGTTGTCCCAAGGATAAAGACACCCAAAC